>CM037027.1:12935920-13535920 GCA_020875875.1 Dioscorea alata
TATCTTTTGCTGATTGTTTTTGACACACCCCTTAAGCGAGTGTTCCGCAAGCGCACGGATTGTCGCAGTAATAAAATTTGCCTTGATGAATGTGTAGTCGTATCCTAAGGAATAGAGTTTAGAGACAAGAGTTATCACTATCTAGCTTTGAAGACAATCGATAGTGAGAGAAATTAGTGTATGAATGCAAAAGAAAATAAAAGAATGCAGGAAGAGCAATAAAAACAGTAGAGGTAATTGATAGTAAAATGGGGCACTCGGACAATGCTTACCCTAGGACTATTGTTTCAAGTGCAAGACTAGTATTATATTTCCTAACTGATGTTTAATGAGTCGTGGACATCCTAAAGCACACGGTCCCAAACCTAAGGTCAACAGTGACTAGCCCTCTACACTATTCTCCAACGGAGAGAATGCTCTCGACACCTCACACTATGTTGGACTGCTTGGGGTTCTAGAGATTCCAAGTGATAAACCCTGTTCCTAAGTATAGCTCTAACCCTTACGTCCAGGCGAAAGAACCCTAGTCACAATTAAGCCCCAGTACTAAGATTCACTACTACTCTTCACTCTGTTGCTCGTATGCAAATAAGCCCTAAGGGAGTTCATCTCTTAGCACTTCGCTCTACTTTGACCGCAAAGAACTCTTAGAACGTGGAGGTAGGATAAATCATGTCAGAAAGGAAAGGAGACATTCCGCTACCTCTCGACTCACCCTCTCAACTCTCTCCAATTTTGTGTAGTCTAATCCTATAGAAGTTCTCACACCTTCGAAGGATAATCTTGATGACTCTCAACCCTAGTGTCACATCTAAAGGAAAATCAATGTAATTAACCTTCAAGATTGGAACTCAATCAAAAGCATCAATTAAGAAAGCATAATAAAAGTAATAGAAACATTGTCATCCTAGGGTTTACAATTCCGAATACCCACTAGGGGTTTAGCTCTCCATGGAGCTATACAAAATCAACAAAGTGTTTGTATCAATAAGCATAGAAAACATGAAGAAAATCCCCTTGTGACCCATATCGATGGTCTTATGAAGCCGCTTCGTCTTCTCCAACGAATCCCTTGTCAAGCCTAGGGCACACCTCACCGAATCGATGCCGACGAAAGCTCCCCCAATAGCTATCTTGCAAAGGATGTCGATGTCAATACCGTAGACTTGCTCTAAAAGCCTTGCAAAATCCTCTCCAAACCCTAGCCGCAAGCTCTCCCCAAGTTCGGCGAAAGATAGATCAAAAGTCCCCAAAGAAATCTGAAATTGTGGTATTTAAAGGGCTGAAATCGGGCATCCACATGGCTGTGTGGAATTTCCACACGCCTGTGTGGATTTTCTGAAAATCTGATTTTTGGCGGGCTGTCAACAGTAACCAATACAGTAAATCACTACAATGTGTTTGCTACAGTAACTGCTACAGTGTTCGCGCCAAAGTTTCTCCTGACTTTATTTTCTTCATCGAGGCCGCTAGGTTGGGCACACAACCACACGGTAAATCATGTCATTTCTTCTTTTCTCCGCATTGATGAAGTTCTTCAATGTTACACAAGTTAGACTTTATGAGTGTGACTGTCTTTGTGCCCCTCCAAGTTATAGAATAATTTGAGCACATTGGAGGTTGGCACACACCCACAAATCTACACCCATGCCTTGATCCTTGCTTGGTTCAAGAAACTCCTCAAAAATTGCGAACATGACCCAATTTTGCTCTTTTCTCTTGAACTTTTCTCCACAACCCTACATGCACAAAAGAACACAAATACACACGAATTAATGATAAAACCTGAGACAAGTAATGCTCAACGTAAAAAAAGAATACTTCGTATTATTTATACACGAGCACTTATCAGTTTGAAATTGAGCTAATAGGGAAGGAATTAATAAGCTTTAGGTAACTTGTTATTGTTTATTTATCTTTATCATGTAAATTTCTCATTGACACACAGTCTTAAATTTGAATTTGAAGTATTTGTACATGTATCAAAGGTTTGTCATGGCTTTTGGACATGTGAGTGTGGTTTAATAGTGTCCTGCTATTGTTGATGCTTTGGTCAAGGATCTATTGTGCTCCGCTGAATTCTTTCAAATGTTTCAGGTTAACCTTGTTTGTATTTAATTGGTTATTTGTGTGCACATCTTTTTCTGGACAATGCTACAGACACACACTTGTGCAGCTTTATCAATGGTTACATCCAGTCCATATATACCTTGGCCTTCTTGCTTCCCTTGAAAGTCTGCTATAATCCTGAGCAATAGTATTATGCATGCATCTATAGTGATATAAAGTCCTGTATGATTTTTTTTGTTTTTTTACATTCTATCCTATACTCATGGGTATATGTATTTGGTCATGTTAATTTATTGCTAGACTTTTTCTTTGTTTTTTTTTTCTTTTGGACTTATTTATTAACTATCGTAGAGTATTCAAGGCATGAATTCCAACTTGCTTTCTTGGGACAAAGAAGACTTTTCTTGGGAGATTTCTAAATAAACCCTTAACTTTTGTAATAATTTCTAAAAACAAACCATTTTTTCCCTACTTTATTTTAGAAACTAATAAGCATCTAATTATTATTATTAGATTATTTTCTTGATTTTCTTTTCTTTAATTGTATTAAAAAAATATTGTCATTGTTACCGTTATATAAAATCCTTTTATTGAAATATGTTAATGACTGCAAGATTGGGGGTTGGTTGAATCCAAGACTAAATATTGTCATTTTTCCCTTTAGGCTATGTTTGATTGCGTTTTTTTCCCTGGAAAAATTTTCCACGGGTCATTTCCCAGCTAAATAGACTGTTTGTTTACCAAAATTTTCCGTCGAAAAGTTTTCCACAAACTCTATCACATGACCCTATTTTCCCTCAAATCAGTGGAAAATTTTTCCTGCCTTCACCCTGGGAAAAGTTTTCTAGGGAAAATGTAAGGACTTATTTGAAAAAATAACGTGCGAGGCAAATATATTTTCTCTCCTATGCCTACCCAAAATCCCTAACTCGTTTCGAAACCCTAGAACCCCACCATCTGGCCCTTGCTTTTCGGTCTCGATCCCGATCTGCTCTCTCTTCTCTCAATTGCTCCCGATTCTATAGTTTGCAGGTATTCATTAATTGCAACCCTTGTTATCCTAGTTTCATGGGATGCTTTTGATTCTCCATTGATTTTTAGTGTTTCTTTACTAACAAGATTATGCCATCGAGATGATTTGATTGTGGCAAAGAGAGTGGTATATATGTACTGTGCATATATGTGTGTTTGTGTATATTTATATATTTATAATCTGAATGGCAAAATTAAATATGCTTTCAATTACCTATGTTTTCCCAGTTCTTTTCAATTCTTTTAATATGAAAGGTTTATGAATCATAATGTTGGGTTTGTGATTCTTAACAAGTTTCTATAGCCTATTAAATCCATTTGCACGTCCAATTTTGCAACTTCTAGTATTACGGGGATTTTGGCTACAGATCTTTGATATTTTCCTCCATTTGTTTGTGATATATTGATATTAGAAGCTTGTATCACTTCAATGTAACAATTTTCATTAGAAGTCTTTGAATCATAGCTATGTTTATTTGCTCTGATGGAATTGACACATATAGCTCTAATTTTTCATTATCATATTGGAAAATTTATACGCTTACGATTCTCTTAGAATGTTCGCATGGATGTTTTATATCAAGATTGGGTATGATAAGGTAAGATAAATAAGTGCTATTTTTGTTAAAATCACAATTGTGCTTATGCATTAATGTTTATTGTTTAATATCTGAGAACTTAGAAGCTGAGAATTATGGATCTTATGCTGTTGAAGATGTTTTACTGTAAGATTTTGTAGTATGGAACTTAAATTAAAAGGGATGAGATATGAGTGTCTTTTTGCTGCAAGCATGATTATTTTGTTTGTATTAATTTGTTCTGATTGTTGTCTGTAAAACTTATCTCAAAATTGAGTTTGTGTTTGTGTATAAGAGTTAGATATAGGTGTTATCTTCTAATCTCTCATATTCAACAGTTTTATTTTAGAGCTCAATAAAATTATAATAATAATTTTTGGAAGGGAAAATTTTTTAATTCCATCTAAATAATTGTTAAGCTCTTATTATGGGCAAAAATTAATTAATTATGGTTTAAATTTAGGATATACACATAATTCCAGTTCATTCAGCGAAGTTCACAACATTAATCTTCATGTATTAATATATAATAAAAAAAGGTTTTGAAATTTTATAAGGGCAGATTTGATGAGTCACTTTATATTTCTTATATATACAAATATATAGCTCAATAAAATCCCCAATAATATTACAGTTTTTCCCAAGGTTAGATACCAATTGTAATTCAGTAAAACAATATTATTATTCTTTTGGATTTCACCAATTTACATATAAAAATTTCAGTTGACGGCGAGATTGATCGTGTGGTGTGTTGGTTGACATCTTCGGCTTCGAGCTCCCTCCAATTCTTCTCGAAACCCTCAGGTTCCGATCGCTGATTTTATTTATTTTTTTTTTAGCTTAAATTAGCTTTGAATTTTCATCAATTTCTTTGATCTTGTTCAATCTGATTAGCTGATAGTGAATCTTTGCTTAATTTAAAGATTAGGGTTTCTGTTTGTTGATTTTGTTGGGTTTTCCATTATTTTTTTGAACTTTTTAATTGTCAATATAATTAATTAATCTCAGTGGATCACAATACAGCAGGCTACGACACACACCCACACACACACACAAATATATATATATATGGATCAGATTAATTAAGGACATGATAATGCTAGTCTTGATTAATATATGATGAATCATGCATGTCATACTAGTTTTCCTTTCATTAACCTACACCTGCAAATCAAATTTGGGATAGGGATCAACTTCACTTAATTAATATATGATGCATTCATTCAGTGTGCATATTATGTTTATATCTATCCATCCATACTATGCCAAGTTAGTAAAATTTATGATTTTTAAATTTTAACTTCTATTTTTATTGTGTCTGAGAAAAAAAAAGATGCATTTTCGTAGTGTCAACTACTGACTTTTCTTCATCAAACTGAGACTTTTTGACCGGTCGAGATCGATAGTAACATGTTTTTTAGATCATCATTCATAACAAAAAATTGAATTGTTCATTCTAGTGAGTAGTTTCAAGTTAAAACTAATGTTTTAAACATTAAAGCCAATGCTCAACTGCAAAGCTAATGCAATTCCCTATTGATAACCATATAATTTGTGATGATGCCATAAATTTAGGGTACGAAATTATTTAATTGAGACAATATTTATTTATCTTTATTTAACAGTTTCCATAGGTTAATGAATGGCGAGAGCACCAATTGAAAATTAACTTTGGGTAACGTTTTGGATGATGGTCATGCAAGCCTCATTGATCTATAATTATATGAGGCAACACTATTATAATAGAATTATCCACAGAGCTCCTCATAGGAATTGGAGAGCTAAGAGAGAGTTAGCATTGAACCGAATGTTCAACACCAATGATAGGATTTACCGTGAGTTACTTAGGATGAAAATGGGTGCATTCCACAGTTTGTGCAATCGCTTACGTGCTTATGGGTTAACTCGTAGGCGATTTGTTAGTGTTGAAGAGCAAGTAGCTATTTTGGTTCACACAGTTGGCCATGACCATCGCAACAGAGTTGGAAGTTTTACATTTTTTAGGTTTGGCCAAACTTTTAGCTATTATTTCCATAGAGTGTTAAATGCATGTCTTAACCTCTATAGAGATGTTGTCAAAAATGTTGATACTCAAAACTCACCCAATGATAAGGAGAATGTTCAAGATTGGTTCCATTACTTTTAGGTTATATGTTTATAACTATAAGATTGCTTCTATTTCTGTTAGGTTAGATATTTATCACTAAAATAAATTGTATCTTTAATAGGATGCTGTGGGTTCTATAGATGATACTCACATTGCTGCTAACGTCCCTGTGGAGGAACAACCTAGGTATCGTAATAGGAAATAAGTCATTTCTCAAAATGTTTTGGTGGCATGTACATTTGATATGAGGTTTACCTATGTGCTTGCCGGTTGGGAAGGATCAGCACATGATAGTCGTTTGTTGAGGAGTGCAATCTCACGGCAAGGAGATAGGTTGACTGTTCCTCTCGGTATGTTATACATCCCTTAAATAATAATAACAAGAACCTTATATGACCAAGTTGCTAAAGCCGTCCTTATAATAATAATAGGTAAATACTATCTTGCCGATGCTGGGTTCCCCTTGGTCCTTAGTTTTCTTACACCCTATCAGGGTATACGATATCATCTTAGAGACATTCAGGGTCTACATCCTGAAAATCACAAAGAGCTATTCAACTTTCGACAATCATCTCTTCGCAATGTTGTTGAGAGGACTATCTACTTGTTGAAAAAGAGGTTTGCCTATCTTAGGCATCAAGCCTTCCATGACATAGATACGCAATCAAAGATCGTCCTTGCATGTTGTGCATTGCATAACTTCTTACGTACTGATGATGCAGATGATCTTTGTAGTGATGATGATGTTAGCGACAATGAAATAAACCCCCCTCGTGTTGATGTACCTGAAGCGACACATGTTAATGCAAATCTCAGAATCACATCTGAAGTAGCATGGACCAACCAAAGAGATTCATTGTCTAATATTATGTGGGCTAATTTCGACACTAGCAGCTACAACATGACCTATTATGATTAATTAATATGCTATGTTATGTTATAAATTTTGACATCTTATTTTATTTATATTATATATTTATGCACTTTTAATTGCATATTTCAGTTACTTATGTTATGTTTTGTCTTAACTTTATATTACACTTATGTACTTTTAATTGCACATTTCAGTAATATATGTGCTATGTTATGTTACTGATTTTTAAAATGAAACAGAAAATAGAAAGTCGACGATTTGGCAATCAAGGCTCATTTACTGTTTCTAGACCTGCTACAGTCTTAAGCTCCTTTCCACATGATATTGAGGAAACCACACTAGCCTTTTCTCAAGTAGAAACAAAAAAAGCAAGTTCGTTGGTCAGACGATATGGATCAAGAACTAGTAGATACTCTTTTAGAGGTGGTGCTTGTGGGTCTAAGAAGAACAGAAAATGGATTTAAGGTTGACGAGTGTACAAAGTACTCTCAAAACAGATTACAAGGAGATCATAGAGTTGTTCAAGATGAGTGGGTTTGGGTTGGATGAAAACGGACGAGTCATAGCGGATCCTTTTGTTTGGATGAAGCACCTTAAAGTAAAATCTCCTTTCTTCACATTTATTCTCTCACATTAGAGTTTGATTTCTTATTTTATTTTTGATTTTTGATTTTTTATCTTTTATAAGTGCTGTGAAGGTTAATTAACATTAGAAACAACTCTGGTTATATTTATGATTGGTTGTGATTTAGATATTTATTTGGTATTTTATCCATGGAATTGATAACATTTTTCAGTTTTTTTGTTCATTATTTTATTTTATTTTTATCAAATAAATTATTATGATTTTATATTTTGGATTCACTTTTATCACTTTTGATTAACTTTTGTTTCTTATGGCTTTTTAGGATAATCCAGATGTGAAAAATTTGAAGGGAAAATTATGTCCTCGTTATTATGACTTAGCTACAATTTTCAGCAATGACAACGCAACGGGAGATCAGGCTGTCATGGGGAATGATTTTATACAAATGAATGAAGATAAAATCAACAATCCGGTGGGAGTTGGTTTAGGGGATGAAGATGAGATGGAGAAAGCACACCCAAGTCACTCAAGCACAGCCAATGCACCTAATGAAGTAGCAGAAAAGAGAGGACCAAGAGCTAAACGTAAACGTTAAAAACCTATGGATGATGCCGCCTTGGCGCTCACAATTATTGCTTAATCCTCACAAAAAAAAATGGTCAATGCGTTTGAGAAGCTAGCAAGTCAAAGTCACATCAATGTGCAAGTCATCCTAGAAAAAGTCCGAGAATTGGGCCTTGCGGATGATGATGTTATGGCTTTCATGCAAATATTTGTGCATGATGAAAAGGAGGCTCATTTCTTCTTTGAGATTAATGATAAAGCGTTTTTGCATGCTTAGGTTAATCACAAGCTCGGCAAGTGATCTTTGTCATGGATTGTGTTTTGATTAAACGGAAGAAATATGTTTACTTAACTATGAATGGTTTAGTTGTATTTGAAGCAATAGACATATTTGTAAAGATGATTTTGAAGTTTGTGGTTTACTAAATCAACTTTTTTAGGTATATATTACGTTATTTGAATGGTTCAGTATGATGGGTTTTTAAAGTAGGAATAACTTTTGTTTGACTAATCACAAAATATATAAAAATGATTGATTGTGATTAAAGAGAATTTTAGGTAACCAAAAATACAAGTCTTAGCCCTTATATTTTTAAATTTTAGTCTATTTTTAAAATAATATATATAATTGTTTCTCCATATATATATATGCAAGTGTATAGTTGTAACAATGGTTCAAAGCTTCGTTAGGAACCTGAATAAAAAAATAAAAATAAATCTTTTTTTTTTTGTGAGTATGAAAATCTCACTCAAATTAATATATATGCTACATCTTAAATATAGTTATATTTTCAAAAAATAATTAAAATGTTTTAACAAATGGTATAAAAATAATTATAAAATGTTTTTTAAATATTTTTTAATAATTTTAATAATTTTTAAAAAACATTCCATGGAAAATGTGACTTTTTTCAAGAAAATTGATGCAATCAAACAACAAATGACTTTTTTTTCCATGGAAAATATTACATTTTCTGTGGAAAATAACAGCAATCAAATAACAAAATCAGATTTTCCATAGAAATTTTTTTATTTTCTAGCTAGAAAATAATGCCAATCAAAAGACTATTTTTTCATTTTCCACCGAAAATTTTTCCATGGAAAAATTTTCTTTTCCACCCATTTTCCATGTTGCTAATCAAACACTAGACTCAAGAACATCAAGAACAATGAAGGGAAATGAGTTGGAGAAAAACAAGTCAATATCACTTCACATTCATTCATTCTATAACAAAAGTTTACATTTTGTATTTATAGAGTTGTATTGAGTTTATACAAATGAATGAAAAGGCTAGAAAATCCCTTGCTGACATGGTTAACTTCTTAACTAACTGCTGACATGGCTAACTTCATGCTGATGTGGCAAATAACTGCCAACTAACTCGGCTTCCTTCCCTTTCTCTCTTTTGGCTTCATCTTCTTTTTAACTTCTTCTCTATGAAACTCAACAATGTCACACATTTCATTGGGTTCTTGTAGGCTTATGAATATGATAAATGAATGACATTAAGAATAATTTGAATAAGTGTAAGCATATTCTCAATGAGTTTTGTTATTTTATTAATGCATATTTGCCTAGAAATTATTGTAAAGTTTTCCTCACATGCCTTGGAAAATGGATATTTTTGCATATTACCTCCCAAAAAAGACATTTTTGAATTTATTTCTACTAAGTGTGCATTTTCTTGTATGTCCCCAAAAAAACTATATTTATGTATTAGAACTTATTATATATGGATATCAACAGTGGTGGAATCAGGGGGCGAGCCGGGGCTTCAGCCCCCCTTGGCGCCGAGAAGGCCGCTGTGAAGTTGTGTTGCTTCGGACCTTGCCTAAGAGGAAAGCCCCCTCTGAGCCCTCTCAACCTCAAGTTCAGGCTGTTCAGCCCCTTGCCTAGTTGCCTTGGGCCTTGCCGCCTTGGAATTGCAAGTTGGGTTGTGAATCTTGTGATGTGCTCCGCAACTTCGGAGTCCCGAGTCTGAAGACTCTGAACATCCTCACCAATTGAAGAAAAGGTAGGCTGGGAATGGTCCGAATGGAATGAACTCAATGAAGCAAGGATGAAGATGATGCTGAAGACTGAAGAGTCAAGAGTCAAAAGACTCAAAAAGTCATAGTCAAAGTCACACAAGACTCTAAGTTTGGATCCAAAATCCGGATCCAATATGGTGACTGTTATCGCCTTATCGGGTCATCACTTATCGGACTTAAACTGAACTACTGAAGTTCGATCCGAATCCAATACCCAAATTGGTATACCCTCAACAGTTCAAAATCAGGTCATTGCTTAAAATCTCTCTTTTCTTGATGATCATTCATTCATTTGATTGTGAATTTGTGAGGCTGAGCAGCTGAAAGTCTGAGCAAGTCTGCAAGAAGTGTAGGTTTGTTTTTTATTTCTTTTTTTTTTAAGTTTTTGTTTGAAACTTTGAATTGGGTTTTTTTGGTTCTGATCATTACATTGATCAATGATCACTTTGTTTTTCAGAAATTTAATCCAGAATCCAGATTTGGCTTTTAGAGAAGAAAGATTATTTGCAATTATTTGTAAGTTGGATTCATTAGAATCATTACATTCATCACCTGGTTTTCTTTTGCAAGCAATTATTCATTTATTTGTGAGTTGGAAACTTGGAATCTGTTGGATTCCATGTTGTAAATTTGTAATTATTCATTTGAATCATTTCTTGCAATGAAACTTATGAGTTATGATGATGAATTGATGATTGTGAAATGTGAATATGTAGTGGCAGTAGAACATGAGTTTGAAGATTGAAGCTCATTTGAGTTGGTATACTTAGTTTTCTAGTTTCTACCAATTGAATGCTCAAAAAAAAAAGGAAATTGGAAAGTTGGAATTGTATAAGATTTAAGGTTAGTGTCTAGTGATGGCATCTTTTTTATGGCATTTTGGGATGGATTAAAATTTATTTTTCTCTTTCAAGTGAAGATTGTGAAGCCATCTTTATTCATTTTAGACTTCTTGCAAATATTTCTGGGCATCATGGTCTTGTTGGTGGTGGGCACCATGCCATTATAATGTTTGCCACCAATTTAGACTTTTGCAACTTTGTTGTATTAACATGAGTTTTTCTTTCTTTCTATATTATATTTTATATATAGCCTTCCACAACATACTCACTGCTAATATAATATTTGTCTAGCTCCCACAACAATACAACATTGTGTATTATGAAGACATAAAAGGCGATCATCTTTGTCAGCTGAACCAATATAATATAATCCAACTTGTACATATAATATGCTTTGCTTTAACTCTTTCTGGGAATATTTTTGGGCACCATGCCATTATAATGTTTGCCACAAAACTAGACATCTGAACACATTCAACAAATCAAACATTATAATCAGTGAGGTGTAGTTGTGATTTTTAGATGAGCATGAGCATTGAGCAGTCACCCCAACCTATTTTAATCCCAACAAATTAAACCATCAGATATTTAATTATTAGTGCATCAACAAATTTTAGATAACCTGCATTAGTGATGACACATTCATGGTATGTTAATAAGTTAATGGATTCTTACTTTGATTAGAAATACAACTTAATTTTAGTCAAAAAGTGAACTCAACTATGCAAGTGTGAAGTGTCTATATTAGACTATATATGTGAATGTGAAAACTTCAAACCTTAAAGCTGACTAAGTCAATGATGTTGTTGATTGGCATGGTTATGTTGTATTATTATTATTATTATTATTATTATTATTATTATTATTTAGATGTGTTGTTTGAAGTAGGTTATCATTATTATTATCATTTTTTTATACATGTTTATTTTGTCTTTGGATAGCATTATATACTTTCAAAGCCAATTGGACATGGATAAATTTTTAATTAAACGGCCGTGAAGTGAAGAGTCCTCTAGTTCTCCAAAAGCACCACTAGCCTCCGAATCAAGCAAGAAAAACACCAATGTGAATTTCAATTCGAATGACATTGTTAGTGACCCTGGACTACGAAAGTCGATTGAAGACTTTGAAGTTGGGGTTAGAGATCAAGTTAGAAGGGAATATTTAATTAGAGGTCCTTGTCAACCAATTGGCCATAATTCCCCACAAAAAAGAGTATGGCAAACAAAGGAGGAGTTTTTAAGATGCATGGTTTAAACAACATCCATGGTTGGAGTACAGTGTGACCAAAGATGCAGCATTTTATTTTTGGTGTTATCTTTTCACACCAAGTAGAGGAAACCGGATACGAGAAGATGCATTCACTAAAATAGGGTTCAATAATTGGAAAAAAGCTTTAGAAAAATTCGTCGAGCATGTTGGTGCTATGAACAATGTGCATAATGATGCAAGAGTACAGTTTCAGAGCTTCCAAAATCAAAGGCAGAGTGTGTCACACCAATTGGCTACACATTCACATGAGATGGAGGTTGAATACCACACTCGTTTAACTGCTGTTTTAGATGTGACACGTTTTCTCTTGAAGCAAGGATTGGCTTTTCGTGGACATGATGAATCCTCGAGCTTATTAAACAAAGGCAATTTCCTTGAGCTACTAGAATGGTATAGTCTGCAGAATGATAAAGTTTTTAGGGCAATTAATCAAAATGCTCCTGGAAACAATCAAATGACTTCTCCAAAGGTTCAGAAGGAGTTAGCAAATGCTTGGCATCGGAGATTACATGTGTTATCATTGATGACATTGGAGATAACTATTTCTCCCTTATGATTGATGAAGCTCGGGATGTGTCAGTGAAGGAGCAAATGGGAGTTGTTTTGAGATATGTGAATAAGAAAGGATGTGTGATAGAGCGGTTCCTCGCTATGGTTCATGTGTCAGATACCTCATCCATATCATTGAAGAATGCCAATGACTGTCTATTTGCCAAACATGGGTTATCTCTTTCAAGACTGAGGGGACAAGAATATGATGGAGCTTCAAATATGCGAGGTGAATTCAATGGGTTGAAAGCACTTATCCTTAGAGAAAATCCATATGCAAGATATATCCATTATTTTGCTCATCAGCTCCAATTAGTGATTGTTGTTGTTGCAAAAGACAATTGAATTGTGAGTGATTTTTTCCAATATGTTACGATGATCATTAATGCGGCTGGAGCATCGTGTAAAAGGAGAGACCAACTTCGGCAACATCATCATGATAGGTTGGTTGAGCAATTGGGAAGGATGGAAATAGTAAGTGGTAGAGCAAAAAATCAAGAATCCAGTTTAGCAAGACCGGGGGATACTCGTTGGGGATCACATTACACTACTATTCTCCGTCTAATGTCAATGTGGACTTCAGTGTTAGAGGTACTACAAAACGTACATGATGATGGTGTTTCTAATGATAATAGAGGTATAGTGGCAAGTTTGATTGAAAAAATGGAAAATTATCAATTTGTGTTTGTGATGTATTTGATGAGGCGTTTATTGGGGATCACAAATGAGTTATCTGTTGCCTTACAACAAAAAGATCAAAATATTGTTCAAGCTATACGTTTGATTGAAGTTGTGAAGACTCGATCACGGTGCCTATTATGGAGGATAATATGCGAATCCGTGGTCATTCGAGAAGGGAAGGGCAAGTCATTACTCATTTTCACCATTATCATGTTGAAATTTTTTGCGAGGTTAGTATTTTTAATATTTATTATGCTTTTGTAAATATCACTAATGTATTGTTTTAGTAATGTTTGTGATTTTATTATTGTTATGATGTTAGGTTATTGATTTAATTACACAAGAAATGCAAAACCGTTTCCCAGAAGCTAGCACAGAGTTACTTCTTCTCATGTCATGTCTTGATCCAAGGGATTCATTCTCCAAATTCAGCATCCACAAGTTACTTTGTCTTGCAGAACTTTATCCTGAAGATTTCACAATAACTGAGCGCATGATGCTTGAGGATCAACTTACTACTTTCATTTACGATGTGCGGAATGATGACGATTTTATAGATATTGGGGACTTGGGTGGCTTTGCTAGAAAGATGGTTGAGACAGGTAAACATGCTATTTTTCCACTGCCTAATCAAATTGGCGTTAGTTTTACTTGTTGCGACAGGCATTGTTGAGAGGGTGTTTTCAGCTATGAATGTTGTGAAAACTGACTTGCGCAACAAAATGGGGGATGAGTGGATGAATGATAGCCTTGTTGTCTATATCGAGCGGGAGGTTTTTGCAACTATTGATAATGAGGTGATTCTACAATGTTTTCAGAAAATGTAAACTCGATGAATGCAACTACCTCCTCTTAATTGCATACCTCGCATTTCTGGCAATGACGCTAGGGGTTGGTTCTAGTTCAAGCGTCCATCGATAGCTATTTTATGCTTTCATCAGTTCATGTCCAACTTATGTATTCAAAGTATGGTTGTTTTAATTAAAACTTATATTATCTCATTATTTTATATTTAGACAAATTTTTTCGTAGATGTAATTTCTCTTTTACATTTTGAATTAGCCCCCCCTTCTAGTGAATCCTGGTTCCGCCACTGGATATCAATCATCAAAAACTTCAACTACATGAAATTAATCAATAATAATTAATTATATGAATTTGGTAATTATCCTAAAAAAAAGAATAATTAAAAAAATTGATTGAAACAAATAATTTTACATTTATCCCTAAAATAAATTATATGGTAGAACCTACCATTATTTTAATACTTTGGAGCATGATTTAAAGGCATTGATTTTAGCTTTAACCATAAAGAATTAGTACTTTATAAAAGCCAATAGTTTGAAATTGGTAACTTTATAGAAGTCATCTTCCCTAGTTACAGAACCAGAGAAGTGTTCAGTTTCAGATATTGTGCACCATTGTGCGCATAATTACAAAACTATAAACAACCTAAACCTAAACCTAAACCCTACCCTAAACCCCACAATATATATATATATATATATATATATATATATATATATATATATATATATATATATATATATATATATATATATAATTTTATGAATAATGGTCAACAATAGAGAAATAAGGGACTTGATTTTAAAACTAGGCAAGTTGAGTATAACCTTGTAAGCCAATGTTTACAAGTTGTCAATTTTGCTTCTATTTTTTTTTTAACACATTTTAAAGCCCAAATTGAATAAATTTATATAGTTCATGGCACAATAAATAATTTTATATTTTCAGAGTTAAAATAAATAATAACAGAAACTTTACTACTTAGATTCAATCCAATTTTATGCTTGTAATCCTGATATTTTCAGTTTGAATAAGTCTTGGCTGTTAGGATTTAGTGGCTATCTTTATGGTAGTAGTGGTCATGTTTTTCCCATTTTCTAGGATCAAGAAGTTAGTGGTTCTATTAATCTTCTTCTAGCCTATAAATTAGCTCATGTTTGATGCATGTTTTGGGAAAGCTGTGATCAATAAATATTTGTAATCTCCATCTTTGAAATCCTCTTATCCCTTTTCTCTTCTAACAGTGGTATCAGAGCTATGGCTATGAATGGCTCGAACCAAGTTTATGTTCCTATCCTGGATAAAAAAAAAACTACAATAGGTGGACAATACAAAATGAGAGTGCTGTTCGACTACCACGAATTGCTAGATGTCATGGATAATGGTTTTACGAAACCTGGAGAAGACGCAAGTGATGCAGAAAAGGCAGCTTACCATGACAACAAGAAAAGGGATAAGAAGGCGCTCTTTTACATACATCAAGGAGCGACAGATGAAGTTTTTGAAGAGATTTCAGCTGCAACCACTTCAAAGCAAGCATGGGATACTCTAATGACAACGTACAAAGGTGCTGACAAAGTAAAAAAGGTGAGACTCCAAACACTGAGGTGTCAGTATGAAACATTACAAATGGAGTCCACTGAATCCATAGAACACTATGTGAGTTGGGTGCTAGCATTGACAAATCAAATGAAATTATATGGAGGCAAGTTAGAGGAGCAAGCCATAGTTGAAAAAATTCAGAGGTCATTGACTTCTAAATTTGATCACATTGTGGTGCCCATTGAGGAAGCTCATGATTTGTCCTTGATGTCTATAAATGAGATGTATGGTACTTTGCAAGCTTATGAACAACGGATGAATGAGAAGAAAGCTAGAAAGCCAATTGAGCAAGCTCTACAAGCCTAAGTTTCTATTAAACATGGCTAGAATGGTGAAGCAAGCAAAGGCAGTTTTCAAGGACGAGGATGAGGTAGCTGATCCCAAAACTACCTAAGTCGTGGTGGGTCCGAAAGCAACCACAACAATGACCGAGAGAGATTGGATTCTAATATTCGATATCAACATACAAGGGGTAGTGGACGTGGATGTAGCAAAGGGCGGTATGATAAATCTGATGTTGAATGTTTCTCATGTCATAAATTTGGTCATTATTCTAGTGAATACAGATACAAAGATAATGTTCAGAGGGCTCATTGTGTTTAACAAGGTGAGGAAGAGAACCATGCTCTTTTAATGGTTACTTCAGCCAATGAAACACCTGATTATCACACATGGTTTCTTGAAAGTGGTTGTCCTAATCATATTGTGGTAAGAAGGACTTATTTGCAGATCTTGATGAATCCTTCAATATAATAGTCAAATTTGCAGATGAGAGGAGCATACCAGTGATGGTAAAAGGACATATTTTTATCAACTTGGAGAATGGAGATAAAAAAAATATATCACTGATGTTTTTTATGTACCAGGAATGAAGACTAACTTGCTAAGTGTGGGTCAGCTGGTGCAAAAAGGGTATGGTACAATTCTTCATGATGGAAAGCTCTCCATTTGTGATAAAAAATGAACAGCCATTCTTATAGCTCCTATGACAAAGAATCTCATGTTTCAAGTTAACATTTATGGTGGTGTTTATCATTGTCTCAATGCAATTATAAATGATGAGTCTGGTGTTTATCATGTTTCAAGTTAACATTTCTAGTGGTGTTTATCTTGGTTTGGTCATCTAAACTTTCATAGCCTAAAATTGCTTGCTCAAGAAAATTTGGTAAAAGGATTGCCGTGCATTCAGCATTCTGAACAATTATGTGAAGCATGTACTATTGGGAAGCATCACCGAACACCATTTACAGTAGAAAAGTAGCAGCAAGTTTCTAAACCACTTGAGATTGTTCACTCTGATGTGTGCGGCCCAATGAATGTAATGTCAAATGGCAACAACAAGTACTTCTTGACTTTCATTGATGATTTCACTCGCAAAATTTGGGTTTATTTCCTTCAAATAAAGTCAGAAGTATTTGATTATTTCAAGAAGTTTAGATTGCATATTGAAAGGCAGAGTGGCTATCCTATAAAAGTGTTGCGTACTGATGGTGGAGGTGAATACACCTTTAATGAATTTAAAAAGTATTGTGAAGAACAGGGCATTCACCATGAAGTCACATTTCCCTACACTCCTCAACACAATTTAGTTGCTGGACAGAAGAACATAACGATCTTGGATATGGTGAGAAGCATGTTGAAGACCAAAAACATGCCAAACTCTTTTTGGGGTGAAGCCATATCATGTTTTGTGTACATCTTGAATTGAGCTCCAACAAAGGGTGTTCCAAACCGCACCCTTACCGAAGCATGGAGTGGAAAAAGCTTATGCTCATATTCCAACAGAAACGAGAACAAAGGGTGTTCCAAGCCATATCTGAAGGTGTTTGGAGTTGTTGCTTATGCTTATATTCCAGCAGAAACGAGAACAAAGCTAGATGATCGAGTAGAAAAAGCTATTTTTATTGGCTATAAACAAGGAGGATACAAGCTGTTCAATCCTATGACGAAGAGAGTCATCGTCAGCAGAGATGTTACATTTGCTGAAGAAGAAACTTGGGACTTGAATGAGAACAAACCTGAAGGTCAAAGAAGGTGTACTCTTTCTCTTTTGGAAGAAGAAGCAGAGGTGCCCAGCACTATTGAAGAAACTCAACCACATTCTATCTTGCCAGAAAGACTAGTAGAACCTGAGAGGCCTCACCGCCACCGACAACCACCATCACGCCTACAAGATTATGAGGTAAATCTTGATGACAGTGTTAATGATGATGGAGAGTTGGTGCATTTTGCCTTCTTTGTAGATTTTGATACTGTGACATTAGAGGAAGCACTTCAAAATCCAAAATGGATGAGATCCATGCATGAAGAACTTGAAACAATTAAAAGAAACAATATATAGGTTCTCACTGATCTCCCACAAGGCCATAAAGCAATTGATGCCGAGTGGATTTTCAAAACAAAAATGACAGCAAATGGAGTGGTGGAGAGATACAAATCAAGGCTAGTGGCAAAAGGATTTGAACAATGTCCAGGCTATGATTTTCAAGAAGTGTTCGCTCCTGTAGCTCGATTGGAAAGAATTAGGCTTATGATTGCTATGGATGCACTAAACCATTGGAAAATCCATCAAATGGACGTAAAGTCAGTGTTTCTTAACTGTCCACTTGAAGAAGAGGTGTTTGTCAAACAACTACCTTGGCTTTGTAAAGCAAGGGAGCGAAAACAAAGTCTACAAACTAAAAAAGGCATTATATGGCCTCAAGCAAGCTCCACGGGCTTGGAATAGATGCATTGATTCTTTCTTCCTTAATGATGGCTTCAACAAATGCCCCTCCGAGCATGCATTATATGTGAAGGTCAATAATTCTGGTGATATTTTGATGGTATGCTTATATGTTGATGACTTGATATTTACAAGTAACAATACAAGTATGGTTGAAACTTTCAAGCAATGCATCATGAAGGAATTTGAGATGACTGATCTGGGCCTTATGTCATATTTCCTTGGTATTGAAGTAATTCAAGGAGATAATGGAATTTTATATCTCAAAAGAAGTATGTTACTGACATCCTTAAAAAGTATCAGATGGATAGCTGCAATCTGGCAAAGACTCCTGTAGAAATTGGCACAAAGCTCACAAAGGAAGGAGAAGGGTCACTTGTTGATTCAACCTACTTTAAGCAAATTGTGGGAAGCTTGAGGTATCTTACTTGCACCATGCTAGATATTTCTTATGGGGTTGGCTTGATTAGCAGATTCATGGAATCACTACATCAGTCCCATTTGCAAGTGGCCAAATGTATTGTACGTTATTTAAAGGGGACCTATGATTTTAGTCTACTTTACTCTTCCACTAACAATTCACTTGTAGGGTACTCAGACAGTGACTGGGCTGGAGATGTGGACGACCGTAAAAGCACTTATGGCTACTGTTTTATCTCTGGCAGTGCAGCGTGTTCATGGTCGTCAAAGAAGTAATCTACAGTTGCACTTTCAACATGCGAAGCGGAGTACATTGCTGCAGTTTCCAATGTTTGTCAAGCTATTTGGTTGACAAACTTGTTCAATCACATGCATATTCCACTCAAGGGAAGCTTGAAGATATTTGTTGATAACAATTCAGCAATTAATTTGGCCAATAATCCAGTTGATCATGGATGGAGTAAGCATATTGACATTCGATTCCATTTCCTAGGGGATTTGATTGAGAAGAAAAAGATTGAGTTGAAGTTCTGCAAGACTGAAGATCAGGTGGCAGACATCTTAACAAAGCCATTGAAGGTCGATGCATTTGAGAAGCTAAGGAACATGCCTGAGATATCTACTTTGCAGAATCAGGATTAAGGGGAAGTGCTTGATATTTTCAGTTTGAATAAGTCTTGGCTGTTAGGATTTAGTGGCTATCTTTATGATAGTAGTGGTCATGTTTTTCCCATTTTCTAGGATCAAGAAGTTAGTGGTTCTATTAATCTTCTTCCAGCCTATAAATTAGCTCATGTTTGATGTATGTTTTGGGAAAGCTGTGATCAATAAATATTTATTATCTCATCTTTGAAATCCTCTTATCCCCTTTCTTTTCTAACAATTATAAGACCAAAATTATAAAATTTTGCAAAAATTTTTTTTTACCACACTGCATTAACTGCATTGCATATTTAAAAAAAAAAATTGAAATTGCTTCTTTTTAATAAAAATTTCAGTAGGCATTTTGGATAAGAAAACAAATTATATAAAATTTAACCACTAATATTATTAGTGATTTGGTCCTATTTGTAAACACACTAGTGTTTTGGTCCTATTTGTAAAATTACAAGAAAATCTTATGATTATGCTTCTTCACCCACGAACAAGTCATCAAAGAAGAGACTTTTGAGAGGCCGGCTTCTTCGTCTTCACAGGCTCCGACGGTGAAGCATGGCGTCGGCGACGGCGATCAAAGAGCTTCAGCGCGATCTCGAAACCCAAGCCAACGTCCTCAGCAAAATCCAGAAAGGCAAGCATCCTTCTTCTTCTCCTTCCCTTCAAATTTCCAAACCCTAACTCCAAGTGACTTCACCCATCCATCTCTCTCTACTCTCTCTTCCTCTTCAGACATCTCCAAGAACCATCAAGTGAGGAAGCAGTACACCATCCAGCTTGGAGAGAACGAGCTTGTTCTCAAGGTCAGCCGCCTTTTTTCTCTTCGATTTGGTTGATGAAAGCTCTGGTTTTTCTCCTTTTAGATCGTTGGGTTGTGTGATTGTAGGAGTTGGATCTTTTGAAGGAGGATGCGAACGTGTACAAGCTGATTGGACCGGTGCTTGTGAAGCAAGACCTTGCCGAGGCCAGAGGCAACGTCGGCAAGCGCATTGAATACATCTCTGCCGAACTGTGAGATTCTCAGACTTTTGGTCTGTATTTTTTTCTTTGTTTTACTAGGGGTTTACCAATTTGAACTATGTTTGCAGGAAGAGGTTGGAGGGAACTTTACAGGATTTGGAGGACAAGCAAAACAGCAAGAAGGAGTCGGTGAGTGTATATTTCTTTTTGGCTTTGCAAACATGTTTCTTGTTGCGTTCTATTATTTTTCCTAACTTTATATGTTAGTTTAATTTGCTTATTTGGGTCAAGTGATGTATTTTTGATGATGAATTTGAGTATTATGCATTGCTAGAAATCTCTATTAAGGTAGTATTTTGGATTTGTAACTCAAAACTAAATAGGATTTATGATTATTATCCAATGATGAATTTGTTCTAGTATATATTCTTAGCACTTAAGTGTCGGTTAATTATATGCTTTGATGCCTAACTACCCCCTTAGGATTAGGGAATATCAAGTTCCTTGAGCCAATGCTTCACTTAGTGATTACTATGCTTATTTTGAGTCAAGTAATGGAATTATGTTGATGAATTTGGCTCCTAGGATGGGTTGTTAAAATTGTTCAACTACCTATGTGGTATTTTACTTGGATGGAGGATCTTTGTAGGAGCACCGTAGTGGCATAGTAACAATAAGCCATGGCTCGAAACAAGGAATTATGCGTTATGGATGGATAGCAATGAATATTGATGGGAGTTTCTGTGATTAAGTTCCAATTGTTCGTCTTCAAGAGCCAAATATTTGATTTTGTATATCATTTAATAAAGATTTATTATTCTTTTTTGTTACAAGCATAAAATAGCTAGATCATCAGGTTTATCTTTATGAGTTACTTTCTCCATCCAGTGATGACCTCTGGCCATTGTGTAATCATCTGCTTAAATACAACACAAAGTCTATTGTTTTTATTTCCACGTTTGGCTTACAGTTCATTGCTCAATCATTTAATAACATATGACAGCGACTCCAACAACAAGGTTTATTACTAGATGACTTTAGTTGATTTGTTTTTGATTTCTATTTTTACTGCCACAAATGAAATATGAAATTATTGCTATCATAATCATCAGTATTATGTTATGTAACATACCATCTTGGTCCCCTAATGTGACATTTACTGGTTGGTAGACCCCATCAAGTGGTTTATACGTTTGTCTCCTACTTGCATGTTATTGTAATTAAGTGAATTGTATCATGACTTGCACTACAATTAAACCCATAATGCAATTGTGAGTGATCCTATTCTTTTTTATTTTTATATTTTATGACACACATCACATAGTCAATCAGTTCATTAGGTTTTCTCCTATTTATATTGTAACATAACTTTGATTTAAAATAAATTAAGAAAATGAAATCATTTTAATTTTTAAAAATTTCATCCTTCCACCTAGAGGCCTCTTGGACCAAAAATAATTTTGATTATGACTCTTTGTAGGCCATGATCATCGCTCTGAATATATTTTTCTGTAAGAGTTGCAAAGCCTCATACCTTCTATGGCTCTTTACATACAAAATAAGAGAGGTGAAAGTATGTCCCTTGTTTGTTTAGACCTAGAGTTAAAACACTTTTGATTATGATTCTTCATAGGCCATGATTATCTTTATTGTGGGCCTTGATGCATAGTTCTGATGAGTTGATAATACACGTGATTATTGCTCTTAACATATTTTCCCTATAAGTGTGGGGAAGTCTCATGTCTCCTATGTTTTTTTCCTAACAAGGTAAGAGAGTGAAAGTATGTTACTTGTTGGCTCAGTCCTGGAGGTCATTTGCCTGATTGCTCATGGGAATAGCAGTTGTTATAAAAAAAAACATCTTGATTCTGTTGGCCACGTGGCAAATGTGGTATAGTTTGCTTGTTACATTTAATAAGTCTATTATGGAACAATGTTCAGTCATTCCTAGGTGATATTGACATCCTCTTTTGAACCTGCCTCTTGGGTTCATTGTTTGATCTTGATTTATAGTTGTGGAGCTGCCCCTTGTCTTTACAAGCCCAAATCTTGAACATCAGTTAGATCTTTGGCTAGTTTTTGGGTTTTATATTTTTATTTCTTATTTTTGGGTCTCTGGCTATGTTTGTTTGCTTTTGTCCATATTATCAAAACATGTGAGAAAATCCCATTTTCTTGTTTGTTGATGTCAGAGACTAGGTTAAGTAGGGTAGATACAAGAGAAGATCCATGTGGCAAAGGAATTTCTCTTCCCAATTCTAAAATGCATTTTGACTTTTCACTGAAAACAAGTAGGAATATTTTGATTGATTGCTCTGTAGTAATTAATTGTAACTCTTGGAAGAAGGAGCCATTTGGCTAGCTGCACATTTGGTTCTTCCACTTTGAGTAAGTTCGCAGTTTCATGCATATATGTTATTACCATTTTTTTTTACAATAGCTATTGTTTTTTACACTTGACCTTTAATTCTTTCCATGAATCCGATTGGCAAGCCAAAGTCTACCAGACAAAATCAATTATTTTGGCTTTATTATAAGGTTTAAATCACAATCAAAATCAAAATCAACAGTGCCCGTACGTGTCGTAGTTGCTGCTGTCTAGAGCAAGCCTTCAAGAACTGATAAGAGTGTGCTCACTTATTGTTTTAGGGTTTTATTTTTTATTTTTTATTTCTTATTTTTGGATCTCTGGCTATGTTTGTTTGCTTTTGTCCATATTATCAAAACATGTGAGAAAAATCCCATTTCCTTGTTTTTTAATGTGAGAGACTAGGTTAAGCACGGTAGATACAAGAAAAGATCCACTGTGTCAGAGGAAAGGCCTCTTCCCAATTCTAAGATGCGCTTTGACATTTCACTGATAACAAGTAGGAACATTTTGGATTGATTGCTCTGTAATAATTAATTGTAACTCTTGGAAGGAGCCATTTGGCTAGCTGCATATTTGGTTCTTCCACTTTGAGTAAATTCACAGTTTCATTCATATATGTTATTACCATTTTTTTTTTTTAAACAATAGCTATTGTTTTTGACACTTGACCTTTAATTCTTTTCATGAATCCAATTGCCATGCCAAAGTCTACTAGGGAAAATCAATTATTTTGGCTTTATTATAAGGTTTAAATCATAATCAAAATCAAAATAAACAGTGCCCTTATATGTAAGCCTTCAAGAACTGATAAGAGTGTGCTCACTTATTGTCTTTGTATGTGTGATGGATGAGATGTCACACATTTTCTTTCATACCTATAAAACAAGTGTGCATGTGAATAGCAGTGGTGGCAACCTTATTGTCTTTGTATGTGTGATGGACGATATGTCACACATTTTCTTTCATATCTATAAAACTAGTGTGCATGTGAATAGCAGTGGTGGCAACCTTGTTGTCTTTGTATGTGTGATGGACGAGATGTCACACATATTCTTTCATACCTATAAAACAAGTGTGCATGTGAATAGCAGTGGTCGCAACTTGGGAGTGGGGGAGTCATCTGGAGTAAAAGACTGGGAATCCTGTTCCTGCCTTTTAGATTGGGGATCCTTGTTCCCAACTTTGCCACAAAATAACATGAATTTTCAGGTCAGGTTTAGGCACATCCCTTGCAGGGCAGGGGCTAGATTGTCATTCCTAGTGGTCAGCATATGTTTGGTTGGTTGGTTATGGCTTTAATAGAAGTACATAGCAATTTCCCTCGCTGGTACAACGAAATGAACAAATGAAAAATCTATTTATTGTGCACTAGGTCAAATCTGTTTCTTTCAGCCCCCATTATCATTCTGACATGAAAATATTTACTGATCATTGTAAAACTTTTCATGCAGTAATAATTATTTTTTTTTATGCTTTGCAGATATTTAAATTACGACAGAAGATGGAAACTATACAGGCTGGGAAATCTTAGCGCTAGAATGGTTGTCACAGCAAATTTCATCCATCTTGCCTGTGTTGTTCCCCTTGTCAGCATTTCTCCCTTGTATAATGAGAATGCGTTTGGTAGTTTATTAAACTATAAGTTCTATTGATTGTATTGCGGTTTTCCGTGGAGTTACTGATATGCAACATCAATTTCTGAGTTAGTTCAAGTGTTTGGAAAAGCTGATTCAAGGCTGACTTTAACTTAATTTGGAAGAGTTTGGGTTACAAATCTCTATAGCTTCCAGCAATGAAGAAAGGTAAATATTCTGGAAGTGCCTCAGGTGATCTTAAATTGTTGTTTTCTGGTAAAAAGCCTACTTAGATCTCACATCCATAAATGAAAGAAAAAAAAAGAAAAGAAAATATATTTATACTCCTTCAAAAGTGCTTAATTTACGCATTACTGGGGATGCTTGAAAGTTTGGATCTGTCACTTGTGAAACAACTTGAAAGTCAGATCAAGATAAACCTTGGATTTTTTTTTAAAATATATATGAAAAATTGAATGAAATAAGTATTTATGGTTTTTCAACAAATAGAGTTTTATTTCTACAAGTCTTTTAAGGATTAAATCATTTTTATTTTGGTAATGCAGGGATTTGTTCAATATGGTCTTTGCACTTTTAAAATATTTAATATAGTATTTATTTACTTATTTTGTTTACTTTGACTCATATTGGAATATGTGATTTATTTTTAATTTTAAAAAACTTTATTAATTATGTAGACGTCTTTTGTTTGATATAGTAATCCATATGTTATATTTCATTGACATATGGCGCCCAGTTACCTTGTATCAAATTTTTTTGGGGTAATTTTTTATGGTTGGGCACTAATTTTGGGTCATATTTCAATTTGAGCACTAATATTCTAAATGTATCAAAATGAGCACTAACATTTAGTTTGATTACACAAGTGAGGCTGTTGGGGTTTTCCAGTGAGAATTCAGTGATTTGGACGTCGGACTCCATGTCATCTTCACCCGTGGAGGTTGCCACATCAGCAATTTCTCCACATGTGCACTTCTCCTCCATGTTAGCTGTCACATCAGCCTCTTCACCTTCTTTTCTCATCATCGTCTTCCCCCATTCTCCCCCACAGTTGGTAACCTAAGAAACAAAGAGGTGATATTCAGTTTCCAACTAGTCATGAAAGTCGTTGACAGTGGGTAAATGGTGGGGTCTCCACGTCGGAAAGTGCCGGTGTTTCACTAGACAAAGCTCAACGGGTATTTCACATTTCTAGGAAGCTTGAGATTATTGCACAACTGATTTTTGTGGAACTAGGGTAGCTCATATGTGCCTATCTTACATGTATTGTAGAATTTAAGAAAAACACTTACATGTTCTTCCATGTGTTCATGTACTGCTTTTGTTTATCTGCTAAACTTCTTTTCTTCATTCCAATCGAATAATCAGATTATCTGAAAATTTACTATATTTGCATCTTACACACCATTATGTTGGAATACATGCAGAAATACACAAATGATGTGAAAATTACAAAAATGAGATAAAAGAAAGTGGAGTACAAGGAATAAATTCAGTTGTTATAGATGTATCACTTGAATTGTACATACATAAACACACAAATACATGGGAAGTATCTAATTTTGCTGCAGAAATATAGTATACTGTGCACACTAAACTTGTAAAAAAATATATTATGTAAACCAACATTACAGAAAAGTAAACCATTTCGATAAAGTTCCATAAAGGAACACAATTCATCAAGAAACAACCAAAGAGGAGTACATCAACAAAAAACCCACAATTCATCAAGAAAAATACACTTGCATTCATTTATGTCTGGTGAAACACCAGTTGAGCTTTGTCTGGTGAAACACCTGCACCTTCCGACGTAGAGGCCCCATCATTTGCCTGTTGCTGGCGACCTCAAGTTGGTTGGAGATTGAATGTCGTCTCATTGATTTCTTAGGTTACTGGCTGTGGGGGAGAAAAAAGGGAAGAAGATGATGAGAAAAGAGGTGAAGATGCTGATGTATCAATTGACATGGAGGAGAAGTGCACATGTTGAGAAATTGCTGATGCGGCAGCCTCCACGGATGAAGATGACGTGGAGTCTGGCATCCACGTCACTGAATTCTCGCCGAAAAACTACAACGGCCTTACCTGTGTAACCAAATTAAATGTTAGTACTCACTTTGATAGGTATGAAATGTTGATGCTCAAATTGAAACATGACCAAAGATTAGTGCTCAACCAAAAAAATTACCCAAATTTTTTTATTATGCAAGTGATGATTGAGCAGTAAAATGTTCACATGGCAATTACCCCTAAAACTTCCATATTCAAATTACAATCGAATTTTTGTGATTTGTCTAGATGAGGGGGAGGAAAGTGAAATACCGAAATACCAGCTTTTTTTTTTATAGCAATGGTGGTTATTAAAATATATATATATTTTTAATTAATAGTCACTTTCATTAAAGTGCCTCAATATATTTGGTTTTATCCTACATAGAACTCTTATGTAAAGTTAGCGCCAATCTTTCAAGTTTAGAAATTTTGGTTACTTTTGGTTGGATAAGTTTTATATTCAAAATAAGCTTGACAAATTCTAATTATTTATGAATGATGAGAGTTTAAATTAAGAAAAGGTATGAGAATTTGCATGCAGAAGCAAATTCTAATTATTATTTGTTTTTTTCTCCATCAACACAAATTATGGATCTACAGAAATCAAGTAATTAATGATACGTCAATCTTGTATTCTGATAAAAAAAAATGAAAAATAAAAGAGAGGGTTATAATCCAAATAACCTTCACAAGATTGCTTTGTGCTAAGTGTTGGAGGTTTTCTCAAAATAAATCTTATAGGTAGAGGTGGATTTTTTTATGAAAAATAATTCATATGAAATAAATATAATATGATTAAAATTCACAAGAGCAAAATTCTAATGAGTATGTGGGGTATTTTTATTATTTCTCGGCCAAAAATAATAGGACACAAATTAGATTTTAATTATTATAAATTTACAAGTAATTGTGAGTTCATGACTTACATTAAAGTAAGCTTGTAATATTAATTACTCTAGACATTGTCACATAAACCTCGGATTAAGAATAAGTGTGAATGAAAAATAAATAGGCAAAGATAAAATCAAATTTATTGATTTAAAAAAGTACATGAGTATATGAACTTATTTGGAAGTACAAAGACTAGGAATTCTAGTTCTCATAAGCCTATTTTTTAATTTTCTTCTATCTTCACATGGTTTACCCTATTCAATTTTGATTTCTCCTGGCTTTTTTTTAGAAAATCATGCTTGAATGTCTCTTTTGACTTTGTTGATTTTATTATTCTTTAAAATTTTGAATTTGTATCATGAATATTATTTGGATTTCAAGTTATGATCATTCTCAGAATTTGTGGGTCACAACTTGATCCTCTTTGATTTTTATGCTTGAAGACTTTGACGCTTCATACTTATGAAGTCTTCAGGTCTCTGACTTATTAAAGTCTTTACCTCCTTGAATTCTTGATGTCTTGGGACTCTATAGTTCATCTTGAAAAACTAGTATGCCCTACAAAGCCAATTTTAATTATTATTTAATAATAAAATAGTTTTAGTTTGTTGCATGCATAATTATGGGTATTGTATTATTTATGTTTGATGATATATTATTATTATGGGCATGAATTGTATTGATTTCAATTTAATGATAGAGATAATTAAAGCGAGATATGATTATCCATGTTCCTTGTAACCCAAAATAGTTCACAACCTATGAGATAAAATATGATTTGGTATTCATTATTGGTTGTCGCATGTTGTAGTACCATATGTGATAGAGTGATATGTTTCAACTACTAGAGTGGAGACTTTAAGTAACATTGTTGGTATTTGTAGTTGAGAAATATTGAACTAGACCATTACAGAACTCGTAGACCAAACACTGTCATAGAAAGAAGAGTTATTCTATTACCAAACTTCCTTATTACTTGAGGAAGTTATTAAATCTTATGTATAAATTATATTACTTTGATAGTGTCAACTGATGATGCTTATTGGAGGCTATATGTGGACGCGTTGGGTTATATAATGAATACATGAAGGTTTGTAGTCATTTAAGATGGGATCCATCACCCTATGGTAGGATTGAACACTCTAGATTGTGTTTTTTTTATGTGTTGGGTGAAAATCTTACTAGTTATTTTTTTAAAAATCAGGTCGGTTAGTTTTTAGCCAAATTAAGCTTAATGGAGCTTAGTCCACATATATTCATGTGTTCATGTGATCAATCTTTGATCAATTATTACTTAAATATCTATTAATAGTAATTAATAGTCCTAATTTGATTATACTGATTCTACCAAATAGTGGTACTAAAGCAGGTTACATGAATACATGAATTATGTCTTGCTTATAATTTGATTCATGAAAACTATAATGTTTGATTATATCTATTTGATAGAAATATCTAGATTTGATATATTGATTGTTTAATATGCGTGTTGTATAATTGGTTATTTGTTATGATTTTCAATACTCAATTGATAACATCCGATAATTAGTGGGAGTTAATTGAAAATTTGTATATTATTGTATAATTTTCTTGACGTATTTAAAAATCAAATGTGGGAGATAGAAATTATTTTATGAAAATATTTTCTAATGGGCTTCCATTGTTAATAAATAATTATAATAATATTTTAAGATTAATTGAAGCCAAAGGATAAAATTTTTCTTGAATTATAATTATTTTTATTTATTTCATTGAGATGATAGGCATGTCAAGACTAGTGGGAGTATTTCATAAAAGGTTTGCTCTTACAGTTCACATGATATGTCTAGATAGTGGGTGTACACTTGACCAATAAGACATGTCATCTTGAAACAAGTGGCTAATGTGTTTTGTAGACCAAATAATAACAAGAATCTTATAATTATTATGAGATAGATATGTAGCATTTGTTTCACTTTAATTCTTAAATTATTCCAAAAGGAGTTTTTTTTTTTTTTTTGGTGATTGAGTGGAGTTCTTGTTTCTCACTAAATTACATATGAGATGTATATCAAAAAATTAAATTATTTTAGTGAGATTTACCATTTTATTAAAAATTCAATTTAATGGCAGATGCATGTGACGTTGTTGTAGAATTTGTCTTAATTATTGGTTATTGTACTATTTGTAGGCAACATGAACAACTATAACTCTCTTGTGAAACTTTTAGATGAGAATCATCGAAAGATCCAAATTACAGTGACCAGAAAAGGAAGTTGAATATTGTGCTTACTGTCTAAAAGTTGATACATGTTTTAGATGAGAACCCACGGGGAATACATGCATCTGATGCAGAAATAGTTGTCATTGATGCTTACACCTTATGGCATGAACATGATTCTTTGGCTAAATGTTACATACTAGCATCTCTTGAAAGTGTTCTTTATAAGCAGCATGAGAAAATGACAACTTCAAAAGAAATAATGGAAAGCCTAAAACAGATATTTGGATAGCATAATCGTTTTGCTAGGCAAGGTGCCATGAAATGGCTTATGTCCTCTAAGATGGTTGAAGGGACACTAGTTGATGGCCATGTCATGAAGATGATAGGTTTTATAAATGAATTTTAATCTCTTGGATATGAAATGAACCATGAGACAAAGATAGATGTGATCTTATCATTATTACCAAAGTCTTTTAATCAATTTGTTTTGAACTTTAATATGAATAATTTGGTAATGACTTTTCCTGAGCTTTGCAATATGTTGCAAAGAGATGAAGATTTGACTAAAAAAAAGCCTATTGTTATGGTAGCTAAGGAAAGGAAACCTTTGAAATCTAAGCCTAAAATTAAGAAAAGAATTTTCATGAACAAGAAAGGCCCAAAGCAAGTCCAAGAGACCAATTCAAAAAGGGTGAAGAAAGACCAATCAGAGGATGTTTTTCATTATTGTAAAAAGAAAGCTCATTGGAAAAGAAATTGTTTTCATTACCTAGCTTCACTCAAAGATAAATCTTTGGAAAGTATGTCTAATATACTATCATTGAAACCAATTTGTTGGTAGGTTCTGCTACTTCTTGGTGTATTGCCTCTAGGGTAACCTCTCATGTTTGCAATACGTTGCAGGGGTTTCAAGCAAGCAAAAGATTGATGAAGAGCAAGTGACACTGTTGATGGGAATAGAGGCAAAGGTTGCTGTTGTCTCTATAGGAACATTTGTATTTAGTCTTGGAAGGAGTTGTTTTGTTTTTGAAAGATTTTCTTTATGTACCTCAAATTAGAAGAAATTTTGTTTCTGTTTCTAAGTTAGATGAACTTGGATATTCTATTTTATTTCATAATAAAGTTACTAATAGATTAAATAATAAATTTGTGTCTTTTGGTTTTAAACAAGATAGCCTTTATTACCTTACTCCTTTTGTGATAGTATTGCATGCGTTGCAAATAATGTAAATTTTAATGTGGTGTCAACAAAAAGAAAAGAGATGATATTTTTCCTGCTTATTTCTAGCACCTTAGATTAGGTTATATTAATGTAGATAGGATTAATATATTGGTGAGGGATGGTCCATTAGATTTTCTAAAAGTAGAACCATATCAAACCTGTGAGTCTAGTTAACAAGGAAAGATGACCAAATTGATTTTTACTGGAAAAGATATAAGAGCTGATAATGTCCTAGACTTAATACATTTAGATGTATGTGGTCCCTTGAATCATGTAGTGAGACAAGGGTTTGATTATTTTATCACATTTACTGATGATTATTCTAAATATGGATACATCTACTTAATGAAACATAAATCTAAATCTTTTGAAAGGTTTAGAGAATTTAAAAAAGAAGTAGAAAAAAACAAAAGGGTAGAATTATCAAATGCCTCCATTCAGATAAAAGCGGGGAATATCTCTCGGATGATTTCAATAACTACATAAGACATAATGATATTTTTTTCTCAAATTTCCCCTATAAATATGGCACAACATACTATTGTTTTAGAAAGAAAAAATCGTATTTTATTGGATATGGTATAATCTCTGATAAGTATGACAGATTTTCCCTTATCCTTTTGAGGTTATGCATTAAGGACTGTGATTTATTTGTTAAGTAGAGTTACAATCAAGTTAGCCACATAAACTCCATATGAGTTGTGAACTAATAGAAAACCAAGTGTAAGACACTTGAGGATATGGGGATGTCCTGCACATGTTAAGAAACAAACTGTTGATAAGTTGGAATCTAGAATAGATAGATGTCTATTTGTAGGCTACCCAAAAAAGACTTTTGAATATTATTTTTATAATCCTACAGAATAATAGATATTTGCAGGGTAAATTTTTTAGTAGGTCACCCAACTTTCCTCTATTTTCATTTTAGTCACCCAACTCCAATTTGTATCAAAATTATCACTGAACTTTAATTTGCTTTCACCAGGTAGTTACTCGAAGGTTTTCAACTCCAAATTGTTTGCGTGGTTGCCGAAAAAATTGAGTCAACTCCCCATGGACACGTTAGCTAGCTTATTTTTCAATGTCAACCGGTGGCCGCCACAGCATTGCAAAATGTCCATGTCGGTATCCTTGTTCTGGAGAGGAAAGAGATGAGATGACCTCAAGATAGCGTACATGCTCATCTCTTTCTCCACACCAAAGAGACAGAGAAAAGGCATGCAAATCTTGAACCGTGCGATGGCGGTGAACTGGGAGATGCCTCGGCCAAGAGAGGAAGCACCATAGTACTGTAAGTGCGACTTTATAAACTCTAAGTTCTTTTTTATTTCCTCATGCATTCCTTTCTCACATTATATTGTAAATTTGATGTGAAGCTAAGTTAAGGTGTACATCTAAAGTTAGGGTTTTCATAGTGAGAAAGGTTGGTGTTTGAATTTAGGTGTCTTATCTACTGCTTTTGGTTTGACGAATTTAGAAATTATGAATTGGTTGATAAAAGGAATACCATTTAAAATATATCTCATTAAACAGTTTGGTATTATATTATTGTTTTCTACATTTTCTAACAAAGATATTTTCATTTTTTTTTGTGGTCCATGTCAGTGCGTGATTAAAAAAATATAATGTATGGTATTTTTTGTTGGTTGCTTGATGGAGCTTTGATGCTTTATTGATTTTGTTTGTTACTGCATGTGGCTATAGAGGGGATGTCCTTTGTTTATGTTAGGAGAAAATTTGATACATATGTTTATGTTTGGGGGATGTCCTCAGCTTTTTTGCAATAATTAATAAGCCCAAAATGTTGTAGTGACATATGTTTATGTTTGGAGAAAACTTGAGACATAAGGTTCTAGTTGTTATATATTATATTGATCACTACTTAAGATAGTTGGTTTTAGTGGTATGCCTAAATTTTAACTCTTCATGTTTTCTTATCACTAAATCATTTCCCTATGGTTCTATAATGTTAATTTTGGTTGTCACTCTATATGGATGCAGTTCACCTATACAGAAATGTTTACAATAAGGATGTATTATATTGTTGGAGGCATAGAAAGATTGGCTGGCTATGTAGACTATTGTTGTGCAGACTAGATTTTAAGCTAGAATTGATATCTATGGCTAAAGAATTTAATTTAAATATTAAAGGTTGTAGCATATGGTGGTTAGATGCTATGGGTGAAAATAAGGGACTAAAGGAGATACACTCTGATATGGATGCAGTGTCATTGGCTATGTCAGTAGGCTCTAGCAGGAAAATGTATGTTGCCATTAGGATTACAAGTGTAATATTAAGGACTTTCGGTTATTGTTATTTTTCTATCTTGGGTGTGTGTATAGTAGTGTATTTTGAGTAGTATGTCGAGTTCTTGGTTGTAGAATGGTCTTGTGAAGCCTTGTTGGGAACCTTGGATGCACACCGCCACTCACACAGTTGTGTGTGAGGCCGTGTGTGATATTCCCAGGAGCCACATGGGCATTAACAAAGAATGCCCTTGTATCTTTCTAGTGGTTACGATATTGTAGCAAAAATATTGTAGCATGGCAACGTAGCAATCGCTAGAAAGACACATTGGGTGACACACGGCCATGTGAAAATGTCACACGCCCATGTGGATGTTGCACATGCTCGTGTGAGGTATTTTTTAGGACATTGAGGCGAGGGTATTATGTGCTTTTACCCATTTTTCTTCCCTTTTAACCATTCTTCCCCATTTCTCTTCATTTCTTCTTGGATGAGAGCCTTCCCCAACCCTCTCCACCTCTTTTGCTTGTGGACTAAAGGATTATCTTTAGTTTCTTCTTCTTCTTGAAATCATCAAGGCATGGGTTCTTCTTCTCTTTACTCCATGTTCTTCATCCTTGGTAGAGTGGATCTAGGGCTTTGTTGGATAATGGCCATTGAACCTTCATTCTTGAAATGTCTTCTTATTTGATGTGAAGAATATTGTTGAAGAATTACTCTTTTTGTCTTCTCCTCAAATCTTGTTAAAATCTTGATTAGTTTTGATGCTTGAAATTGTGGGTCATTGTAGCAACCAAAATCTTGTTTGATTTCTTCCCAATTTTTTGGGTAGAATCATAAATTTAAGTGTCAAGAACCCATTTGTTCTTGTTTTCGGGTAAATTGGGTATCATTTGAGTCCAATTGGGGCCAAATCGTGTAGATTAGGGGAGTCACATGCGTCTTATTTCTATATTTTTGTTTTCGTCATTTTCATGTGTTATGTTCTTGCATGCTAGGCTGAAACCTTCAGAGTGTGGTGAGGAACTCGCGGAGGAGTGGAAAGGAATTTTTGGGAGCATTTGTTTGTGAGTGGATAAAAGTATTTGCATAGTAGCATTAGGGGTTTTAAAGTTCATTTGTGAATTCATTTATGCTCTTTATCGCTATAATATGGTTATGCTGCTATCATGGTTTCTCACAAGTGTTTGCATAACTTTATCTAAGTGTTAAAGTATTTCATATGGCTCATCTACTATACTGCTCTTTCTTTCAAAAGCATTGAGCGATTTTCTTATGGAACTTGAAACTCATATTATATTCGTGTATGCATTAAGTTTCATGGCTATGTATAAGTAAAATGCTTTTCAAAGTATGTTTGTTTGGATTAAGGCATGGAGATGAAAGGTGATTATTTAACCTGAAATAGTTTCATGTGTTTATTGGAGTTTGATGGTGATAGCAGACTACAACCCACAGGTATTGCCTTGAAATTATGGATATGGTCTAGCACTACAGTGTAAGGGTCTCCTCGGTCCAGCCTATGTAGAGGTGGCGTGGTTAACCCTGGGTTTTCCTATGCAAGAGGCATTATAGAGCTCTTGATGGGTGTGATGTTGAGATACCTGGAGTCACCACTTGAATTGATTAGAGGCCAAGGCCAAGGTAGGGCATTTGATAATATACGAATGAAAACCCTTGGTGGGGCCTAGCTATGGCCATGGCTGGGTTATATATGTTTTGGCTAGCTTGATGTTTTAGCAGTCAGAATGCCGGAAACTAACGCCAAGCCAAGTGAAGGACTTTTCATTATTTGATAAAACCCTTGGTGAGACCTTGCGTATAGTTACTCGATTGATGTTGGTTTGGTTAACTTTTATTAAATGTTTTTGTGCTTTAAAAATGTATTTTAATAAACCTTGTTAGATTATAATGGAATGTTTTTATATTGGTCACATGTCAGGATTTGACATATACATTATGACTATTTTTGAATTACCATATTTTGGAAACTTTATTTTGCATAGAAAATGAGAAATCTACCTTTCTATATTTAAGTTATTGTTATTGTTGTTGTTGTTGTTGTTGTTGCTGTTGTTACTATTATTACTACTATTCCTATTACCTGGGTATTGAGCATTGATTTTGATATTCTTCTATGACTTTATTACTCTAATGTGTTGTGCATTATCCCTCACTGAGTAACATCATTACTCACCCACTCCCCTCTTTTCCCAGGTCTAGCATAGCACAGCGCGTGGTGCATTACTAGTTATGTAGGGTAGTGTGTATCTATGGTAATGGTCAGTTTTGGCCTTACTGTTGTTTTGAGTATATTTAGTGGATCCACTAGACTGCTATAGAGTTTTAATTGTTATTTGTTATCTATTCTTTTCTATACTTGTATTTGAGCACTGCGTGAGATATTGTTATATACTTTCTTGTATACTCCTTCTTTCCTTGTATTTGTTTGACTAAATCTTTCTTGAATCATTTGTGTGATCTTTTATTTTCTTTGATGATAGTAAATAGGCATGATCAGGTCCTCTCCTTGATGCCTTGCTGTAGCTTGAGGTTAGGGTGTTTCATACACCTCTCCTCAGGTTGTCGCAGTGATTGTCGCATGCTTAGCCCGTTGGTTGAGGTGTGACAACAAATGACAATGGATTAGGGCCTAGTGCTAGTGCTAGCCTTTATGAGGATATTGGAATAGGTTAAACACAGGGTGAAAAAAATGAACAAGAAGATGACGAAGAAGTTAATGAAGAAGAGAGTAATTTGGAAGATATAATAATTAAGGGAGAGAGTAAGGGTAAGAATGCTGAAGAAGATAGTGACAGTAGATGACTGTTGTAGACAGATCCTTTCAGTTGATGGTTGTTCTTTATACTTGTCCTATTTTAATTATATAATTCTTCATTGTTCTGCTAGAGTTTCCTCATCCATTAATTCTCTCATGTTCTGTTAATATTCTGACTTCTTCCTTTTTTTTTTTATTGGTTTGTTCATTGTTTTTTTCCCTGTCCCCTCCCCCCTCTCCCCTTTTTTTTTTCTTGATCATTGTACGTGGTGGTTACGTGCCAATTAAATCCATAACTTAGGGATTAATGTCTGAAATAGAGGAGTTGTTTCCTAAAAGTAAACATTGGTAGTGTTAGACATATACACATAAATTTTAGGAAAACTCTTAGAGGGAAAGCACTCAAAGACCAATTATGGACATGTGCAAGAGCAACTTGCCTCTCTGCATATTAGAGAGCCATGGACATGTTGAAAGAGATGTCTCATGGTGCATATTTCCAAACAAAATTTAAATGTGACATGCTACTCAACAATATGTGTGAATGCTTCAACAACCATATTCTTGATGCTAGAATTAAAGGCATAGTAACCATGAATGAGATGATCATAACAAAATTAATGATTAGAATACAGAAGAGAGGGATGCCATGAAAAAATGCACAACTCTTCACTGCCCTAGGATACTCAAAAAGCTAGAAAAATGCAAGAAATTGAGCTAGCTTTAGAATACAACTTAGTCAATGTGGTCCAGCATCAAGTTTTAGGACCTGATGGACAGTTTATAGTTGACAAAGATGGAGGTATTTCTCATGTAGGAAATGACAATTGACTGGGATTCCTTGCAGCCATACTATTTCAGTGATTTTTCATAACATAGACAAGCTTGTGAACTATATACATAACTGCTATAAAGTGAGCATTTTCTTAGAGACATACAAACACACAATGAACCTCCATAAATGATTGGAATTTAGGGCCTAAGAATGATTAAGGTCCCATGATCCCACCAGAACCAATAAACAAGAGAAGAGGTAGGAATACACTGCTTAAGAAGAAGGAAATGGGTGAGGAGAATGGAGGCTTCACAAAGGGGAAAGTCAGTAGCAAAGGAGTATCTATAAGGTACAACTTATGTGGCACTGTAGGACATAACAGAAGGTACCTGACACACCTCTTGCATGTGTATACTGCAAGTGCATGGGTGTCGAAGTAATAAAGTACCCAATAGGTCTGGTAGTCAAATCCACGGGGAACAGAAGGATTAATAATAAGTACTTCTAAGTTATCTAGTCAAAATCAAGAATATGATGAAATGAACTTAATCATGAGAAATATGAATGCCACAAGCAAACAAGGAAGAGTAGAAATGAGAGAAATCTCAATTAATAAAATGATGTACCTGGGCAATACTCCCCTTAGGATTTGACATTAAGCACAAGATTTACAAAGTATTTCTAAATTGAGTTAATCAAGTCGAGGAAATCTAAGAATAATCAGTCTCTATCTCCAGACCACTGATACTAGTCCCCTACGAGGTCCCGGTGCAGAAATCGCTCAATCTCAACACCTCACACCACAATTGACCCCAATAGACTCTAGGGATTCCTAAGAGTATATCCAATTCCTAAGGATTGACCTAACCCTACTTTTAGGTGAAAGGTCCCTAACCCCCTACAAGCTCCTGGCAGAGAAATCTCTCAATCTCAACACCTAGCACCAAATATGGTTGCATAAAGCCTAAGGAATATGGAGATAGAATGTACTAATCAGAAGGAAAAGGGGACACTCCACTATCTCATGACTTATCCTCTCAACCCTCTTCAATCTTGAAGTTCTAGCCCTAATGGAGACCACTTTATCACCAAGACAAACAAATCATGCATACCAATCAACCATAAGATCAATAAGGCAAGCAAGTAATAAGAAAGCAAGATTGAAACTCAATTAAACTCAGATTTAACAAAAAAACACAAAGTAAATCAATACAAGAATAATTCTAGGGTTCACATGCCCAAATACCTACTAGGGTTTAGCCCTTCATGGGGAAAATTACAAAACAAAAAATGCAATGTAAATCAATGAAAACCATGGAATTAAAACTCCCTTAAATTCGTGATGATGGTCTTGATGGGTTGTTCAACATCTTGAAGAATTCCTCTTTGAAGCTAGGTTGTCGATGGCTTCCTAAATACTATGAAGAAGAAAGAATCTATCAAAGTTGGTGAAGAACGCCCCTCAAATTCGGAAAGACCTCCTCTCTAAATCCTAGCCACTTTTCCCCTCAAGGGCTGTCAAAAGTCTCCCAAAATGTGCCTTCATAACCTATCTTTGCTTCCTTTTCTTCTCTCAAGGCCTTCATAACTCTATTTTCACAAAGGAACACCAAATACAATTTATGAGACATAAAACATAATAAAAATGATGCTCAATGCATGTAAAATATACAAAGAAATATATTCACTCAAGCACTTATCAGTACCATGGAAAATAGTAGGTATCTATCTAATTCTCACTTTAAATTTATGTTTTCTAATTGATTTCTTCATACAATTAATTAATTTGTTTCGTGTATGCAAGACAAGCTAACAAAGGAAGTACTAGTAAGTAGCAACATCGGGACTCAAATGAAGTAGGAGAAGATAATCCTATGGATGCAATAAACTCACAGGTTTTGAAGAAGCATTTTCAAATTGTTAGTTGATGTTTTTAAATTTCAAAGTTCATATGATGAATTTAATTCCTGCCTCACTCTTGATCTTATGGTTATTAAAGGTTGATGCTTTAAATGGAGATGGCCAATTGGAGGTAGCCACAACACAACAACAAGCACATGAGGATCTCATGTCACAAGTAGTTTTTATTTAAGTTTCTACAATACCATGTTCTTCAATATATTGACTAACATAAAACTGGACTGAGTTCATTTTTTATATTGCATTCCTCGTAATTAGTGCACTAGGTCAAAACATTCCTATAACGACACAGACTGCAAATAGGTATTGGATAAGGAGGCAAAAAATTACTGCAAGAGGAGGCAAAGCCGCTAATGTAACTATAACACAAGAAACCTTAAATATTAACCAGCCTACGAGACCTCATGTGCTAACACCTCAGGGGAAAGAAAAAGATATAGAGGAAATGAACAAAGAAGGAGTTGTTGCAAAAAGAAAAAAAAAATATATGGGTCCCCCTAGGAACTTCTACAAGGGAGGTGGCACACTTGGAAGGCTTTGAAGGGAGGGTCGCAAAGAAACAAAACAATGGAGATGCTGCAACTTTTGTTTTTTGTTTTGTTTTGTTTTGTTTTGTTTTATGGTGTAAAGGAGATATTTTATTAATGAACTTGTCTAACCCATTTTTGTATATGTTGGCATTACAAAATCTGAATGAAGTTGCAGATTTTTGGTTTTATTTATATACTCCTGAATTTTTTTTAGTTTTCATAAAATATTAATTGAGATTCAACTATATTATATCTTTCTCCATTTGTCTCTTTTAGATGTCTGTGTGTGTGTGAATATTATAGACATGTATAATACAATTTGCAATTACTAGGATTGAAAGGGAAATATATTCAGGATGTTGCACATAGCATGCTCAGGCATATGGTGTTGAGATTACTTTATGCAGATATTAATCCACAGGAATTATTCAATTAATGAGGCAAAGCATAGTTGTTGCAATTAGATTTTTTTTTTTTTAGATTAATATCTTAGTGGGTGATAAAGAGTAATCATTGGGATTATTTTTTAGTTGTATATATGTTCACCTTGTTAATTTGCCATTTTTCTTGCAGACTTATTGTTTACTAGTTATATGTACATATGGATAATGGAATGTTGTTCAAAAGTTTCTCCAGGGTCTTTTTCTTTTTCATTCTTTTTGTGGAATCAGACTTGTTGATTAATGATAACATGGTTAATTAATTAATTATAATTGATTAAGGTTAATATAGTCATTAATTTGTAATGTCTTCTTAATTGTCTAATTAAGCATTTCTACTGAATTAATACTAACAACAACACTTAATTCCTCATAATTGATTCATGGCATTAGAGGGACTAATTTGATAGAGATGTGCATTGGTAAATTACAAAAAAAGGGAAAAGGATTTGTGAAAACCAATCGGAAACTAACAATCAAAATAAAACAATTTAATGAAAACTGAAAGTAATAAACTTCATTTGCACATGTTCTAGGTCACAATTCCATGCCTTTACACTTTGTTTAATCACACCAAGAAATAATTTACAATAATTCGAAAAAAATCCAAAAGACCAACTGAAACCCTAAATTGTGTACATTGCATCTTCACATTTTATAAATAGCCTGTTCAAGCTTATTCCCCCTTGTCTCATCTTCCCATGGCCTTGTCTCCCCATGGTTGACCTACCTCTTGTTGTTTCTCTAGAATAAAAGAATTGTTGAGGATCAAAAAATGAGGAGTGGATCTAAGCAATGGTAAGCAAAAAGAAAAACAATCACACACAAAGAAAAGAGGGATTTTACGTGATTTGGTCAAAAAATAGCTATGTGCACAGCTATCAATTCTTACACTCACAATTATGGTTTATAATTACAAGGATATTTATAGAGAGAAGAATAAAACTAGTCAAAAAACTTTCATGTCAGTTTGGGTCTTAAATAACATTTTTCCTACAAGAATATTGCTCCTGAAAAAACCTAGAAAGAACCCCACCGAGGCACTTGTGCCCTTGGAGTACTCCCGTAAGCACATTGGTCATGTATTATTAGGGTAAAGATTAGACTCCACATACTCAAAAATCTCCTATTTGGAGGCTGATCACATCAACTGCATTCACACCCATGTAAACGCAAATCTGTACAAGTAACTTCAACGAGTGCAACGTCTATCTTCTCATCAATCAACTTTGAAGGCCAATTAAAGCTTTGCAAAGCTTCAACTTCTCTACATTAACCACCTCGATCAACATATCTGCAGGACTATTTGAGCCAGGGATTTTCATCAAGGACACCATTGATCAATTCTCTAATATAATGATACCTCAGTTGTATGTGTTTTGTCCTAGCATGAAACACAGGATTCTTAGCAAGAAAAATAACACTCTGATTGTTACTATAAAGGAAACTATCATCCTATTTCGTTCCCAACTCCTCAAGAAGATTCTTCATCCAAATCATCTCCTTACCAGCTTCTGAGATGGCCATATATTCTGCAATTTTCCTTGAAGATGATTTGCAATTAGTTGTAGTAAAACTAATAAGATTGCTTTTGGAAATATGTTGGGCTTAATGAAAATTATTCCCTAGATAAATGAATCCCTAGTGTTATTGATAAGCCAAGTGTTCCAATAAGAAAAAGTTGTAGGATAATTCGTTTGATAGGGACGCAAGTGTACATGCCGATTGCGTAATAATAGTGTGCGTGAATATAAAGTATCGATCTAAAGAGAAGAGAGTGAATACTAGTAATAAACCTAACTGTGAAAAATAGCCTAAATGTTCGAATGATATGTGTGCAAACAAAAGAGAATAAAAGGCAAGAAACGCAGGAGTAAACAGGAGAGAAATAAACTAAAGAAATAATGTCTGACATAGCATCCATCTAAGGTTATGAAGTATAGGACAAAGGTTGTCTAAGTATGCAATCCTATTTGAACCAAAAGATTTTCAGAATTATACTAAACCCTGATTTCTCAGGTAAAGAGTAACTGAATAGGTGCAGATTTGATACAGACATCCACACAATCGCATTAACATTCTATGAAATCTTATTATGAACTAATAATAATCTCTTAAATAGATAATTTCCCCTGTAGAGAGAGATTATTCCTAATCCTAATACATAGTAGAGATGTGATTTCTCCTAAAATCTACTCCACATGATTGGAAAGAGCACAAAGATTATCACTAACTCACTCGAAAGGATTGCGAGAGACAAAGTCTGTAAAGTACCCTAACCAGAGACATACTCACTATCCTCTCAAACTGTGGCATGTCTATGCTAGGTGGGAATTTTATCTCATCATAAAGTACATCAGGCATATGAAAACTAGGGCTCTCTCACCACAATAGCAATCATTAGATAAAAACATGCAACTAGACTCAAATAGAGATGATTGCAATTAAGAAAACAGGTAAAGCATCCAAGATCTAATAATCAATGTCAATGAAATAAACTCTACAGTTCAACTATGTCCAAACATCTACAAATTAGCCATTCATTAAAGGAGGGTAAGCATTCAAGATACAAATAATAGGATAAGACATGAAAAACATGAAAACCCACTTCTCAATCGTGCCGACGAAGGATCGCTGGAGAAGCCCTAGGAAAGCTTCCACGCAGGGCGCCAAGGTGAGCTTGACGGCTATAACCTTCAATCCCCTTGAATATGGATACAAATCTCCCCTTCAAATAGCCCTTTGAGTGCTGGAGGTTCGTCTCCTTTCTTCCCAAACTTCACCTCCAAGAATCACCAAAAAAGAAAAGAATAGAATGCCCTAAAGATCCTTGTCAGTTCTATTTATACCCGGACTGTTTACAATTTACTTACGGGCATAAGGACGTTATCATAAGGGAGCTTGAGAAGATAATCGTGAACCTTACGGGAACACTTATGGCCGTAAGTCCCATCTATAAGGTCTTCTGTTAGTATTACAGTCCAACATACAGTCGTAAGCAATGGACTGCAAGCTTTACTGTTCTGCTTCTTGCGATTGCCCTTACAGGCGTAAGCTGTAGTCATAAATTCCTCTGGATAGCCTTTACAGGCATCCTTATGAGCATAAGCCTTACCCGTAAAGTCATTTGAATTGGCTCTAAATCTTCCTTACAGGCATAAGCATACCTGCAAGGTCTTTGTGATTGACTTATGACTATAAGGTTGGCTGTAAGATACCCGCAAGCTACCAAGTTTGCCTTGTTCTTATTCCAATGATGCCAAGAGAGCTCCAACTTCTTCATTTAAAGTTTAGAATACTTCTTTTAACCCTCTCTCATCTTGAAGTGCTTCCCTAAGACTGAGAATGTCAAACACACTAGATTTAGCATCGAATTCCACAATATGGTTTTAATATATGTCGAATGAGTGTACAAAATGATATGAAATACATAAACATTATACACTCATCATCACCCTACAAAAAAGCTGACATTTTTGAATGAAACTTAAGCTATAATCTCATAAGAATATAAAGATGATCCGTATAACTATAATGAGGCAATGTATGATATTGACAAAGATAAATGGACAGATGCCATAAGATTAGAAATGGATTCTATGTATACTAATCAAGTCTGGAGTCTTGTAGACCTCCCTGCAGGGGTAAAACCAAATTGCTGTAAACGGGTCTATATGACAAAAAGAGGACCAGATGGAAAGTTAGAGACCTATAAATCAAGGCTGGTTACAAAAGGCTATAATCAAAAGGAAGGAATTGATTATGAGGATACTTTCTCACCAGTAGTGATGCTTAAATCCATTAGAATCTTATTAGTTATAGCTACATACTATGATTATGAAATATGGTAGATGGGTGTAAAGACATCCTTCTTGAATGGATTTCTTGAAGAAGAAATTTACATGGATCAACCTAATGGATTTGTATCTAAAGGGAAGAAACATAAAGTATGCAAGCTTAATAAGTCTATATATGGACTTAAACAAGCCTCTAAAAGTTGGACATCTGGTTTGATGAAACAATCAAATTGTATAATTTTACTCAAAATTCGGATGAAGTTTGTGTATGTGTATAAGAAAACACAAGGAAACGCTATTACATTTCTTGATCTTTATGTTGATGATATTCTTCTCATTGGAAATGATATGTAAATCCTATCTTTAACATAATTATGGTTGGCTAACTAATTCTCTATGAAAGACTTGGATATATTTTAGGCATTAAACTCTATAGAGATAGAGGTAATAAACTTTTGGGATTTGTCTTAGTCTAACTATATTGAAAAGATTGTGACCAAGTTTAATATGCAAGATTCTAGAAAGGGGTTGATACCTCTTAGACATGGTATTGTTCTTTCTAAGAAAATGTCACCTCAAACTGATGAGGAGTTAGAGAGAATGAAACATTGCCCATATACATATGTAGTGTGGAGTTTAATGTACGCAATGTTATGTACAAGGCCAGATATTACTCAAGCAGTTAGTGTTGTGACTAGATATCAATCTAACATGGAAATGAGCATTGGACTGTCGTAAAGCATATTCTTAGATACCTTAATAGGACTAAACATTATTGTTTGATATATGGTGTGGCCCATTAAAGGTTAATGGAGACATTGATTTGGATTTTCAATCAGATTTTGATGATAGAAAGTTTACATCTAGATTTGTATTTATTTTAAACAATGGTGTTTTTTGTAGGGAAGTTGTAAATAGGGGACTGTAGCGGATTCCACAACTAAAGTAGAGTATGTTGCGGCTTGTGAAGCAGCAAAAGAAGCTGTTTAGATCAAGAAGTTCATTCAAGAGTTGCGTGTTGCTCCTATGATAGAGTCTTTTATCACTTTGTTTTGTGATAATAATGGAGCAAATGCACAAGCTAAGCAACTAAGGGCTCATCATCAAAGGACAAAGCACATAGAAAGAAAGTTTCACTTAGTAAAAGAGATTGCTAAACGAGGAGGTTTAGGAATAACGAAAGTCGCTTCCACTAAGAATGTAGCAAATCCATTAACTAAACCTTTAAGTCAAAATGTGTTTGAGAAGCATTTAAGAAGATGGGTTTGAGATTTGTGCCTAATTGGCTTTGAGTGCAAGTGGGAGACTGAAAAACTAGTATGCCCTACAAAGCCAATTTTAATTATTATTTATTAATTAAATAGTTTTATTTCGTTGCATGCATAATTATGGGTATTGTATTATTTATGTTTGATGATACATTATTATTATTATTATTGGTTTGCATTGCATAGATTTTAAATTAATAATAGAGATCATCAAAGTAAGACATGAATATCTATGTTCCTTACACCTAAAATGGTTCACAATCTATGAGATAAAATATGATTTTGTATTTATTGTTGGTTGTCACATGTTGTACTACTATACTTGAGTAGAGACTCTTAGTAACATTGTGGTTATTTGTAGTTGACAAATATTGAACTGGACTATTACAAAACTCTTAGATCAAGCACTGTCATAGAAAGAAAGAGTTATTCTATTGCTGAAAGTTCTTATTACTTGAGAATGTTATTAAATCTTATGTATAAATTAAATTACTTTGATAGTGTTAACCAGTGATGCTAATTGGAGTCTATATATAGACATGTTGGGTTTTATAATGAATACATGAAGGTTTGTAGTCATTCAAGATGGATCTTTCACTCCTATTGTAGGAGAGAATATTCTAGATTGTGTTTCTTATGTGATGGATAAAAATCCGACCGGTTAAATTTCTGAAAGTATTTTATTATACATAAAATATATATTATTATACATGTTTCTTTAAAATTGTTTTATTTCTAATAGTATAAGAAAACACACATATAAGTGGGGATGGATAGTACCAATGGTGATCTAATCATACCCACTTATATGAAATATTTATTGAGAGAGACTAATATGTAAAATATTATATTGGGGTCTCATATATGAATATCTCTAATCTTTGGATTAAATTGGAATTTGTTGATGGATATAATTGTGATTATTAAAATTAGTATGGACTAAATTGCTAAAGATGTAGAGATTCTAAATGGGTCCCACTCTACATGTTCTAACCTTATCCAATTACTATATGAGATTAAAGGTTTTAACCAACAACTATTGCCATCAAAAGACGGCTATGAGTAAACCCTAATATTCACACTAGTTGCTATAGCAAAAGAAGACATTACTTCTTCTAGATCAAAGGCAAAAAGTTAGAGAACATCATGTGTGAGCTTTGGAAAATTTTGAACTTGTGAAATCTCTGTGAGGTAATCCAAATCTATCATATATATATTAATGTGTTCATGTGATCGATCCTTGATGATTAATCAATTGTTGATTAAATATCAATTATTAGTAATTGATATTCCTAATTTGATTAGAACAATTTTTCCTAACCTTAATTTTACCAGATTAGTTCAACCAACACATTTGTCATTCATTTAAGATTTTTATGTCTTGACTCTCACATATTTTTTAGCCTTGACCTGCACATCATCAAGTTATGACCTTTCACATGATTGGGTCACTAGCTTAATTGCTTTGACTTGTTTAGTTTTGAAATGGTTCTAAAGTTGTAATCATGAACTTAATCTTCACTAACTTTGATTTTTGAAGACTTCAGCATTTTATACTTGTGAAGGTTTCAACATTTCAAGAAGTAATGGTAAGAGACTCTCAAAGAGAGCATTCCACCTTCTATTGGACCTTATCAGTGGGCCAAAAGGAGATAAGTCTTCAATGAAATCCTTGTGAGCATTAAGAGACAATGGTAAGGGACTCTTAAAGAGAGCACTCCACCTTATATCAGATCTCATCAGCGGGTCAAAATTTTCAATGAGTGTTTATTGACCTCCCTTTGAGCAAAAGGCCATGGTAAGAGACTCTCAAAGAGAGTATTCCATAATGCGTTGGATCTCATCAGTGGGTCAAAATCTTCGAAGAAATTCTTCGATGACCTTTCTGTGAGTATAAAGAGGTAAAATGCGACTCTTGAAGAGAGTACTCCACCTTGCATTGGACCTCAATAGTGGGTTAAATGAGAAGAGTCTTCAATGACCTCATTGTGAGGTTTAAGAGACAATTGTGAGAGACTCTCAAAGAGAGTAGTCGACCTTAGATTGGACCTCATCAATGAGTCAAAATTTTCAAAGAGAGTCTTTGATGACCTCCCTATTAGTGTCAAGAGGCAGTGGTGAGAGAACTCTCAAAGAGAGTACTTCAATTTGAATTGGACGTCATCATTGGGTTAAAATCTTTAAAGAGACTCTTCGATGACCTCCCTATGAGCATCAAGAGGCAATGGTGAAAGATTCCTAAAGAGGGTACTCCACCTTAGATTGGACTTTATCGATGGATCAAAATATTCAATAAGAGTCTTTAATGACCTCTTTGTTATCATCAAGAGGCAAGGGTGAAATACACTCAAAGAGAGCACTCGACCTTACATTGGACCTCATAAGTGTGTTAAAATGTTCAAGAGAGTCTTTAATGACCTCCCTTTGAGCATCAAGAGGCAATAATGAGAGACTCTAAAAAACAGTGCTACACTTTGCATTGAAACTCATCAGTTGGCCAAAATCTTCAAAGAGTCTTCGATGACCTCCCTGTGTGCATCAAGAAGCAATGATGAGAGATTCTTAAAGAGAGTATTGCACCTTACATTGGACTTTATCAATGGATCAAAACCTTTGAAGAGAGTCTTCAATGACCTCCCTGTTACTGTCAAGAGGTAATGGTGAGAGACACTCAGAGAGCACTCCACCTTACATTGAATTTCATTAGTGGATAAAAATCTTCAAAGAAAGTCTTTGATTATCTTCCTATGAGTATCAAGAGCCATTAGTGAGAAAAGAGCACTCTAGCTTGTATTGGACATCATCAAGGATTAAAAGAAAGAGTCTCAATAATCTAATTATATTGGACTTTAAGGAGAACCTTATATTGGACCTCGATCATAGGTGAGTCAAAAAATGAGGAATCTTCAATGACCTCCTATTGAGCTTGAAAAGACAATTCTTAGTTCCGCCGGTTAAGATTTGTGAACTTAGAGAAACACTCACTCACTTAAGCACTCAAGAATAGCACACACAAACCACACAAGAGAAAACACAAGAAGTTGGTAACCCAGTTTGGCGTCCACTCGCCTACGTCTGGGGGGCCAAGCCAGGAGATCAACAATCCACTAAAAGAGGTAAAAATAGAAGAGTACAAACACACTTGTCACTCTCACTCACATTCAAAGAATACTACCCTCTCTAGATTGTTTGGTACCTCCCTACTCCCTCTTTCAAGAGTCGTACCCAATCTCAGACCAAGGTAGTATATATAGACACCTCAACATCCCAAATATAGCGCATACCTCTTTTAGAATCTCCGCGGCTACTAACTTTAGAACCTTCCGAAATTAGCTGTTGCAACTTCTGTTGTAACATATGTTGCAACATGGCCCTGACTGTTGGCTTGACTGAGTTCTGGTTCCATTGCTAAGCGACCTCAAGACCCATCAACCACCTGGTCATGCTTAGTCCGAGTCGATGCAGCCATATCACCCGATCATGACTACTGGCAACTAACCTTCCTCCTCAGTTCCTCACCACATAGTCCCCTTGCAAGGGGCGCACGTCCTATGTGCGTCTTCATGAAACTTGCCAAACTTAGTCTTCACTTCACCAAAGTTTGGTTTTCAAATCTTAAACAAAGATCTTCAGCCAATCATCCAAATCTTGCCAACAATAGGCATATCTTCAAACATACCCTTAATAGACTTCATATCATATCTATTAGGGTTCTTCAAATCTTGCCTTCAATAGTCTTCAAAATCATACTATTGATAGGATATTTCTTTATTTAGCTCCATCCATATTTAGTCTTCAAATCTTTCTCCTAAATATGGTCTTGATGAGATCTTGACTCCAAGATATTGCTTGCTTGATCTACTTGCCTAAAATAGCTTCACCAAGATCTTCAAGAGTATTTGCCTCCTAGCCAAGTCATCTTGCCATGACACCATGCTATCCACATCACCATCTATGCCACGTCACCTTTACTAGGTGTCAAATTATGCCAACTTAAAGTGCTCTTGCACTAACAATCTCCCCCTTTGGCATAATTTTACACAACTTCTTCTGCTCCCAGAATGACCACTGTTACAACATCCAGTTACAACATTTAACTAGGACACAAACTGGACTGACACTGTTACAACTTCCAGTTACAATATTTACTGGAGACCAGACAATAGACCTGACAAGAATATCTACTAGTTGCTTACAAAGAGTGAAATATTTTTACAGAAATGCAACTAGAGAGACAAACACGATTAAACATAAACAAACTGATGAACATAAACATTCTCCACAATAAGTCTAGAATCCAAAAACTAAACTAGTCAGTCTGGTGAGCAAGTTTCTCTCCCCCTTTGTGACAGAATGATGCCAAGGTCTACACTAGTTGTTGCAAAACATGTTACAACTTCTCCTGCAACTCCCCCTATCTTCAAGACTCTTGGTTATCAACTCCCCCTGTCTTCATTGCTCTTGGGCATCAGCTCCCCTATCATTTTCCCTCCAAGTCTTCAAGCTGCTCCTTTAAGAGCTTCTTATATTCTTCTTCAATGTTGGGGCTTAAACCTTCATCTTCTTCTAAATTTGTTAGACTCTTCCTTTTGCCATCTTTTTTTTTTCAGACTTCATTTTCTTTTTAATTTTTTTTCTTTTCTTTTTTTTTTTCTTTATCTTCGAAAGATATCAAGAGATTTTCACCCATTGGGGTATTTTAATTGTTGACCTCCAAGGTCCTCGGTCAATGCACTTCATGTTGTATACTGATGTTGAAACCTTTTGTTTTCTTTTTTCTTCTATCATCTTCTGACTTGCACTTGAGCACTCTGCATCATTTCTTGGCACTTCTTCTTTCTAAATCCATAGCTTCTTGATAACAATTATCTTTCCACTGATTTTTCTTTTGATGATTGCCTGCTCATGTCCAATCACTTTTCCACTATTCAAGTCTTCTTTCAATTTGTTGCACTTGGGTCTTATATGCCCGGTTTCTCCACAATGAAAACATGTAGGCACTTCTCTTATGCGCTCCTTCTTGGCTTTGACTTGCTTCTCTTTTTGTTGAGCGGTTGACTTGACAAAAGTAACTCTTGGGCCTTCAGTCTTGCCACTTGAAGTCTCACCAACATATCCGATGCCTTTCTTGACTTTACTTTGTCTTCCAATCGAAAGCATTTCATCTAGCTTAGCTTTTCCTTTTTTCATGGATTCTAGAATCTTCTCTGCATGACTCAACTTTCCTTTACATTCAGTCAGTTCCTTCTCCAGACGTTTGTTTTGCAACATCATCTCATCAAATTTCATTAGCATAAGCTTGTAACTTAAGAGAAGATCTTGTTCAGTAACCTCATCATGCTCACTGTCTGATGTTGTGACTGATGTTGCAACATATTTTACAACAGGCTTTGAGTATACAGCTTCACTGAACACTGCTGGGAAAAAGATATGTTGGGTGCAGTTGTCTTCATCTTCTTCTTCTGAATCATCACTCCAAGTAACATTGAGTGAATTCCCTTTCTTTTTAAGATTATTAGCACACTCTGCTTGATAGTGACTGACACCACCACACTCCCAACACTTGATCTTTTGTTGATTATCTTCTGCTTCTTCCTTTTCTTCTCCCATCCTGAATATGGCTATCGTCTCATCTTCTCCTATCCTGAGATTCTCAAACATGGTTGTCAACATTTGAAGTTTAGAAGTTCTTACCAAGTTTGTGCCTTCATGGATAGTTTGAAGAATCTCCCAAACTTCTTTGGCACTCTCGCATATAGCAACAAATTTTAACCGGTTCTCATCTACTCCTCCAAAGATTGCATTGAGAGCCTTCCCATTGTCATTTGCTTTTCGCATATCTTCGATGCTCCAGTTACACTTCTTCTTAACGATCTTGTTCTTGTCTTCATTAACTTGAGTCGAAGGAGACCAACCTTCTTCCACTGCTGTCCATGCACTCTCATCAATGGATTTGATGAATGCCTTCATTCTTGCCTTCCAATAAGGGTAGTTGGATCCATTGAGCAATGGAGGTCATATGACGGATGCTCCTTCTCTTCCGGCCATCTTTGGAACTTGCTAGGACCTCGCTGACCTTGAAACCAAAGCGAACACGGTGACCTACGCTCTGATACCACTTGTTAGTTCCACCAGTTAAGGTTTGTGAACTTAGACAAACACTCACTCACTTAAGCACTCAAGAATAGCACACACAAACCACACAAGAGAAAACACAAGAAGTTGGTAACCCAGTTTGGCGTCCACTCGCCTACGTCTGGGGGCCAAGCCAGGAGATCAACAATCCACTAAAAGAGGTAAAAATAGAAGAGTACAAACACACTTGTCACTCTCACTCACATTCAAAGAATACTACCCTCTCTAGATTGTTTGGTACCTCCCTACTCCCTCTTTCAAGAGTCGTACCCAATCTCAGACCAAGGTAGTATATATAGACGCCTCAACGTCCCAAATATAGCGCATACCTCTTTTAGAATCTCCGCGGCTACTAACTTTAGAACCTTCCGAAATTAGCTGTTGCAACTTCTGTTGTAACATATGTTGCAACATGGCCCTGACTGTTGGCTTGGCTGAGTTCTGGTTCCATTGCTAAGTGATCTTAAGACCCATCAACCACCTGGTAATGCTTAGTCCGAGTCGATGCAGCCATATCACACGATCATGACTACCGGCAACTAACCTCCCTCCTCAGTTCCTCACCACATAGTCCCCTCGCAAGAGGCGCACGTCCTATGTGCATCTTCATGAAACTTGCCAAACTTAGTCTTTACTTCACCAAAGTTTGGTCTTCAAATCTTCAATAAAGATCTTCAGTCAATCATCCAAATCTTGCCAACAATAGGCATATCTTCAAACATATCTTTAATAGACTTCATATCATATCTATTAGGGTTCTTCAAATCTTGCTTTCAATAGTCTTCAAAATCATACCATTGATAGGATATTTCTTCATTTAGCTTCATCCATATTTAGTCTTCAAATCTTTCTCCTAAATATGATCTTGATGAGATCTTGACTCGAAGATATTGCCTGCTTGATCTACTTGCCTAAAATAGCTTCACCAAGATCTTCAAGAGTATTTGCCTCCTAGCCAAGTCATCTTGTCATGACACCATGCTATCCACATCACCATCTATGCCACATCATCATGGTTGCCACGTCACCTTGACTAGGTGTCAAATTATGCCAACTTAAAGTGCTCTTGCACTAACAACAATAATTAGATTCTTTGAAAGAGAACACTTCATCTTACATTATACCTCATCAATGGAACAAAAAAAAAAGTCTAAAAATTTACAAAAATACCTACAAAAATACCCCTACTCTCTACACGATCCTCTAATTTTTCACCTTTCATATGTTTATCAAGTTTTGCGAATAAACCCCAAACTTTATTTTTTTTTATTTTTATATTTATCATAATGTTGTACATTGACACAGAATTTTCACATTTTCTCAAAATTTCTAAAAATTCTGGAGGTAAATCCGAGATTTTCTCATTTTTACAATTTTTCTACAAATGCTTGAAATAAGTCCATAAAATTCAATTTGGCACATTTTTCTACTATTTTTGCATATTGACCTTCAAATATTTCACTCTTTACATTTTCCATATTTTTTTGAAAATAAATCTAAAATTTTCACATTTTTCACAATTTCAACTAACTTTTGCATAACACTTCCCTTTTTACAATCTCTTCTACAAACTTGCAAATACACCCTCAAGTATTTCTTTTATTTCACATTTTCCCTTCATTTTTGTAGATCAATCCTCAAGCTTTATTCTCCTAATAAATAAGTTTGTTTTTTTTTAAATACACCATCTTCATCATGTTTCATACATTCTAGCCGAAGCAAGAATTCTAAACATGCGCAACACTACAAGAAAATAGTCACATCACTGACGGAATTTCCCGTCAGTGAAAACTACAACTCCGTCACTAATGATCTACAACGACGGAACTGTTCGTTGGAAACGTTTGTCGGAAAATTTGGTGTCACTGATGATATTCTGTCGGAAATTTTTTTTCCCGTGGGTGATGCTAGAGCATCACCGATGGAATATTCTGTCAGTAAAGCCAAAATAAAAACAGAAATTAATGATAAGAAAATAATATCACCGATGGAATTCCGTCACAGATATTCTTACTTCACCCACGGAATTCCGTTCCGTCGGTAAAGATATTTAACACCAAAGAAATTCTGTCATTGATGAGGTGTATAACCCACGAAATTCCGTCACTAAAAATTATTACCCATGGAATTAGGTATTTGAATCTCTTTACCACCAAACGAATTCCGTCATTGATAGTGTATATCACGGACGGAATTCCGTCACAGATATACTCACTTCACCCACAGAATTCCATCGGTAAAGATGTTTAACACTAACGGAATTCCGTCACTGATGTGTTGTATTACCCATGAAATTCTGTCACTAACTAATTATCACCCACAGAATTAGGTATTTGAGACTTTTTACCACCAAACAAATTCTGTCACAGATACTCGCTTCACCCATGGAATTTGGTCAAGAAAGTCCATTTAACACCAACAGAATTTTGTCAATGATGCGGTGTATTACCCATAGAATTTCGTCACTAAAAGAATATCACCCACGGATTAGCCCCTTAACAACCAAATGAATTTTGTCACTAAAGCTCTTCTATTATATTATTAATTATATTTATCCTGCTTGATTTCCCTGTAGCAATACATATAAGAAATTTCATATGGCAAACACATAATATTAAATTCCGTCAAGTACATGTAATTAATTTCATGTACCATACTTAGTGTGCATACATCACTAATAATTAACAAGTCTTGACAAGTACTAAACATATATAAAGAAACAGTACCATATATATATATAGCATATATCAATCTGTTTAATATTCAAAGTGGTGGTCTAGCAGTGTCTTTATCCTGAGAGGTAGGCTGAGAAGGTCCTATTGAAGCATTTGTAAACATACTCGTAGGATTAAACATATCCATCATTTGTTCAAGATACTTCTTGATATCCACCATATCGCTCGCTTGCTTTTCTACTTTATCCTCTAAGTTGATTATTTTGTCTTTCACAAGTGTCACTTCTTCATGTAAATTGTCAACTTCAACTGGAGTTTGTTCATGTTCATGATTCGGATGACTACAAGCTGAGTATGATGCATCTCCAGCATATGGAAGTAGATACAGAATTCTTTCCATGTGGCATGATTCCAAACCCATAGAAATGAGTGTGTGTAGTACCTTGCCCTTCAATTGCATCACACCAAAGTTTTGGGTCAAACTCGGGATGATTGGCTTCATCAGAACCATACTTTTGACTCATTGAAGAAGTATGAGTTTCCTATAAGAAAAAACAAACAAATTAGTTCAACATATACATCACAAGAGATATATAAACTAGGTAGTTGCAATTTCATCAAAATTAAGATCAATGATCCTACATTATAACATGACAATAAAAAGTTGACAGTAAAAAGTTGTGATGTAATAATCCCCACACAAGATGCATATTCAGTTTTTGGCACAAGAAGCATGCACAAATAAAGATACATGGACTATAAGAAAACATATGTAAATTCTCCTATATGGCCATGATGGAAAGCACACCATGATTAAATTCTATAAATACTATCTCTCAAAAAAAGTAGCACATTTATTCTCCAATTCAGTGAAAAGAATTATTAAGAACATAGAAAAGCATACATTCTCCAAAAAAAAAATAAAAATAAAAAAAATCTGTTTTTCAGTGAGACAGGAATTCCTCTCACTTAAAAAACTGATTTTTTTTTTATCATCCTGAGCATACTAGCACATTTATTCTCCAATGCAGTTAAAAGAATTATTAAGAACATAGACAAGCATACATTCTCAAAAAAAAAAATTCAGTTTTTCAGTGAGACAGGAATTCCTATCTCATTAAAAAACTGATTTTTTTTTTTTTTAATCATCCTGAGCATCCCATTTGGTGATTGATCAAAATTACCATATCATAAAATTTAATCAAAGAAGTCTCATATAGGAAAGAAAGTTCATATTATCAAGGGCATACACTTACATTGACATTCTTGGACTTATGATCAACATAATCACCTTAACCTTTCTCACGTTTGTGGGTGCGGTTGAACAATTCTCCATAGGTTGGTTTTCGGTTTAGTTGTTTTTCCTACGTGAAGATATTAAATAAGAGACTATAAAGACACGTGCAAGTAAAATTCAAAATATAAATTATGTACATACCATCCTCTCTACATGAATCATAAAAGGGAAGGATCCACCGGTATGCTTGGTGATGCTTCCATCTTTCTCAGTCATCCTATTTCGCTTGCCAATAATTGAATGATTTTTCCATGCATCAGTAGTCCACACATCACTAACCAATCGATCCTAAATGTCCAGTCGAATCCAGCCTACATTGTAACCTTTGCACTTTGAAATATCACTAACACCAAAATGTCTCATTGCCCGCTTCCTTTCTTCTTCCAACATACCATGAAACCGATCCTTGCACGTAGTCTCCCAAATTGCTCTCACAACTTTTGTTTTCTCAATAGGCCACATAACTTTTCCCTATCAAATAACACATGGCTAAAAATTTCACCATTAGATTATCAAACTGCAGAAATAGAACAAGACATTTCAGAATATCATATTAATAATATATTAATAATGAAAAACTATAGAAATTTGCATATAAAGTTTGAATGAGATTGCAAGGTTCATGAATTGGAGGTTCCATACTTATATTTTGAGCCCTGTTGCTATGGCAATTTATAAATTCGGAAACCCAAGAAGATATTTGAAATTTATCTATCTATGTTATTGATTGATTCAAACTTGTTTACAAGTCATGATAAATTTCAATCAGTGAACTGTGTTCCTGATTTAGAGCTCTAAATTCCACTCCTCTCTCATATAGTGAAGTATAGTTTATTTTTAGAGTTATCTTAATGAATTTTTCATATCTATCCCAATGACCTGGTAAGTATCTTCAAGTGATCATGTATATACAATTGGAAAAGAAAACTAACCACGCTCTAAATACATGCATGAGATCATCATTTATTTGTCCAAGTATCTTTTACATGCATGTTTGATAATTAAATCTTGAACTATAGAAATCATATTACCAAGCCATAATCTTTTCAAAAAATAAATACCCAAAAATAAATTTCCGTAAACAATGAAAAATTAATATCATATTGGAAAATATAAAGCTAAATGTTAAAAGAAAACAATGGCATGATTATATAAAGTTTATGATAAGGTTCACTACAAAACTTAGTTTAAGATAATAGAGATATATAAACTACAATTCTACTATATATGTTAACATTTCTACTATATAATAGAGATATATAGACTACAATTCTAAATTCATGCGATGGGGATTAGAGTACTTTATTCTTTTTATACAACCACAACGAAACAATTAGAACCAAAGAAAGATTCAAATATTTTCTTTCTATGGTTTCCAATGCAAAATTGGAAAGGAAAAAGGCAAAGAAAAAATATGCTCAATTTCTTTAACATGGCAATAAACAATAACAGAGGTTCCAACCAATTATATTGATGCAATAACATGAAGTTAAACATGGGAGTTGCACTTCATGATATGAAAACATTGTCAATGTAAGCGCATGGGAAAGCTATGTGTATAGCTTAAATAGGTTGGTTCATCTCTTGTAAGCGCACTTCATAGGTTGGCATTTGCGCAAGAATAGGTTGGTTTATCTCTTGTGGACTTTGTGAGGACAATTGATGCGGTCTGAACCATCCTTCCCATGCCACTTGACTTGGAAGATCCTTAGCTGCATTTGCTTCCAAAGATTTCTTTGTCTTGGATTTTTTTTCTTAGCTTTTCCTCGATGCATGATGTCTCTAGTAGAACAAGAATATCACCATCTTAGTAAGAAACAAGTGCATGTTGAGTACAATTGTAAGAAAGTGATCATAATGCAAATAAAAAGCTTTTAACAAGTACATCAAGACAATTGTCATTGGAATTTGCACCTATATGGATATCCATGTTTAATATGCATTTCTAGATAGATCTGATATATATATTGCATGACAATGATACAGGTGATAGAGAAATAAATATTTCGGCCTGCCAAAACACTATTTCCATCAGTAGTGATTTCATTTCTTTGTTCCAATTTGAGAAGCAATAATGAAAATTACTATGAAATTTGCTTGAGTAAAGTAAAAAATATATATGATAAGTGAAATATGACAAGTGTTTAAGAAATTTGCATATAAACTTGATCTCTACTACAAGTGCACCAATATCTTAGTAGAAAATATTAACAATAACAAACCCCAGGGATAAGTTTGACCAAAAGTATTAACAATAACAGGCTAGTTGAATGTTCTTAGCCATCATCATCATCATTAATTGCCTCATTATCATCATCATCATCATTAACTAATTTATAATTAACCTCCACAAGCCCATGGCGAGGATCCACCCGAACTCCTTTATCTGTATCAAACCAATGGCAATTAAAAAGTACAATGCGGTTTCTTTCCCCGAAATACTCCAACTCAATTACATCTAGCAAGACACCATAAAAGTCCTGATTATAATCATTATAATAATTTCCTTTCACGCATGCACCGCAATTCAGTGTTGACTGATGACCGTTATATTCTTTAGTATGAAACTTGAAACCATTCTTAAAGTAACCTTTATAGTATTTTACCAATCGAGATGGACCATGAGCGAGTTGAGTAATATGACGATCAATTTCAGAACAATTCTCTTCAGCCTAGTAGAAATATTGAATTTCAATAATTTCTTACTAGATGAAAAATACAATGATAAAGGATGGCACATAGTTTGATACATACATATTGCTTAAACCATGATGTAAATGTGGTCTCTCGTGCTTTCTCCAATTCTTTATCAGTAACACATGGGTTATTCCTCCTCACTATTTCATCGAATGCCCTTAATCATATGAAATGAAGAAAATATTGTAAACAATATTTTCCCAAAAATATGGAAGTCGAGCAAAAAAAATAAATGTTATTCACCCAATGTATGGAATCATTTCCTCACAATTCATCAGAACATATAATTCTGCAGCCAAATACTCATTTGTTATCAGATATCGAGTGTTTTTCTTTCCAGTCCCAAAGGTCACCAAAGGTCGTCCAAGATATTTGAATGTCGAAAGGCGTCCTATGGGATCTACTTCACCTCCATCATCATTACGTGGCAATCGAGTAAATCTTGTTTTGACATCCTCTTCGAAGTACAAGGCATAAAATGATGCAATTTCGTCAATGATATATGCTTCGCATATAGACCAATCAACACAAGCTGGGTTTTTCACTTTCTTCTTTAATTGATGTAGAAACCTATGTATCATAACCAAATAAAATTTTTGTATAATGAAGCTAAAAAACACTTGAGATCTGTAAAGATTGTAAATGTACATATTAGTATGCCTTTCAAACACATACATCCAACGATATTGGACCATTCCACCAACTTAAGCCTCGTAAGGAAGGTGGATTACTAGATGCTCTATTGAATCAAAAAATCCAGGTGGGAAAACCTTCTCTAATTTGCAAACTGTTTCGATGATAGTTCTCCGCAACAACACCATATAATCAATAGTTATTTTGGTGGAGCAAAGATCTCGGAAGAAATTGGAAAAGTCAGTAATTGTATCCTAGATTACGGTGGGTACCAAATCACGAAAGGCAATAGGAAGCAACCATTGCATAAACACATGGCAATCATGACTTTTCATCGCATAGACCTTGCCTTCTTCCAAGTTAAAACATCTCCCTATATTGGATGCAAAGCCATCAGGTAGTCGAAGCTGTTTCACCCATTTGAACACCCTATATCGATCCTCCTTCACTAAAACATATGAAGCTGCAGGCTTGAGTGTTTTTCCATTCCTTTCTACCAAATGTAAAGTTGGTCATTTGCAGTACTCTTCTATATCCAACCGAGCCTTTACATTATCTTTTGTCTTGCCTTTAACGTCCATCATGGTGTTGAATATATTACAAAAACACTTTTCTCAATGTGCATAACATCCAAATTATGACGAATTAAATTTGTATGCCAGTATAGAAACTCCCAAAAAAATGCTCTTCTTTGTCCAATGGTGAGTCGACCCATAACCCCTTGGTTTTTGTACTGGACATTTGGTGCCATATGTCAAATATGGGCAGCTATCAATATCTCTCAAGATTTCTTTACCTAATAATATCTTAATAGGAGGATCATGATCAACTCTCCTTCTAAATTTATCTCTTTGTCTTCGAAAAGGATGATCGGGAGGCAAGAACTGTCTGTGACAATAAGAAAAACATGATTTTCTGCTATGTTTTAGAGTGAATGACTTCAAATTTGATATACAATAAGGTCAAGATAATTTTCCATGAGTGCTCCATCCAGATAACATACCATACGCAGGAAAGTCACTAATTGTCCACATTAATGCTGCCCTAAGTAAAAAATGATCTTGCCTATAATTATTGAAGGTTCGAACATCAAACTGGCACAAAATTAGCAACTCATCAATTAAAGGTCTCAAGAAGACATCTATGTTCTGAGATGGACTATTTGGCCCCGGAATTATCATATTAAGGAATAAATATGGTTGCTTCATACATATCCAAGGAGGTAAATTGTATATCACTAGCATTACTGGCCAACAAAAGTATGGTCCCGCACCTTGCTTAAAAGGAGCAAACCCATCTGTGCATAATCCTAATATGATATTCCTCGCTTCACTAGAAAAAGACTCATGTGTACGATTGAAGTGTTTCCATGCTTCTCCATCGGCAGGATGATGTAACTCTCTTGGAGAACTTCGAATATTTGCGTGCCATGTCATATTCTTTGTAGTTTTCTTTAACATGAAAAGCCTCTTAAGCCTAGCTATAAGTAGGAAGTATCGCAAAATCTTATAAGGAATTTTTGAGACCCTTCTTTCACTTGTATTACTTGATTTGTATCGAGGATGGCCAAATACCAAACAGTATTCCAACTCTTCAAATTCTCCAATAAATAACATGCAATTGTTGTCACATACATCAATCTTGACATATCGAAGCCCAAATGCTGCCATCTTCTTCTTCATTTGATAATAATTCTTGCGCAAGTTGTTATTCTCTAGTAGTATACCCTTTATGATGACCATTAGACGATTGAAATAGTTTTCACTAATGTTGAATTCAGATTTGCAATTTAACAGTTGTGGCACTGCTGATAATGTCGTGTGTTTTGTACAACCAGACCACACTGGTTCATCAGCATCATTCAATAAAGAAAAAAAAGATGATGGCCTTAAACTAGGTTCATGATCCATAGACATTTATCCCACCATCACAATTCCAGCTTTGATCAACATTAGAGTAAAAAGCATCCCTAACCATATTATCATATGGATTTTCAACTTCCACACTATATGATTGTTCAACTTCCTCTCTAACTCTGGATGATTGCCCAACACCAGATAATGGATCATTACAAAAACCACTATAGTATAAGTGTCAGAGCACATCATCGTGTTTAAGAAATGAATGCTTTTGACATTTCAAACATGGGCATCTAATTCTATCACCACTAGTAAACCATTGCTCATTCATTGCAAAAGTTATGTACTCTTCAACTGCCCCGATATATTGGTCTGTGATATATCCATTATCGTCTAAACGAGCACATGCCCAATATCCATCTTTAGCCATTGTACAATCCTAAATGATTTAAAACACCATGAAGTAATGTTTAGATTAATAATATTTGATATTAATGTTTCTTGCTCTTTAAAAGCCATAGTGACTTATTTTCATCTCTTATGAAATATCAATCATTTATCAGATTTTATTACGCAAAATATGAAATACAGATTTTGGAAAGTACCCAACGGAATAGTTCAAAAAATGCAAAATTCTATTTTTTCAGTGAGACATGATTCGCATGCCTGATATTCCCATAAGTCTATTGATCAAAATTACCATAGCATAAAAATTAATCAAAGAAGTCTCATATAGGAAAGAAAGTGCATATCTAGACGAGCATACACTTACACTGACATTCTTGGGCTTATGATCAACAAAATTACCATAGCATCAAACCATTGTTTTTAGCATCAATATTTCTTTGAAAAGCCATTAAATTCATAAACCAAAATTTATACACAATACAAAACACAGTTTCCATGCATTGCATGCTAAATGAAAAATACCAAAAATAATAATAAAACAAATACTTAAACATACCTTGAATCACGGATGGGTTCCTCTCAACCAAAATCTGAAACAATTACAAAAATAGAGTGTACAAACATGGACTGAGGAACAAGAGAAAACAACACACTTCATTAGATTATGTAGATGGTCACTAAAAATAGAAATAAATCTGTGCTGTGGAAACACCCATACCTCCTGCAGCTTTAAACTACAATCTAGTGTTTGCGTAGATGATAATATTCAAATTTTGAATATGCTTGATCAACCTCTGTGCTTGAAATGCTAATTTAGGACCTGAAAAAATCATCACACTTTGTTGAAGGCTACAAAAAAAATCATCACAGTATTTTGTCATTTACATTTTTCTTAAAGGCTAAATTTAAATTTTTCTTAAATTACAGTACAAGTTTGTCATTTAAATTTTTCTTAAAAAATGCATATATATTTTTTATTTTTTTAAATTTGAAACACCTATCAAAACATGAGATAGTAATCACTCAATGTGCCCAATTATCAATGATGTAAAATTACAAATGATATTTTTGTATGCACATATTAAAAAAAATATATTCATTACTAAACTCCATGCATAATTTTGTTCACCTGATTTCCTCCCCTTTTATAGAACTCAATATGTTATCTCTCTTATCAATTACTATTTAACAAAATTTGGTCTTCAATTGGGGTGATAACGAAAGTTGACTCAGTCCCAAATAAGTTCATCTGACGTTTGATTAAGAAATTAGTTTTTAATATCAATTGAAATCAGTCTATAGCATGTTAAAAAATGATAGATGCTTTTTATTCTTCCTCCTTGTAGTTGTTAATTGTCGGATAATGAAAAAAACTAATTAACCTTGTTAGACTAAAGTCACTTCTAAAATCAAAATCCTAAAATTAAAGTTCGCATCAAGTCATGCTGGGAGTTAGGTATTATATATTGCCATTGATATGATGAATTTACCTGTGCAATGCCTCACATTATTAGACTAAAAGCATAACCAAAAAAAAAATCAAAAAGTAAAAGCAGAACCAAGCCCTTGATTTCAACGATGAAACACAACAAAGATCCCATCAAACCTAATTTTCATCCACTGAGAAAAATTAAATTTTTCCGCAATCAATATCCTTCAAAATTCAACAACACTGGGAAAACAATATCAAACACAAAAAACCATGATTTTCATTCATTTCAACTCCAAAAAAAAAATCACCTCAAATCGAAACAAAACACACAACTTTTAGGATCCCAAAAAGAACCAACTCAATCAACCACTTACTAATGCCGGCGGCGCCCTTCTCCGTTTCGATCACCACCTCACACGGCCAAGCTGATGCCAACCAGAAGCTTCCTGACAGGGGTCCGAAAGTGCACGGGTTGTTGAAGTAATAAAGTACCCCGGTGAGAGGGTAGTCGAATCCACAGGTAGTAGTGATTCAAGACAAGAGGAATTGCTACTTAGCTAGTGCTCTATAATGGTGGTGAGAGAAATCAATGTATGTGCAATAAAATGAAAGAGAAATATGAAAGACAAGAGAGTGGAAGCAAAAAGTAGAGAGGGAACAATCAATGCAAATATGGGGTACCCGAACAAGCTCCCCCTAGGACTAATGTTTCTAGTGCAAGACTAGTATTATACTCCCTTATTGATGTTTAATGAGTCATGGAAATCCTTAAGCACATGGTCCCAAACCTAAGGTCAACCGTGACTAGTTCCAACACTCTACCCCGGCATTAGGTTTCACTACAACCCTTCACTCTGTCGATCTCTCAACTAAGCCCCAGGGAAGTCCATCATCCTAAGCCTAACACTACATGGAATTGCTTGATGTTCTAGGGATTCCAAGTGATAGACCCTGTCCCTAAAGTATAGTTCTAACCCTTTGGTCTAGGTGAAAGAACCCTAGTCTCAGTTAAGCCCCAGCACTAGTATTCACTACAACCGTTCACTCTGTTGCTCGTGTAATTAAGCCCCAGGGGAGTTCATCTCCTAGCACTTCGCTCTACTTCGACCGCAAAGAACTCTTGGAACACGGAGGTAGGGAAAATCACACCGAAGGGGAAAGGGGACGTTTCGCTACCTCTCGACTCACCCTCTCGACACTCTCCAAACACGGGTAGTCTAATCCTATAGAAGTTCTCACACCTTCAAAGGATAACCTAGATGATTCTCAACCCTAGTGTCATGGTTAAGGGAAATCAATACAATTAACATGCAAGATTGGAAATCAATTAAAAGCATCAATTAAGAAAGCATAATAAAAGTCATAGAAACAATGTCATCCTAGGGTTTACAAGTCCTAATACCCACTAGGGGTTTAGCTCTCCATGGAGCTACACAAAATCAACAAGCATAGCAAACATAGATAAAACCCCCTTGTGATGCGTGGGGATGGTCTTGTGAGGCCGTTCCGTCTTCTCCACCAAGCCCCTTGTTAAGCCTAAGGCACACCTTGCTGGATCGGTGCCGACGAAAACTCCCCCAATAGCTATCTTTCAAAGGACGTCGATGTTGATGCCGTAGACTTGCTCCAAACCTCCACAAAATCCTCTCCAAACCCTAGCAGTGAGCTCTCTAGAAGATGGGTAAAAAATAGGTCCAAAAGTCCCCGAATAAATCTGAATCGCGGCTTTAAATAGGCTGAAATCGGGCATTCACAAGGCCGTGTGGAATTTCCACACACCCATGTGGATTTTCTGGAATTGAATTTCTGGCCCGCAGTGAACAGTAGCCTGCTACAATGATTTGGGCACACGTGTTCCTGACTTCATGTTCTTCATCGAGGCAGTTGAATTGGGTACACAACCTTCATTTCTCCTTGTTGACGAAGCTCTTCAATGTCACACGGGTTAGACTTATTGAGTGTGACTGGCTTTGTGCCCTTTCAAATCAGAGAACCATTTGAGCACAATGGAGGTTGGCACACACTCACAAATTTAGAACCCGTGCCTTGATCCTTGCTTGGTCCAAGAATTCCTCAATAACGGCGAACATGACCTAATTTTTCTCCTTCTCTAAATCTTCTCCACAACCCTACATGCACAAAAGAACACAAATGCACACTAATCAATGATAAAATCTGAGAAAAATAATGCTCATTGTAAGAAAAAAATACTCCGTATTACTTAAACACGATCACTTATCACTTCCCAAAAAGCAGAAGATATATATATACCAAAAGAGAGAGAGTCGAGTAGTGCTTTCAAAATGAGTTAGCTTTTCAAAGTGAGTCGGCTTTTACCGAAATGGAAGTAGAAGATATATTTTTGACTTTATTTTATTTTATTTAATCACCGAGTCTTTGACAGAAACAAACATAATAATAATAATAATAATAATAATAATAATAATAATAATAATAATAATAATAATAATAATAAGGATCGAGCGATGGAAAGGGGATATCCAAATTTTTAGAATTCTCAAAAATTTATATTTTCAATTTTTTTATTTAAATTAAATTAATATTACAAAACACCCTTATTTTTTTAATTAATATTTTCAATTTTTTAATTTAAATCAAATTAAAATGTTACGAACATAAAATATAATAATAAAAATAAATAAAGGTTCAAAAATAAATGGGAAAATCAACAAAACTATATTACTAGAATGAAATTATACAAGAAATTAGAAAAAAAAAACATAACATATTCTAACAAATTTATCCAATTTAGTTTTTTAATAAAAATTTTACTGATAGAACGCAATTGAATTTTGAATCTCTAATTAGGAGGAAACGGTAACAAATATCTAATTACAGTATTCATAAAAATTAATATTCTATTATATCAAATAAATTGAATGTTTTTAATAGGAAAAGCAAGGATTGGAGGATTTTATGTTACAGAAATATTTTTTATGAATTATAGCCAATTAAATTGATCGCCATATCTTATCTGGTTTATTTGGTTTGTTGAGTCTAATTGTAAATAATAAATTTGAGTCTAATTTTAGTTGGATTGAGTTTAATAACTAAATTGATTAATTATGGTGATAATTCAAAAATCCGTCGATAATAATAATCAATTCGGTTGGTGATAATTCAAAATTCCGTCGGTGATAAATTCTAATTTTGTCCATAATATATAACAACTTATTTTAAATCATAGAAATAAAATTAATTCTTTCACCAACGGATTTTACTACAGAAACTATCACCGATGGAATTTTCCGTTGGTGATAAAATTATATTCCGTTACTAATATGTTATGAGGTGTTAAAAACTATTCATTGGAATTCCGTCAAAAATTCCGTCAGTGATATTGATATTACCAACGGAAAAAATTCCGTTAGTGATGCTTATGTTTTCTTGTAGTGCAATTAATGGCTAGAGAAGTCATAATAAAATTTAATAGATGCCAATCTCATATATAACCTTTTCATCCAACAATCAAGATGATTACATTTGAGATTAAGTCTTGAAGAACAACAAGACAAATCATGAACAAAAGAAATCCTAGTTTTCACAGTCCACCTTGAATAGAATAGTCTTAAAAATTTAGGATAAATTAAAAAATCCATCTAAATCTTAAAATTACAACCATTAGAAAAAGAATGTTGTACACCTAACATGGCCCTAAAGCTTAGAGTATTCGATGTAGGTGATGAGGATGTTCTTTTCTTGTATTCATCATACATTCTTCACGTCTTTATCATTCCTTCACACTGATTTTGATCTTCATCTCTTTCTTTCCACCTTGGTCCTTTTTTTTATTTTTGTATTTGCGTGCGTTATTTTTCACTTTCATCTCTTTGCTATCTTTTTCCTATCATATTTTTTATTCTCGTCCTTTTATTTTTTACTTTTTTTTTTGTTTGCTTCTTTTATCCCTGAAATCCAAACAACCCCGCAGTAAGGATTTTTAAAATTTTCTATAAATTTGTTTTTTTTTAATTGATAAGCGCACATTTTTTTCCTTCACTATTTTCCTAGAAAATCTGTGTTATATTGCCGGTCAATATAGTTAGCAAAGAGAAGAGTAAAGTGGAGCTAGGAGATTCGGGTGGAGGACTAAAAAATAAGGACACATGTCGAAGAAGCAGGCGCGAGAGCAAGTTAAGTTCTAAACTCCGCGGTTATGTGATATCGGTAGAGAAACTAAATATAAAGAAAGAGTCTGAAGAAGGGAAAGGGGGATGGATGTTGGTAGAGTGAAGACCTTGGTTTCTCTCAGCTGAGAGCAGGGATTGGAGTTCTTTATCTTCCTATGGTTTTCTACTTCCTTTCAGTTGTATTTCCCTTGCTTCCTTCTTTGGGTGAGATTGTTCTATGACTTAATTACTTCACTTCTTAATTTCCTTGTTGTGATGATGTTTGGTTGTCCTGATGGATGTGGATTCTCTCAATGAATTTCCTTTGTTGTGATGATGTTTGGGTGTCTTGATGGATGTGGATTCTCTCAATGAATTTCCTTTGTTGTGATGATGTTTGGGTGTCCTGATGGATGTGGATTGGCTAAATGAATCTATTGTATGATCAGTTTTACTAGATTTGAGAGTGTTGATCCTAATTTGTAAATTCTCTATAGTTTTATCAATTACATTGGTGCTTTTGTTGTCATTTCCCTTCAATGGCGGATAATACTTGCATGAAGGAATTGCAAGCTAAAGTGGAGACATTATTCACTCTAATGGATCATAATGAGCAGAGATTCAAAGCCATTGAACAATCATTGACCACTTTGCCAATGATCCAACAGTCCTTGGCAGGGATTTCTCAAATGCTCGAATCCAATCAATTTCTTAAAACTCCTGGCGAGAGTTCCACAGCATCTACTTTAGTTGATAAAGCTTCTCAAATTACAGTGCAACCCTCGCTGGACATTTATTCGATGAGAAACATCAAAATTAATTTTCCACGATTTGCAGGAATTGATGCTTTACAGTGGATCTTTCAAGCCGAACAGTTTTTTGAATATTATGGAGTACTGGATCACCATCACCTGAAGATTGCTTTAGTACATTTTGATTGTCCTATTGTGCCATGGTATTAAAGGTTACAAAAGGCTGGTAAACTCACTTCTTAGGAGAATTTGACAAAGTCCTTGGAACACACTTATGGCCCTTCTGTTTTTGAATCCCCAAGATACTCCTTATTTAGACTTACTCAAGAGAGTACAATTACTGAATTCTATGCTCACTTTACTGCACTAGCTAATAGAGTGAAGGAAGTACATGAGGACATTCTGCTGGACTGTTTTATTGGTGGTCTAAAAAAGGAATTGCAGACAAAAGTCATTTCTTGGGACTCTGATGACTTAGATAAGGCAGTAACATTAACCAAGTTGTTTGAGAAGAAATTGCAGTTTGGGAAGAAAGCTAGGTTTTCTCACAATGTCTATATTCCTTATACCAAAATTAAACCATTTCCTGCCATTGCTCCTGCTATTACACATACTAGCAATGGAAATTCAACTCCTCCAACAGCTTTTCACAGGATGGGGTTTCAAGAGATGCAAATAAGAAATCAAAAGGGTTATACTTCAATTGTGATGAAAAGTACTCACCCACCCATAATTGTCCTAATAAGAAACTTCTCTTATTGTAATGGGATGATAATGGGACTGAAATCTATGACAGTGAGTTTTTTATTGACCCACATCCTCCAGATACAGTTCAGGATACTAGCAAAGACTCAAGTACTAAAACATTCCTCAATGCCATGTCTAGTACTACCATTTCAGGTACTATGCGTTTTACGGGAATTGTAGGAGGGCAGAAAATTACAATCTTGTTAGATGGCAGCAGTGATGACAGTTTCATACAACCAAGAGTAACTAAATTCTTACATATGGATGTGTTACCTACTCTACCCTTAAAGGTGCTAGTTGGCAATGGACAGACACTTCAAGTGGAAGGCAAAATTCCTGAATTAGCTGTGCAAGTGCAGGGATATACTTTATTGGTTCCTGCTTATGTTCTAGCAATTGCTGGTGCTGATTTGATACTTGGGGCTTCTTGGTTAGCAAAATTGGGCCCCTATGTTATTGATTATGAGAAGAAAATTATCAAGTTCTATCACAATAATCAATTCATGGTACTCAAGGGTGAACCAGTGAAACGACCGGCATACGCTACAGTTCCTCAATTAAACAGATTATGTTACACACAAGCAGTGCAGGAATGCTATTCCTTACAAATAATTCAGGAGGATTCCCAACTGAATACATTAGCTTCCACTTCACCGAACCTAGCCTCTGAAATCCAATCAGTTATTTGTGCTGATGCTCCATCGGAACTGTCGGCATTATTGCTTAAATTTTAGACAATCTTTAATGTACCTGCCGGATTACCACCATCAAGATCCTGTGATCATAGGATCCCTTTATTACCTGCTAGTATTCCTGTTAAAGTCAAACCATATCGGTATCCACATAGCCAAAAGGCAGAAATTGAGAAAATGGTGAATCAAATGTTGATTGAAGGGTTGATAGAGCATAGTACTAGCCTATTCTCTTCTCCAATTATCTTGGTTAAGAAGAAGGACGGTACATGGAGATTTTGTACCGATTACAGGGCTTTAAATGCTATCACTATTAAGGATGCTTACCTTATTCCTACTGTAGATGAACTTTTGGATGAATTATTTGGTGCTTCTTATTTTTCTATGTTGGATTTACATTCCGGATATCATCATATTCTCTTATATCTAGTTGACAGATTCAAAACGGCCTTTAGAACTCATCAAGGCCACTACCAATGGCTTGTAATGCCTTTTGGTCTTTCTAATGCACCTGTGACCTTTCAATCCTTAATGCATCAGGTTTTCGGTTTTGCATTGAGAAATTTTGTTTTGGTTATTTTTTATGATATTTTAATCTAAAGCACTATATGGCCTCTACATCTGCAACATTTGGAAATTGTTTTATCTACTTTGGCTAAACATCAATTGTATGCTAAACTATCCTTGTGTAGTTTTGGGCAAAAGCAAATTGATTACCTTGGCCACATTATGTCTCACAAGGGTGTGCAAATGGATCCTACTAAGATCTCAGCAATTCTAAATTGGCCAATTTCCAGATCCTTGAAGCAAATTCAGGCTTTCTTGGGTCTTAGTGGTTATTACAGGAAGTTTATAAAGCAGTATGCTACCTTAGCTAAACCACTGATAGACTTGTTGAAGAAGGATGCTTTTTTGTGGTCTGATACTTCACAACAAGCCTTTGACACTTTGAAAACAGCAATGACTATAACACCTGTTCTAGTATTGCCCAATTTTTCTGCACCATTTATATTAGAGACTAATGCATCGGTAGTGGCTATTGGGCAGTGTTGAGCCAAAACAAACACCCGATCACTTATTTTTCAAAGAAGATGACCCCAAGAAATGCAAAGTCAATCGGCATATGTACGCGAATTGTTTGCAATGACTGAGTCTGTCCAGAAATTCAGACATTATTTGTTGGGTAATCAATTCATTATTCATACTGATCAACAAGCTTTGAGACACATATGCCAGCAAACTATTCAGACTCCCGAGCAACAAAAATGGCTGCCTAAGCTTTTGGGTTTTGATTTAAAAATTGAGTACAAACTGGGCCGTGATAATATAGCTGCAGATGCATTGTCCCGCTGTTTTGCACTTACATCTTCTCAGCCATAAGAACTATTCTTCACTGAACTCAAATCACTGCAAGCTCAAGATAGTTATTATGGCCCAATTATAACACAATTACAAGAGACCGACACAGGGACTTCTATATACTCTCTTAGGCAAAGACTATTGTACTAGAAAGGTCGTTTGGTCATTCTGGATGATAACAATTTAAAGCAACGATTATTACATGATTTCCATAGCTCTCTTCTTGGTGGTCATGCAGGGTCTCTTCGAACTTTCATGAGGTTAGCTTCACAATTCTTTTGGAAAGGAATGCGTCGAGAGGTACACAACTTTGTTCAAGCATGTATGATTTGTCAACGGGCTAAATCTGTTACAAAACCTCTCAGTGGGCTATTACAACCATTGCCGATACCATAACAAATCTGGGAGGATATCGCCATGGATTTCGTTTATGGGTTGCCATGTTCGAAAGGCTTTTCTGTTATTCTTGTTGTTGTTGATCATCTCTCGAAATACGGCCACTTCATGCCCTTAATGAATGATTTTTCCAGTGTGGGAGTTGCAGACATATTCATTAATTCTGTTCTCAAGCTACATGCATGGAGTCCCTCGTTCCATAGTTTGTGACCGTGACAAGGCTTTCACAAGTCGGTTTTGGCAACATTTCTTCGCAAAGATGGGAACATCTATTCAAATGTCAACGGCTTACCACCCCCAATCTGATGGTCAGACGGAGGCCTTGAACAAATGTCTCAAAATGTATATCTGATGTTTTACAAATGAGCATTATGGAAATTAGATGGAGTTGTTGCCATGGGCAGAGTATTGGTACAATACCACCTACCAAACAAGTGCGGGGATGACTCCCTTTCGTATTGTTTATGGTCGGGAACCTCCGGGGTTGGTACCATACACAAAGACAATTGATGATCCTCCACTAGTTTCTCAATGGTTATCCAACAGAGATAAAATCTTATAGACATTAAAAGGTAATCTATTGTGGGCACAAATGAGGATGAAAAGACATGCTGACATGAAGCAATCTGAACTGCAATTCAACGAAGGAGACTGGGTTTTTGTGAAACTCCAGCCATATCGTCAACATTCTGTGTTGCTTCGCCGGAATCATAAGCTTAGCGTGAAATACTTTGGACCATTCCAAGTATTTCAGAAGATTGGCGCGGTGGCATACAAGTTGAATCTGCCAGCATGAGCTAAAATCCATCCCGTCTTCCACGTTTCATTATTGAAGCAATGTGTGGGAGATCCGGTACTATCAATAGTGCCACTGCCACTAATGTCATCCTCTCAAGGTCCGGTAATAATTCCGGCAGCTATATTGCAGTATAGACAAGTTATAAGGGAGAACCGATGTATTACGAGGGTATTGATCCAATGGCATGGTTTACCAGAGGATGACACCTCGTGGGAGTATGTCGATCAGTTGATCAAAGAATATCCTGATCTCGACCTTGAGGACAAGGTCAAAGCTTATGAAGGGGGAATTGTTATATTGCGGTCAATATAGTCAGCAAAGAGAAAAGTAAATTGGAGCTAGGAGATTCTTGTGGAGGACTAAAAAGCAAGGACACATGTCGAAGAAGCAGGCGAGAGAGCAGGTTAAGTTCTAAACTCCACGAGTACATGATATCGGCAAAGAAACTAAATATAAAGGAAGGGTTTGAAGAAGGGAAAGGGGGCTGGATGTTGGTGAAGTGAAGACCCTGGTTTCTCTCAGCTGAGAGCAGGGATTGGAGTTCTTTATCTTCCTATGGTTTTCTACTTCCTTTCAGTCGTATTTCCCTTGCTTCCTTCTTTGGGTGAGACTGTTCTATGACTTAATTACTTCAGTTCTTAATTTCCTTGTTGTGATGATGTTTGGGTGTCCTGATGGATGTGGATTCTCTCAATGAATTTCCTTTGTTGTGATGTTGTTTGGGTGTCCTGATGGATGTGGATTGGCTCAATGAATATATTATATGATAAGTTTTACTAGATTTGAGAGTGTTGATCCTAATTTGTAAATTCTCTGTAGTTTTATCCATTACAATCCGATCTACTCCCTGGACAAAAATGATTTATTTTTTAAAAAATTTTTATTACAATAAAATTTATGAAACAAAGTAGTTTCATATAATTGAATCCATTGACATTGTATAATTTAGTTTAACTGTACGTTTGTCAGAATGAGATGTCCATTTGGATAGCATGAATGGAGGAGATGAAAATGGGAATGTAAACCGTATTTAGTTGGAGTGAATAAGAATAAAAATGAGAATAAATAAATAGATTGAGGTAATTTCATAAATTTATTTTTATATTTTTTGTGTAAATAAATAATATTAATGTATAAAATAGGGGTAAATTTAATAATAAATTAATAAAATAATTATTATATTTAAATTAAATAATTCATTTTAACTATATAGTATTAATTGAATTATTAAAATTAAATATTTAAATTAAATAAAAGGAATGGTAAAAAAATGAATTAGAATTTCCCTCCATCTCTCACTTTTCTTTTAAAAAAAGATTTGCTGGGGATGGGATTCCCCCATATTTATATTTCATTCCGTTGTCTTTGTTTCCAAATTAACATGAGAATGAAAGTGATGGGGATAATGATGATTTTCATTTCTTGGGGCTCATTACCCCCAACCATACGAGGCTTTCATCACCCCCAACTAAACAACAGTAAACAACAGTCAGTGGATTGTTTACTATGGCACGTTGTGAATGATATAAGAATACTTTTTCATTTTAAAGTGATACCTTGCCATTACATTAGACATACTATTTTGGATGAAAAGGTTTATAAAAATCAACTTGATTAATCATAAACTTAAATTCAAAAATTCTATTGTTTAATGAAAATTTGCATGATATGAGGTGAACATTTAAACCGCCTATCCATTTATATTATGTTTTTAAGTATCGGATATAATAAATAAAACATCTTGAGCATTGAAATTCAATCAACTTTTAATATGAATTAAACCTTAAATGTTCTTATTTTACTAATTATAAATCTAAGATTGAGTTTGTGTTTTATTAACAAGACAACGACTCTCCTCTTTTGGGGAGAAAAAAAAAAAGAAAATTTTCACCTATTATTCTATATATTGATTAATCAAACTAACATTAATATTTATGTAAAATTTGAACAAATAAATTTCAGCTAAACTTAAGAAGTGTTTGTTGAAAATAATTGAAAATAATTTAGAATTAAAGCTATATGTAATTGAAGTTATATGGTTTTCAAAACTTTTATTAAGAAAATTTTGTATTTGTTACAAGAGATTCACAAATAGAGATTTAGACATTTTTTTAATTGAAAACATGAGGTAAAAAAAATATAAAAAAATATGTTAATAAAAAAAATAAAGAATCACGATAGAAGTTACAAAACTAAATCCATCTTCGCCCATTTTTCAGGAGTGATCAACTCATTTTGCTAGCCCGAGGAGACTTTGGATACCAGATGGTAGATTTCGCTTCCTCAGTTGCATTTTTTTTCTTTTGTTTTTGCTTTTGTTGTGTTGTTGAGGCTCACTTCACAGCTGGTGACTGTGTTTAGCCTCTTTGTTTGTGTGCTTGTTTTCTGTTACCTTATTTATGTGTGTGGGCCCCACACCGTTAATTATTATTTTTTTTTTAAGATTTTGGTATGCTTGGCATTTATGTTAATTAATAAAAAGAAGGAAGCCCTTTTATATTCTTTTTTTCAGTTTCCAAACCCTAGCCGTACGACTCCTCATTTTTTCGGTTGTAGATCTCCAATTGGGTTAAGAAAGATGGAGAGAGATCTAGCCTCTTTCCTCTTCTATTTTGTTTTTTTTTTTTTTTTTGTGTGTGGTGCCGGCCGCGAGGACGGAGATAGATTTCTTCGTCAAGGGTTTTGTGTCGGTTGTTGTGAGGTAAGCATTCTCTTTCTAGGATCTAGGGATTGATTTGCTAGTTGTTTTTACTTTCATTGATGCACAAGTTGTTTGTGTTTTAAAAAAAAGGAAAATATTATATTTTGTTTGAGAGAAAAATCAGATTTTATTTATTTATTTATTTAATTCCTAAATTCGGGATTTCTGTTTTAAAGTTCTCATTTGAAAAGTGGATTTGATTCATGTTCTGCAGCCACTTATATATATATATATATATAGGGAAATTAATTTTCAATGCTGGTGTTTATTGGTGTAGGAAATTGATTCCCTGTATATTTCTGTGTGATGTTGTTATTTATTTGTGGAATCTTAAACCTATTAAATTGGTATTAGAGATTTTAATACTCATGCCAAAGCTCCCTACTTTAATTTTGTTATAATTATCCACAGGAATTAGTTTAGAGAAAGTTGTCTTTTAATGAGTGAGATTAGTCTGGTATAATTTTTAGGCTTGTGTGGTCATTGTTATTGATATCCTTGAAATGTGTTCTTATATATAGGATATTTCGTGGAAGATTAATTTCGGGGTACAGTTAGTTTTTGGCGTTAGACAGGTAAGTAAACCATATATAAATACCCGTATATGTATATGCATTTTGACTCTTGATAAATTGTCATTTTTATTTTGTTCACAAATTTATCTTGGTAATGACATTTTTTTTGTTATTCTTTGAGTTAGTTTTATTTAATATTTATTAAATTTCTCACTGCTTGTATCTATATTGGTTATTTAATTATTTAGTTTTTAAATTTCTGGTTCATTTAATAGTTATTCAAGTTTTGATTATTCATATGGTTTATTCAATAATTATTAAAGTTTGATTATATATACTTCCAGAAATATGTGATCATTATAAAGGTTCTACTTAGATAAATTTTTAGCAAATTTCCTGATATCACATTTTCATCCATTATTTAAAACGTTTTGATTAGTTGATGATGTTTAAGAATTACTTTTCAAGTTATATTAAAATAGTGGATTGTTTTGATATTATCAAAAACGGGATCACATGACTAAGGATAGTTTTGCTTGGCGAATTGCTATGTACTTTCTCGCTTTTGATTTTGATAGTTATTTTTCTATGAACATGAAATATTTTGCTATAAAACTCGTAGTCCCTAATTAACTGTGCAATAACCCTGTCACTGGGGGTTAAACACTGACCGTGTCGACACGTACTTCTGACATAGAAATTGCAGTTTCCCACTGTTCCGTCGGTGAAAAATAACGACTTTTGATATTCTGGCTCTGGTCACCGAGGATAAATTTATGAACTCTGATATCTGACTCAGGTCACCGAGCTTAAATAAATGAATTCTGATGTTTTGTTTTGGCATTAGTTGTTGGGGGACTTATATGATATTTATTTTTCTAAATTAAATTTGTTTTGAATTATTTCTGATTTCTGGGATTCATTTTGGTATTTATTTCTTTATGCTACATTTTGTACATTTATTAAAATTATTGAATATTTTTGTGATCTCGATATTTTTAGTGGTTGCTTACTGGGCTCCCAAGCTCATTAAGTTGTTCTCTTTCTTTTTCAGATTAGGAGTAGGGTTTTGTGGTGGACAACTTAGCGGAGTTGTTGAGCAAGTCGCCGTCTAGATATTGTCAAGTTAATAAATTTTTTTGCTGTGAACTTAGGGTTTCTTGTCTTTGTTTAAGTGTTATGTTCAGACTTTGTTATGTGTTTCAATGTGGTTTCCTTTATTTTACAAACAGTACTCTTGTTAGATTTTGTTCACATTTATGAGACAGGTTTGAGGCCTTGCGTGCCTACTTGGTTATAGTCTTGTAGGTATACGGCCGTTTGTCAACACTTCGGGTTCGGGGCGTGACAATATGCTTTCTTTTTGTTTTTCTTTTTCTATTGTTTCTATTTTTTTTTTTTAATAAATTTGTGGTTTATTCATTTTTTTTAAATAATAATAATTATTATTATAATAATAATAATTATAGTAATAGAAAACTAAATCAAAATTTGACTTATACAATGTCATATATAAATCAAAAACAATGAATCATATATTTAGATAACATTTGATATTCCCAATACTATATTATAGTAAAATATTTCAATAAAAAGGTCAAATATGACAATCCAGAAAATTTATTAATAACACATTTGAGCTTTAATGATTTTTATTGCGAGTTGCAAGGAGGTCAAGTCATTATTGTTATTAATTTTTTTCTCGTCACACTTGGATCCAGCCATGTGTTGTGAAGCTAGGGAACAAACAAAAAGAGATAAACTAAATATAGTGTTATTAAAAGTAAAGGATTAAGTGATGAGCACCACCCACTTAAGATACGTTAATATTTTAAGGAGACAAGAAGATCAAAGATCCACCAAAATACATATTGCACCAACATGTGCACCATGGTTGGTTTCAATTCAATTCATTCATCCGTCGACCAATGAACTTTCCTTTTATTTAATAAGTGCTTATCTTTTCATAGTGCGCTTCTCTTTCTTTAGAGATGTTAACAGAAGTTGTGTACTTGTTGCATTCCACCCTACCAATTTAGACACATGTATCCAACAAGTGGACTCTTCGTTAGTGCACGGCATCCGAACTCCTACTTTTTCAATATATATATATATATATATGTATATATCCTCAAAGAAGTAGATGCTTGATTTTGTTCTTTGATGATATAATATGTTTTATTCTTTTCGTTTTTTTTTTTTTTTTTTTGTTTGACCATTATGTATTATTTAAAACAACTTTGGTTTTGTTTAACATGATCAAAGATTTTATATTTTGATTTTAGTTTTATTATCTTGGTAAACCTTTATTTTTTGTGTCATTTATTGATCAAGTTACCATGAAAAATCTATTCAAATGATACTATGTATATGTTGATTTGATTTTGCATTCATTTGATGCAATCATATTAACAAAATATAAATAAATAAATAAATAATTGAAGGATAGTTCTATCATTGGATGAGAAGGGAAAGAATCACAATTATACAGTTTTTTGTTTGTATTCTATAGTCTCACATTTCACTGGAAGAAACTCATTTCCTGAGCAATAGTATTATCAAAAACATCTTGAAATTAATTGTGATTTAATATTTTGATTTTAGTTTTATTATCTTGGTAAACCTTTATTTTTTGTGCTATTTATTGATCAAATTACCATGAAAAAACTATTCAAATGATACTATATATATGTTGATTTGATTTTGCATTCATTTGCAATCATATTAACAAAATATAAATAAATAAATAAATAAATAATTGAAGGATAGTTCTATCATTGGATGAGAAGGGAAAGAATCACAATTATACAGTTTTTTTTTTTTAACTAGTTTCCTTCTGAGAAGGTTTTAAAGATATAAATTTAGTTGAGTTTGAAATGTTTACAATTTTGCAGTTGACCAAAATGTTTTTTTATTGAAAGAGTATCAGAAGAGGACAACTGACAATTAATGCTAAAAAAATCTTGTTACTCATGTTTTATTTAATATGTTTGAATTTTAGAGATGTATCTCTTAGAAATAAATGAAATTTTTTTTAACCTGTATTTTTTTTTTTTTTTTTTGAAAAAATAGATAAACCACATTAATTAAACGAGAAAGAAACAGACAAAATAGACCATACTCAAAAATAATCATCAAGAGTGGGAGGCCAAACAAACAAAAGAAAAAACAAGGATAAACCTAAAGGACCAACCAATCCTTTAGGTGCGACAGGGAATACAGCACTACTCGCCCGGCGAAGGAGGACGCGGTGCACGGTCACCCTGGGCCATGTCTTTAGCAGTTAGGAAATCCAGGCTCCGTATTATCTTTGCCATAGGTTCTTTGAGTTTAGCTCTTTTAGCCTCAGGAGCTTCCGGAGTTGTGCTGGTGTTCCCCTTCTTTTTAGATGATCTGGGTGGGTGTGGGTAGGAAGCCGGCTTCTACGTTCCACCTTGAGGACTGTTTTATCCTTCTCTTGCTGCTTCGAGATCCCCAAGTGGAGTAACTGTCCGATTTGGAGTAACTGTCCGGTTTTATCAACAGAATCCGACTCCTCTTCAAGGTTGTCGTCCTTCCAGTTCACTAGGTTGTCTTATATAGGAGGGACCTCCTGTTCCAGGGCCCGAGTGATGATTTTCTTGGAGGATTGACTAGAGGCCATAGTCGAGAAACCATGAAGAAAAACCCAAGTAAAATTTGGTAGGAGTAGCACATCTGGTGGAGGGTGATCAGGGTTGCAAAACTGGTTGAAACCCGTGACAGGCTCTTCATTAGCAATGATGGCATGGTCCGAAAAAACCAGCCCAACAGCCACAGCTTGGGGCTCCAAATTTGGCCCATGAGTGCCAGAAAAACTTACCAACTTAGCATCATATTGTCCACTGGAGGCGACCATAATTAACTTTCCATGGTTTAGGTCCAAGCTCGTGGCACGCACGAGCTCCTCACTTGCAAAGGGAGATGTGAGGCTTGGAGGCACTTTGCCAAGAGGCGCCTCCACATTTCCCCACAAAACATCATACGATTTTGCATGGTACCGTATTTTAGCCACCTTGACCAATGAGGGAACGACAGCGCCTCCAAATTCTTGGGGATTGTGCAGCAGCGGAGGTGATCCAGCGGATATTAACGAGGTCGCTAACATCCAGTCAGGGCTCGATGGACCAACGGTCCGTCTGGCCGCCATCCCGTGAGCGGACATGAAAATAATTCGGAGATCCTCGGCCTCCTGAGCAATGCTCACCGAACGGGCCCCTTTTGCGTTTGTTAAAGCCCAGGGAGCTGGGCTCACCGGTTAAGCCTCTACCGTCGTACGAACAACGGCCCCGGGAGCTAGGCTCACTAGCCGGGCCGGGTGAATTTGTTGACAGGGTCTCCATGCTGCAGTACGCTGCAATGGAGCAGTTGTGGCACGAACAGGTGAGTCTCGCCCAGTAGTGGCCTCCTCCCGAGTCCGTGAGTCAATCACTTCGTTTCCTTCCGTATCGCCACTGAGTTGATTGCTCAGAAGTGAACTGGGTGGATGGCTGTGCATTGCAGCGCATTTTCCCAGCTGCGATTCGGTGTAGGTGTACTCCTCCTGGTCATGGGTGGAGCCAAGCTCCACTACCCCCAACACCCGTTGCTTCCCTTTTTCCTCCCGTGAGGATTCATGCGTGAATCGGCGTTTCATCGGAAGGGGAGGGATCGGCATGACACATTCCCCCATTGGTGGAGACCCCTCGGCCCCGAGCATAGGAGCCAAAAATGCAAGCAGCCCGCCATCTTCTTCATCCTCGTCATCAAGTGGCCGCAAAGACTTCCCTTCTTCCGCATATTGACGGGAGAAGCACACCGGCACGAGGACCCGCAGGCCATCCGGATCGAAGTAAGACGCACCTCCCCGACCATCAAGTGACATTCACTTTACCTTGTCACGTTGTAGTAAAGTCGTTTCAATATATTAACCTGTAATATGCATCATGTCCTTCTCCACTAGTTGCTTATATTAGAGCCAACCCTCCATCTTTGTTATATCCATTGTAGGCATATTTTTTTCCTTGGCTACTGATATTCATTACTTATTTGCAGTTTAGAACCACTAGTTGTTCTATTTACATTTACTATTACGTGGTTAGTTAGAGTTATTAGCTGATTAGCCATCTCTTAGCGTTATGGGTCAATTATAATTACTAGTTAGTCAACCATATCTTATCTATTAGGGGTCAATTAATTAGAACCATTAGCTAGTCAATGATTTCTCAGAGGTTAGATTATATTCATTCGCTACCTTATTAGTTATATCGCTAGCTAGTTATTCGTTTCATAGGGTCAATTCATATTGATTCCTTACATAATCACTTCGAGTCATTAGTTAGTCAACCATCTCTTGGGGTCAGTTAGAGTCACTAAGTTTTCAGTTTTCATCCTTGTTAGATCTAGTAATTCATATTTATTTCTTGGCTATTCATATTACTTTGTCATTTGGTTAGATAAAGTTATTAGTTTCTCTAATTTATCTTTATTAGACTAAATAGTTTGTTAGAATCTCACCCATTTTTTTTTCTTTTTTCTCATTATGGTAACTCATGTAAGAAAAATGAATTTGTTAATAGAGTTGTATAGAAAATATAAAAAATGAAGATGAAATACTTAAACACAAGAATAAAAAAAGAAGATCAATAAAAGAAAAATATGTCAAAAAAAAAGGGAGAACACCGAGAAGAGGAACATTTACCCAAAAAGATGACGAAGAAGAATGAGAGAGAACAAGTGCATTTTTGATATTATAAAAATTAAAAAAGTTGATTTGATATCTCAAGGACAAAGGGATATATTATAGATAAAAAAATAGAGATATGTTGGCCATTGCAAATGTTATCAGGATGTTTTGATTATTATGCAAATGTCCAAAGGACTGTCCGGTAATTTTCTTTTTAGCTATCACGGTTTTTCTCTGGACTCATTATCCATGTGAATAAAAAACACATCACATGAGATCAGAGTCATATTACTGTAAACACAAAAAAAACAAATCCATAAAACTATGTTATGAAGATTAAGTAACAAAAACTCCTGCCTCTTGCCACTTAAATCTCTAAACTAGGTGGAACCACCCTGTCCCTTTGCAACAAGGAAAGAATATAATCAAAACATAGTTATTGGCATTAGTTCTGGAACCCACATGCATATGGAACAATGAAAGGAGACTTTAGCCTTCACCCTCACTCTATATAAGACCTTCCCTTCACATGCTTATCATCTATAAAGAAATCTCACTCCTTCTTCATCACCACTTCATCATCATCTTCTTCTCCTTAAAAAGAAAGATGTCCACTGAGTTGAGCTATGTCCTTGATGACTTCCTTAGAACTGAAATACCTTCAGAGATAGATGGGGACCTTATCATGGCTCTTCTAGAAGAGTCACAAGCTGAAGAAGAGGCAGCCGGAGATGATCGTCTCAGTTGCGTAATGAGAGCTCTAGAAGCAGAGATTAACCATGTAGTTGGCAATGGTGATCATGGTTCGCTTGTCTCTAATGAAGTTAATAGTGAGAGTTGTGGAATGGATGATATACTTGTAGGTGATGTTAGCAGTGATGGTTGTTCCTTGAGTTGGATGGAGATGGGGCCTTATGAGTCTTCAAGTGATCATGATATTGGGGAGTGGTACTTAGATGCATGCATGGATGATGGTGGGATGGTTGATCACTTAGGAGATCCCAGAGGGTCTTCTGCTTCTTCTTCTTTGTTTTATGGGGAGGGTTCTACGGAGCCTGTTTATTATAGTCCCTTGTGGCAGTGATCTTTGTGAATGGTTTGCTTAGGACGTGTTTTTAAGTTGCTCATAATGAGCAATTCTAATGAAATAATTACTCAAATTAAAGTCAAAACCATTGATCTTATGTATGCATATTGAAGAAACATGTGCAGTTAGAGTTTTATTTGCTTTTGAGAAACTCAATCTATACATACATGGGGTAAACAGTTGAAACATGTTGTAGATAAAATGAGTTGTTTCCTGACATAAAGCTATCTATTATTATTGTTGTTGTTGTTGTGAAAACCTGTTGGAATCTCAAGAGCGGTGACCACTAGATTCGTTCTATGCTTTTTTGGCCCCTGTAAGAGGGTAAAAAAGCAGCACCTTATCTGATCTCAACCTTTTTATCTCTTGTCCTCAAGCAAGAATTTTTTTTAAAAAAAAAATTTTGATAAACCATAATTTTAAACAAAATAAAAATACGACGCAAACCCAACAAGGAATACACCAAAACAGTTAAAAAAAATTGAGACCAGTAAAATACAATAAAAGAAGACAAACTAATAAACATTCAGTTGTATGAATCATGTGTTAAGACTTTTGTCTCATCCACTTATAACTTTTGCATTAAGCATTTGTCAGTTGTAACGTTAAAAGTTATATATATATATATATATATATATATATATATATATATATATATATATATAAAAGATAATTTATAAAAAATATAAAAAAATAGAAAAATAAACTAATAAACATTTTCAACGTTATCTTCTTTTATTCTGCAAAAATATTATTCCTTCTTTTGAAATAGCTAGCTATGCTAAGATGAATAAAGTTGTTTAGATATCATCTATCAAGTATCAACAATTATTCCAGACTTCCAGTTTCCAAGAGCACCTTGTATGCAAGAAAACAACATAAACCTAACTATAATAATTTTTTTTTAATGTTTGGTAAATATTTTCATAACATTATCCTTTATTTAGAATTTTATCATCTTAATTACTAATTAACCATATTAATAGCAAAGTACATGATATAATATAAGCTTATGTGCTTGCTATTTTTGTGAAAATTGCTAGATTATACTTCCGAGCACTACAAAAAAATAGGCATTTCACGGTAGTTTTTATATCATTTGGCGAAGGTTTTAACCATCGTTAAATCACTTATGTGGCGGTTTATAAACCACCACCAATACTGGCATCGTGAAGCATTTTGTGACGGTTTTGAATAACCATTGGAATAACAGCCGCTAAAGGTGGTCTGCATTTCGTGGCGCTGTCGCAAAAAGGCATAAGTTGTTTGATGAGGTTGCATTTAGTGGCAATTTTATAACCATCGCGAAACGCAACCTCTCCATTTTGCGGCGGTTTTATAACTGCCACGAATTACAATGGCATGCATTTTGTGTCAGTTTTATAACTGTCGCGAAATATAGTGGGTACATTTCGTGACATTTTTCATAACCGTCATGAAATGTTTTATTAATTTTATATTATTTTAAAAAATTATCTCGCAACGCTTGGAAAACCGCTGCGAGATGCAAGTAATAATCTTTTTATTATTATTTTGATTTTTTTAAATGCTTACCTATTTTTTATAATATTTTAAAATAATCCAAATTTTCATCTTTTGTATCATTCAAATGCATTCATTTCAAATTGACGAGTATACAATGTTTATATATTTCGTATCATTTTGTACACTTATTCGGCATGTATTAGAATTATATTGTGAAATCAATTTTAAATCTAGTGTGTTTTACATTCGCAGGCTTAGGGTAGCACTTCAAGACGAGAGAGAGCCAAAAGAAGGATTCCAGACCTTAAAAGAAAGAGTTGAAGCTCTCTCGACATCATTTGAATAAGGACAAGGAAAACTGGGTGGCTTACAGGAGGCTTACGACCAACCTTATGGACAAAAAAGAGTTGAAGCTCTCTCGACATCATTTGAATAAGTAGATTCTAGAGAACCTTATTGGCATGCTTATACCTGTAAGGAGGATTCAGAGCCAAATTAGAGAACCTTGCGAGCAAGGCTTATGCCCATAAAAACCATCCAGAGGAGTTTACGACCATAGCATACGCCTATAAGGGCAGTCGCAAGAAGCAACACAGTGAAGCTAGTTTATGGTCCAGCGCTTGCGGCCATAATCTGGACTGTAATACAAACAAAAGACCTTACGGATGTGACTTACGGCCGTAAATGGTCTAGTAAGGCTTGTGACTATCTTTTCCAGCTCTCTTACGGTCACATCCGTACGCCTGTAAGCAGCTCGTAAGCAGTTGGATATAAATAGAACTGATGATGATTTTTAAGCCATTTGATTCTTTTCTTTTGGGCGATTCTTGGAGGCGAAATTAAGGAAGAAAGGAGACAAATCTCCAGCACTCAAGGGGCTATTTGAAGCGAGATTTTTATCCATATTCAAGGGGATTGGAAGTCGTAGCCGTCAAGCTTACTTTGGCAGCATGCATAGAAAAGGGTTTTCATGTTTTTCATGTCTCCTTCTACTATTTGTATCTTGAATACTTTCCCTCTTTTAATGGAGGGATAATTTGTAGATGTTTGGGCACAGTTGAACTCTAAGGTTTATTTCATTGGCATTGGTTGTTGGATCTTTGATGCTTTAGTTATTTTCTTAATTGCAATCATCTCAATTTGAGTCTAATTGTGTGTTTTTACAAAATGATTACGACTGTGGAGAGAGCCCCCTAGTTTTCATACGCATGATGTGCTATGTGACAAGATGAAATTTTCACCTAGCATAGACATGCTGCAATTCGAGAAGATAGTGAGTTCGCTTATGGTTAGGGTACTTTGGAGACTTTGTCTCCCGTAATCCTTCCAAGTGAGTTATTGATAATCTCCATGCTATTTGCAATCATGTGGAGTAGATTTTAGGACAAATCACATCTCTATTCTATATTTGGATTAGGAATAATAGTTCTCTATTTGGGAAATTATCTACTTAAGAGATTGTCATTAGCTCACAGTAAGGTTTCATAAAGTGTTAATGCGATTGTGTGGATGTATGTATTAGCTCTGCGCCTATTCAATTACTCTTCGGCTAAAAAATTGGGGTTTAGTATAATTCTGGAAACCTTTCGGTTCAAATAGGATTACATACTTAAACAACCTTTGTTTTGTACTTCACAATCCTAGATGGATGCTATGCCCAGACATCATTTCTTCCCTTGATTTCTCTCTAGTTTCATTTTTGTATTTCTTGTTTTTGTTCTCTTGTTTTCACCCACACATTATTTTATCACTTAGGCTATTTTTCAGAATTAGGGTTATTACTAGTATTCAATTTCTTCCCCATGGACTAACATTCTGCTTTACGCAAACTATTATTACATGATCGGCACATACACTTGTGTCTCTATCACAAATATAAAAAATAATAAAAAATTTATTGATAATTCATGAATAATCAAGACAAAATTTTATCTACAAATTTGTGAAGAACTTATGAAATTCATTATACACTTTGTAAAAATCCAACAAAAAATTATGTACAAACATTGCTTACAAACATTGAACAAAATATTACATGAGAAGCATAATAGGATTTGTAAAAAGAACACCAACAAAACATCCAACAAAATATTGCACACTTGTTCTCAAATAAATGTTAAACATTGTTTACAAACTTTCAACAAACAATTCCACTAAACAAAATACTGCACATTTGTTCTCAAATAAATGTCAAACATTGTTTAGAAATAGTAACATGGCTCTTTTAAAACAAGATGAAGTGTTGATTATTTCTCTCTAAGGATAGGTAGTGAGTGGCCGCTTGAAGGGCAAGGACCCGTGTTAAGGCCCGGTGACCGAAAGTAAGAGAGACTAATCATTTACAAGTCTTGTTTTTTTAGAGTGAATCTCTATGATGCTTGGTCCCTAAGACAATTTAAATATTATTGTTCTTATATCAAGATAATAGAGACAAATTTCTATGATGCTTGGTCCCTAAGACAGTTGAAATACTACTGATCTTATATCAAGATAATGGGAATTAAGATTTATTGGAGTAAAGGCTAAAAAAAGAACTAAGCGTGTGTTCTTTTCCTGTGTAATTAGAAATAATTTTAAAACTTGATATTAAAACTATCTTGGAAAAAGAAGGGAGGTCCTTATCATAAAATTTGAAAGTCTCCAACAACTTGAAAAGAGTTCTTTAGTTTTCCTTGAAAAAAAAAATCATCATCATCATCAACATTACAAACAGTTGTTAATAGTAGTATGAAGTAATATATAAATAGTAATATTTTGTAACAAGTAGCAATTCTTTATAAGTAGCAAAAATAATTATCAAGTAAGTAATATTAAGCAAGTATTATCAAAAGTAGCAATAAGATTTAAAGTTATTATCATCAAAATGATTATCAATCATTATTTATATGATTCTTAGCAATAATTATCAAAATATATTCAGTAATAATGTTCACACTTTTAACAATAAACAAGAGTAATAAAATAAATTACCAAATATTTCTATGAACACAAAAGAATTAAGTATTTTAAAATTAGTAGATTCTATAGAAATAACAAATAATAAAATAGAACAACAATTCAAAATCTTAGAAGAAATCAGAATACATTTAATGGAAAGAAATGCATTAGCAACTAGTATACTAAAGCAAAATCATCAAAATATCTTAGCAGTACTTAATAAATTAGATTATATTAAAACTGGCTTAGAAAATCAAATCACAAGGCAAATAACTTTTAAAACCTTAGAAGTTATAAACAAAGAACTAAGTCATCTAAAGATTATGGTAGAAAAAATTAACAAAATACAAGTAGAATTAACAAAACATATAAAAAAGATAATAGGAGAATAAATATGCCTGGTTTAACTTTAGAAAAAGAAATAGAAATGTTAAATACACAACTTATTAAAGTAGAAAATAAACATTGGGAAAAAAGATATGTACAACATATGCCTCGAAGATCTATAGAAGTAAGAAGACTGAGAGGTTTAGCACATAAACTTAGAAATCACTTAGAAAAATTACAGGAAATAAAAAATGAAATTGAATATAATAATTATATAAATAATATAGAACCATATGAGATAATACCAGATGACTCTTCATGGACTTAATATGCCAGGATATATTTTAAGAGCAGAAATAGAATATATAGAAAATAACCTAAATAGAGCACTAAATGATCATTTTGAAAAATTACATATACAAAAAATGATGAGGAATGATCCAATACTAAAAGAATTAGTAAAACATATTAATAAATTAAATTATAGATTAGAATATTTAAGAGCAATTGAAAGAATGAAAGAAAATAATGAAACTACATATTCATTTACAGTAATTAACTTTCAATAATGGATATAGTAGAAGAATTTCTTGCGAAAACTGAAATATTTTTAGAAAAAACCTATAGCAATCTTAGATAAAAGAAATAATTCATATAACGAACCACAAGTAATTGGTGAAAAAATAATCATCAGGCAAAATAACGTAATAATAATGATGTTAGCTGAAACAATCAAATTATTAAAACAAGTATCTGAAAAAACAAAAAATAATCATGATATAGATGAAATTACAAGAAAATTTACAAATCTAAGAGTAACTAAGAAAAATAGATCTCCTTTTGTAACATGGTCAGAAGAAGAATTAAAAAAGAATCCAGGAATGAAAGTAGGATTTCCAGATATAACAAGATATAAAAGTTAAGACTAAAAATGGAAGATTTAATTAAAAAAGTTATCTATTCCAAGACTTATGAATAACATTTTTATATTCTTGGCTCAAATAAGTCTCAATCATAAGATTCTCAAAGCTCAATGGAAAAATTAATAATAAATAAGTGACTAGTGGGTTGCCTGCGTGTGGACTCATATGGCAAGTCACCACTGCAGTTCCTCATTATAATTTATAAAGAGTTATTGTTCATTCATAACTCGAGGATTTGATCATGTGGTTTCGTCTTCTAAAAAATTTTAATTGTAGAATTTAACATAAATTTCTTTAAATAGCTAACTATAAACTAAACTCCAAATATTAATTCAGAAAATTTCAACTATCTCCAATCAAACACGTTTTATAAATATTCATTCCATCAAACTCTTGATTCAATGTATAATAATAATAATAATAATAATAATAATAATAATAATATAAAAGATGCAGGAAGCTCATGGTGATTAATAGAAAAAAAAAGACTCTAAAGTCATTGTTTAAAACTAGAGAAACGTTTAGTCATTTTCACAAGGTATAAGTGGCAGCAATCATATCATATATGTCATTAAAGCTCTCCTGTCATCTTCTTCTTGTTTCTATTTCACTTTGTGTTTCATCCTTTGTTGTATTATTCTTGCTTATTATTTTATATAGGCCACTTTAACACCTAGACATTATGACGGCATTTAGGCACATGGAACAAAAAACAGGGGGGAAGAGCATACCATAGTCCCACTTAGTAACATTCAAAAAACCTCATAAAAGTTCAATAACCTCTGCCATCAATGCTAACTGGTTGGATCACGCAAGGATCCGCAACTCACTGGATCTTGTCACCGCCACAAGGACACTTGGAGCCATTTACTAAATTTATGGTTATATTTGAGTTCAGTTTTCATAATTTACTCTGAAATCTCATTCTAATAATTATTAAAATTAGTTATACTCCCTATTTATGAAAATTTATATAAATAAGTCTCTCAAAGTGATCATAAATTAAAACTAGTTACTTTTTTTTAGTGAAAATTTTTAAAATTATAAAAAAATAAAATAAAATTTTACTTGTAAAAAAATAATTTTAGTTTATTTTTTAATTCAATTAGCATTAATTCAAACTAGGCATTTGGTCTTAATTAAAAAATAAAGCATAACATTTGGTCTTATTTAAAAACATCTTGAAGCTTTTCCAATGATGGTTGTGGTAGTATAAGCATAAATATTTTCTAAGTACTTTATGAGAGCTTGACATGTCAATACAAGTACTTATTTATTTTTTAAAAATAAAAACTTCTTGGAGTGACATGTAAGTTTGTTGAACAAGCTTTAGTTTTTGTGATGTGCATTAGTATTGCTTACAAATCTTATAGTTTTTACAACAATCTCAATGTTGGTCACAAAAGCTTATAATTTTTACAACAACATTGAACTTATAGTGACAATAAAAACATTTAACTTACATTATTGATATTTTACCTAATTAATACTATTTTTGTTTAATTAATTCTGAGTGTTTTAAATTTAAATAAAAACTTAGATTACAAATGATCATCACATACGGGTTGAATTTTTTTAAAAAAAAAAAGAGTGAGGAAATATCAAGTTAGACTAATAATTAATGAGAGATTAATTAATGTATAATAGTATTGTTAAATTTGTTCAATAATGAGACTAATCTCAATATAAAAGAAAGAAAAATAACATTAATACATAATAAACTAAAAAGGGGTAAGGATTTGCAATTCGCGACGGTTGTCATGTAAACTGCCGCGAAATGCATGCATTTAGTGGCTATTATAACAAAGCTGCCACAAAAATCAAGCATTTGGCGACGGTTTTTTTCTAAATGTCATGGATTGCTACATTTCATGGTGGTTTTAGGGATAACCGCTAGCAAATGCATGCATTTCGCGATAATTTTGTAAACCGCCTCTATAATTACCACGAATACCGTATTTAGTGGCAGTTTTATATAAACTGTCATGAAATTCTCACCACGAAATGCTTGTTTTCTTGTAGTCGAGGATCATAAAGATAGACACATATTATAGCATAATCTTAGATACGAGTAGCATAAACTTATATGATGTGACATACCTGGCATTGACGAAGTATTTATATTCATACTCATGAATAGAGAGCTAACTACTCTCGTTCTATTTCACCAGAAACAAAACTCTTCATTTATGGGGAACCGAAGAGATTTGCCAACAGATAGCAGAGAGCAGGGACCTCTTAATGGTTATATATATATAGTTCAACCCATAATGTCTTATTTATATTAGGACCAAAATATATCCATAGTCGAATTAGGATATAAGTTGAATTAGGATATGTGTTATATTTTAAAATAATATCCATAATTATTATTATACTAAAAATTCTAATATAATTCAAAATAATTGATAGTGGTTATAAAAAAATTATCCAACAACCTCCCACAAATTATCCAAAACCTTTGATCTTGGTCGTTGGCACCTCCTTCTCCTCCCATTCAATTCCCCTCATTCTCCTCTTTCGTTTGTGAGTGATTAGAATGGGTTTGGTCCCCATTTGGAAGCATTTCACCTGTTTTTTTTTTTTTTTTATCTACTCTTCTTTGCTCCAAGATACAATCTTTTTCAGTGATTTTTTGTGGTTAAAGTTTAATCTAATTCATTGATTTGATTTTTTGAATGTTTAAGGATGTTCAATTGTTAGTTTTATTGTGAAATTTGTAAATTTTAGCTCTCCATCGTATAGGAAGGGTCCTTACAGATTGAGCCCAAGGCTTACAGCCATAAGGCTTGCCGTAAAGGTGAGTTCCCGTAAGGCTTACGACCATAAGTCTACTTGTAAGCAAGCCGTAAGCACTCTTGATTTAAGCAAATTTCGTATTTTTGTGAACTAAACATCATATTTTTCTTGTGCGGGATGAATCGAGCTAAGAAGACCACCGCTGGGTTGCCAAGAGGAAATGACCAGAGGCATCTACCTCAGGTATAGCAGTCGAGGAGAAGACATTGACTCCCCCGGTCCCATCAGCCCCTACATTTGCAGAGGCTTGCTTTGGAGAGTAGTTCGCCCACTTGAAGATGAATCGGTTTGGCCAATCTTGTACGATGGATTGGCCCGTACTTGTTTGGCTAGGGCTTGAATAGGAAGTCTGGGGATGTTGCAGATCGGAGGATAGAACCGGCTATTTTCATTGGAGAAGCAAGTGTACTGTGACACCACCCTCGAGCTCTAATCCACCATCGAGGTGGATTGAGGGTTCATGGGGTTCGACAGAGCTGGCTCCATCATATTCCAGTTATTTGGGGAGTAACGGTGAATGACGTACACGAAGTTCGCTCTACTGTCAGGGCTTTATGACACCGGCTACAGTAGCATCCCACAGTATGAGTGATTCCTGATTGATTTCCTACCTAGCGTCACATCGAAGGTAGTGTGGCAACACTTGAGCCAGAGTAGGAGTTATGAGTCAGTCCTCACCAAGGCATCCTTTCTTAGACGCCCGGTTCTAAGGTACTGCATGCTGTCATTGCTCATTCATCCGTAGATCGAGCTAATAGCACCAGAATGGTGGAACAACAGGAGCCCTTATTCCTGTACATCTTGGTTGAGCGTTGCCCCATCTACCTTAGCTACAAATTGTCAGACTTTATAGCTCAATAAGGCTAGCACGTACACGTAGGTGTGATCTTTGTTGTCCCCTACATTACATAACTCATTAGGGGTATAGTGTTGGAAGATTGGCTCCAGGGCTAGGAGGTCGTGGGAGGCACTGCTCCACTATAGATAGACACCTGATGACAATGCACCATGGCTCCAGATGGATCCTTAACCCCAGCACAATTGAGTAGGCACTGGAGAGGGGTGAGGACATGGATGAGGAGTCAGACAATGAGTCCAACAGTGAGTCATTTGATATGACCCTTGTGTGTCTGCAAGTGCATGGGTTATACAAGTAAAGTGTATCTAATATGATCGGGTAGTCGAATCCACAAGGACTGGTACAGAACTCGATACTTGCTCATTTCCTAATATCTAGCTAACTCAAAGATTGGTTTGAATTAATTAAACTACTAAAGGAGAAAAGAATAAAGAAGGAAGAAGATACATGGTTTTGGGTTGAAAAGATAGTAGTGGAAAGGATAATGCCCCTGATTTATCCCCTTAACAAATGAAATAACTAGGAAATGATTCCAGAGTTTGTTCTTAGACCATGGTGAACACCTATGGAGGGTTTGATAATGTACGTCCTCACCCAAGGTTCGGAGCGGACTCAACCCCTTCCCTAGTGTGGGCCCTAGCTAGATGAGTAGAGATTGAATTCTAGACAGCGAGTCAATCTAGGGTTAATTAGCAACTTAAAATGCAATGACAACCAATAAGGAACTAGAAATGAAAAATCAATGTTCACGCCGCTATCGGAAATTCCCTCATTAGGCTAGCAACATACAAGCATCAAGGCAATCAACACATAGAAAGATAAGCAATATGAACAAAAGGGAGACCATAAGGGAACTTAAGAATTAATATCACTAAAATAAAAGCATTAGATGTTAAGGTTCATAATCCGGGGCACCAAAAGATGGTTAGCCCCTCATAGTCTTACAATCAATCATAGGAAAACAATAAGAGAAATAGAAATTGTCCATTAAACTCCCTTCTTGCTTCACAATCACATCGAGAAGGCTTGACAATGGTTACCACAAATGATCCTCCTTTTCCACTCTTATCTCTGCTCTAGATCCGGCAATGAACAATACTTACGACTGCCCTAACCCGTGCATCCAAAAAGAGAAAAGAAGATTCCCTTGAAATCGAACTTTAGGGCTTAATTAACCCTTTTTTGATGTAAGTATGCCCGTGCTGATGGGCTTGCTAATGACCATTCTTGGCTCAAAATCCTGAGAATTAATTTCAGCGCAAAACCAGTAAATCACACAAGGGTAGGCATACCCGTGCTCTGAGAGCACGCTCATGCAATAAGCACAATAACCATGCTGATATTCCCATGAGATTTCTAGTAAAATGCATGGGGGTAAGCACGCTCGTGCTTACCAACTGTGCTCCCTCAGCATGATGGTGCTAGGGCTAGTGAAACCGTGCTTCTCAGTTCTGTGCAAACTCCAGTGAATCGCACGGGGCTCAGCACAACTGTGCTTTTGACCGTACTTCTGAGCATGGGTGTGCTTCGGACATTGCTTATCCTGAAACTTGTATTCCAATGTTGTTTTGCATCAGAATTTATCTCTTTTCATTCCTTTTGATCTGAACCCCAATTATCTACAACATTTAGCAAACATAACTCAAGTTGCATCGATTTATCATAAAAACATGCTAAAAGAATAAGTAAACACACACAATAGAGTATATAAAATATCTTTATAAAATGCACTCATCAAATACCCCCCACACTTAAACCTTTGCTTGTCCTTAAGTAAACACTCGGCTTACAAGAAAAGAAGATGAGTGCATGAACTCGAATCTCACAAAAGATATGGAATTCAAAGACAATAAGGGAACATTAGAGACTAACGCATGAATAGTTAATTCCTCAAGAAATAGATTCACCCAATACTCCATACTCCTCATGTGTATGTGCGTTCACCCTAGGAATGTGCCCCAGGTTCCTTGGAAAAGAAAAATTGTTCAACAGACCTTATTTCCAACCAAACTAAGTGGGTAGTAGCTTCATACTCTCTAAAGGTAGAGCTTTCCCTTGGTAGGTCATTGACACGACCCCTTGCTTGTATCCCGCAAGTGCACAGGCTTGTCGAAGTAATAAATTTTTACCCTGGTGAGTGGGTAGTCGTATCCACAGGGAATAGGGATTTAAGACACAAGAACTCACTATTTAGCTATACGGTGTATGAAAAGTGAGAGTAGAATTGATGAGTGAGTGTGGAACCAATCAAAAGTAGAAAAACGGAAGGTAAGAGAGTGCAAGAATGAGTAAATAGAGAAGGACTATCAATTGATAAAATAGGGTACCCGGACAAGCTACCCCTAGGACTTATGCTTCTAGTGCAAGACTATGCTATTATAATTTCCTATTAATGTTAATTGAGTCGAGGATATCCTTAAACACATGGTCCCAAACCTAAGGTCAACCGTGACTAACCCCAGCACTATGCCCCAGCATTAGGTTTTCACTACGACTCTTGACTCTTGTTGACCTGTCAACTAAGCCCTAGAGGAGTACATCTTCCTAAGCGTCACACTATGTGGGATTGCTTTAAGTTCTAGGGATTCCTAATGATAAAACCAGTTCCTATGTATAGTTCTAACCCTTTGGTCCAGGTGGAAGAACCCTACTCTAAATTAAGCCCCAACACTAGGATTCACTTCAACCCTTCACTCTGTTGCTCGCGCAACTAAGCCCCAGGGGAGTTCCTCTCCTAGCACTTCACTCTATCTCGACCGCTAGAAATCATGGAACATGAAGGTAGGAAGAATCACACTGGAGGGGAAAGGGGACGTTCCGCTACCTTACGACTCACCCTCTCAACTCTCTTCAATATTAAGTAGTCTAACCCTATAGGAGTTGTCACACCTCCAAAGGATAACCTAGATTGTTCTCAACCCTAGTGTCACGGCTAAGGGAAAACAATTACAAGAGATAATTAAGATTGAAACTCGAATTTATTCATCAATAATGGAAAAGCATAATAACAATGTCATAGAAACGTAATGATCCTAGGGTTTACAAGTCCGAATACCCACGAGGGATTTAGCTCCTCATGGAGCTATACAAATTCATCAAAATATAAAAGAAAGCACAAATTGAAAGCATCAATGAAAACCCCCATGCGTATGATGTGGCCATGGTCTTGTGCCACCGCCGGACGTCGGTGACGATGCCGATGAGGCGCTCTGAACCTCCACAAAGTCCTCTCCAAAACCCTAGCCGCCCTCTGCAGAAGTTGGCGAGAAAGATAGGTCAAAAAGATATGTAAAAAGTCTCCAAAACGGGCTTTTATAATGTTGAGTTGTGGCTTTAAAATCAGATTTATCAGGATTTCACACGGCCGTGTGAACTTTCTGGATTTCTGAATTTCGGCCGAAAGTGAACATTAGCTTGCTACAGTGCTCGCCGAAACGTTCCCGAATTCGTTGTTCTTCATCGAGGCCATTGAATTGGGCACACAATTAATGGTAGATCGTGCCGATTGCTTCAAATCTCCTTCTTGTTGAAGTTCTCCTAAGATACAGGAGTTAGACTTATTGTGAATGTGACTGCCCTTATGCCCCTCCGAAGGAGGTTGGCACACACTCACAAGTCTTATCTCATGCCTTGTTCCTTGCTTGGTCCGAAAACTCCCCAACAATAGAAAACGCGATCTAACTTCGTTCTTCTTCTTCAAAATAGCTCCACAAACCTACAATGCATAAGAGTACACAAATGCACACCATTTAGTGATAAAATATGATAAAAGAGATGCTCATTGTAAGATAATAACGCTTTGCGTTACTATAACACAAGCACTTATCAGTCATCAAGTGAACAATGGTAAAGCCAAAGATCCTACTACTCAAGAGTGGCTTTCACACTTTAAAAGGATATAGCTCTTTCTACCATCTTTTGCACAAATTATTTACAATCATTGATAGGTCATTCATTCAAATCCGACTTTCTGACAACTAAAAATAAAATGAGTTCTCTTTCACACTTATTCTTTTTTTCACTAAAGAATTGGTCTATAAACTACAATCTTTCCTAGGATACAAGTAAGCCCACAACTAGTGTAAAAGGTGAACTATAAAGGGTTAGAAACATGGGTAAAAATCACTTAACACAACACAATACACTAGCTCCAATGTCACCCCTAGTCTTGTGACTCCCTAGCAATAAGCCATAGATCATCCTAAGTCATGCATCATCACAATGGATACAAAGATAACCCTCCCCCACACTTGAACATTACATTGTCCTCAATGTACAACATGGAAGCACACAAACAAAGACAATGAGACAATAGAGTAAATTGAGGAGAGTTATTAGAGCTTCTCTGGACACAGAGAGTGATGATGCCACTATCAACATGAACAACTCAAAAATCCAAAGACGGAATACATCCTGTAAAGTAAGAAGAGTACAATGTGAAGCTCAAATATGAAATAAGATAAAATAAAATAAAATAAAATACTGAAATGAAATACAAAAAGTAGTAAAATAAATAGTTTAGAAGGGGACATCTTGCTAATTATTATAAAAAGTACAAGTACAAAAATGAAATACAAAGTCCAACTACTAAAAATAAAAAACTGAAATAAAAGATAAAATGCCGAATGTTGCTCAGTCAGACTCGGACTCTATGGCATCCGGATTGTTAGAACTGGAATCCTCAGTGACATGACCCCTTGCGTGTATCCCGCAAGTGCACAGGTTGTCGAAGTAATAAAATACCCTGGTGAGTGGGTAGTCGTATCCTCAAGGAATAGTGTTCAGAAACAAGTGTTATCACTATTTAGCTATGAAAGAAGTAGATGATGAGAGAAGTATATATATAAAAATGTAAAAGAAAATAAAAGAGTGCAAGAAGAGTAATGAGGGTAGGAGAGGTAATCGATATAAAGATGGGGTACCCGGATAAAGCTCCCCCTAGGACTAATGCTTCTAATGCAAGACTAGTATTATACTCTCTAATTGATGTCTAATGAGTCATGGAAATCCTTAAATACACGGTCCTAAACCTAAGGTCAACCGTGACTAGTTCTAACATTATGCCCCGGCATTAGGTTTCACTACGACCCTTAACTCTCGTTGACCTGTCAACTAAGCCCAAGGGAGTCCATCATCCTAAGCCTCACACTACGTGGAACTATTTGGGGTTCTAGGGATTCCAAGTGAAAGACCCTATCCCTAATTATAGTTCTAACCCTTTGATCCAGGTTGAAGAACCCTAATCTAAGTTAAGCCCCAGTCCTAGGATTCACTCAACCCTTTACAAGGAAGTTCATCTCCTAGTACTTCACTCTACTTCGATCGCGATTAACTCTTGGGATACGGAGGTAGGGAAGTACACACCGGAGGGGAAAGGGGACGTTCCGCTACCTCTCGACTCACCCTCTCAACCCTCTCCAACCTTGTGTAGTCTAATCCTATAGAGGTTGTCACACCCTCAAAAAATAACCTAATAGATTCTCAACCCTAGTGTCACGGCTAAGGGAAAATCTCATACAATCGGCATGCAAGATTGGAACTCAATAAGAAAACATCAAATTAATAAAGCATAATAAAAGTTATAGAAACACAAGCATATATCCTAGGGTTCACAAGTTCGAATACCCACTAGGGATTTAGCTCTCCATGGAGCAATACAAAATCAATAACGAGTTTAAGAACATATGCATAAAAACCATAAAGAAAACCCCCTTGTAGATCGTATCGATGGTCTTGTGGAGCCGCCTAATCTTCTCCATGAATCCCTTGTCAAGCCTAGGGCATACCTCGCCGAATCGATGCCGATGAAAGCTCCCCCAATAGCTTTCTTCCAAAGGATGTCGATACTGATGTCGTATAATCGCCTCCAAAGACCTCCAAGAACCTCTCCAAACCACAGCTGAAAGACTCCCAAAAGATAGGCAAGAGATAGAAGGGGGGTCCCTAAATAGATCTGAAAACGGGCTATTTATAGGCTGAAATCGGAGCTCCACACGCCCCTGTGGATTTTCCACACAGGTCTGCAGAATTTCCACACGGCCGTGTGGATTCTCTGTTTTTCTTATTTTCGGCCGACAGTGAACAGTAACTTTCTACTGTGTTTTGCTACAGTACTTTGCCAAAATGCTCCTGAATTCATCGTTCTTCATCGAGCCCGTTAAATTGGGCACACAATCAACGTTATATTATGTCGATTACTTCATTTCTCTTCATTGGCAAAGTTCTCCAATGCTACACGAGTTAGACTTTTGTGAATGTGACTGCCCTTGTGCCCTTCCAATGGAGATTGGCACACACCCACAAGTCTAGACTCGTGCCTTGTTCCTTACTTAGTCCGAGAACTCCTCAACAATGGTGAACACAACCTATTCTTGCTTCTTTCTTCTCCAAATTGGTTCCACAACCCTACAATGCACAAAAGCACACAAATGCACACAAATTAATGATAAAATCTGAGAAAAGTAATGCTCAATATAAGATAATAATACTTCGTATTACTATAACACAAACACTTATCACTCAACATCATCATTAGTGGGCTCAGCTCTCTGCTCAGAGCCTCCCTTGCTCCCAGAGTTATCTCCCCCATCGGAGTTAGAGGCCTCAAATGCTTCAAACTCTAAGTTAGCATTATCAACCCCCACGTGAACTGGTGCGAGAGCTGGAGATAATGGGGGAAGAGACAATTGTAGACCAATGTGTGCAACTATCCGCACAACACTCTGACCCAGCCAATGCCGAAAGAGTGGTGAACTCATCGACGGTGGGGCATGGCTAGTGAAGGGTCTGGTCGGTGGTATCAAAGGGGAGTGAGGGACTGGTGGAGACAGAGGGGACGTGGGTGTAGTAAAGGAGTAACAGCATCAATAACATAGAACAGCGTCCTATGTACCATACGAATGGGTTGAACCATCGTCATAACCCGGATGATGTCGAGGGTGATCAGGGGCACTGCCACCCTCGATCCTCATACCGCTGATCCTTCCTCGAAGACCCATCCCTCAAATGAGTTGGGAGATATAGGGGCCAGCAAATATGACTCCCACTCTGGGATTGATCACCTAATGATGAAAGCAAGTGGACCCGTTGAAGAATGGCTCAAATGGTGATGGATATACCTAAGGACGGGGGAACAAAGGCTGGTAGCCTTCGCTCGTCAAGGATCGTAGCTAAGGAAGGTGCTCGGGCTATGCCACAAGACTCAATAGACTTCCCTACTAGCCGCTCAATTAGAAGGGAATCGTACTCAGGTGTCTGAGTGAATGCCTCATCATGCAATCCTATATAGACTGAGAACTTGGTCAAACTCATCCTATACATGGTGTCGAATGCCTGAAATTGAATAGTATCGGCCTTGTGAAAGCTAATCAACCCGCGCTTGAACTCCAATGCTGCTAAGAGCTCAACTGTTAGCTTTCAGTAGGTCATATCAATGATGGAGAAGAGCTGACACTAGGATCCCACCCGTAGCAATCCATGCGCTTCATCAGCGAGTCCAACATTGTGTAACACATCCCAATCAATCTCCCTAGACTCGTGAGACACCCTTGCGTGTATATATCGTAAGTGCACGAGTGTCAAAGAATAAAGTACCCAAATGGTGGGTAGTCAAATCGACAAGGAATAGACTCTAGAAACAAATAATATTACTAAATAGCCAAAGTGACAAATCGATTGGTGAATGTGCTCAAGTTATATCAAAAGATAAAGACAAGAAAATTAGTAAAGGATAAGAAGAGGAGACAATCAATGATAAAGTGGGCTACTTGAACAATGCTCCCCCTAGGTTTCTTGTTGCATGTGAAAGACTAATACTACATTTCCCTAATTGAGATTTAATGAGTCATGGAAATCTAAAAACACAAGATCCTAAATCTAAGGTCAACCATGACTAGTCCCCTATGAGATTCCAACGGAGAGGAAACTCTCGACGCCTCATACCACGTATGACTACTTAAAGCTCTAGGGATTCCATGTGATAAACCCTATTCCCAAATCTAGATCAAACTCTTTGGTCTAGGCAAAAGATCCCTAATCACAACTAAGTCCCAACAGAGAAGAAACTCTCGACGCTTCACAATGTTGTGATTACAAAGAACCCTTGGAATGTAGAGGCAGGATAAATCACATCAGAGGGGAAAGGGGACATTACGCTACCTCTCGACTCACCCTTTCGATCCTCTTTAACCTTGGTAAATCTAATCCTAATGATGATGGTCACTCATCAAAAGGATGATTAGAATAGGTTCTTAACCCTAGTGTCACTCTAAGGGAAAACCAAGCATCAAACACACAAGATTGAAACTCAAACAAATATTAAAGGAAACACAATAAAAGTCATTGAAACAAGTATAACCAAGGGTTTAAATGTCCAAGTAACCACAAGGGGTTTAGCTCTCCATGGAGCAATACAAAATCAAATATGTAAGTAAGTAAATGTACAAGCAATCCATAAAGATAACCCCCTTTTGCTTCGTGATGGTGGTCTCCAAGAGCCACTCCTCTTTCTCCAAAGATTCCTCCGTCGAGCCTAGAGCATACCTTGGCGAAATCAATGTCATTGAAAGCTTTCCCAATAAGTCTCCTTTGAAGGAAATCGATGTTGAATAGCATAGGAAAATTCCAAAACCACGCAAAAACCTTCCCCAAACCCTAGCCATGCTCCTTCTCAAAGATGGAAAATAAGTCCCCTAAATAACTCTTCAAGCAGCCTTTTAAACCTGGAAATCAGGGCTTCACACGGCCGTGTGAAAATTTCACATGTCCGTGTGGATTCTCTGTTTTGCATCGTGAACAGTACTATCCGATTTCTTTTTCTTCCTTTGACGCCACACAGCTGAGCACACATAAGTATGGTAGGTCATGTTGCCTCTCATCTTTCAAACATATTGAAAACACTCTTAAAATCTCTGCACAAGCTGGAACATGAGTGTGTGACTGCCTTTGTGCCCTTCCAACTCATGAATAGACTTGAACACTCTTTGAAGTTGGCACATACCCTCATATGTATGATCACGGCTTGTGTCTTGATCCTTGTTCCACACAAGAGAAATCTCAAAATCTGTGTTCATGACCTATTTTTGCATCGTTTCTCTTTAACATATCTTTACAACCCTAAATGCACAAAAGATTACAAAAACACAAGAATGAGCCATAAAACCTGCTAAAAGTAATTCTCAATGTAAGTAAAACATACACATTAATATGTATACACAAGAACTTATCAACTCACCAATATGCCGGGTGCATAGCCGGTTATACCGCAGTTGATGAGAAGGTGCACCAAAAATGGGCCCCATAAGGGCAGCCTGCGAGCTACTCTCGCCTCTCACTCTCTTAGGCGAAGGCCCAAATGAGATCATCTTATTCCTCAGTATTATCCTGCGTAAGAATTTAGTAAACAAGTGAATATGTAGGAAAATGTAGTTATAACACGCCCATGCTACATAAACAGCATGGGTGTGTTGATTGGACAAGGTACACTTCAAGGTAGTCAATCACCAGAGTAACGTCATCGACTTAGAAAAGAGAACATGTTTATGTAGGTGTTGGTGGATATATAACCTTGCCTATAACCATGTGTACACTATGAATTTGTGGAAAAGCATAAACATCTACTATTATATAGATTGGTACTTTATAGTTGACTTATAAATATCCACTGCTAAGGAACCATTTACCCGATACCAAACACTAATATGTCGACACCCAACACAAACAACATTTAAATTTGGCTCCCAGTGATGAAGAAGATAATTGATTTGTAGGGTTTGGACATGAGTATAATGCACAGCAGTTAATGCACTAGCGCAAGCCACAACAAACACGCAAGCCACAACAGATGCTTATGCTATGTTGTCATCGCCAATTAGAGTGTATAGTTTTGACACAGTAGAGTTTCTTGTAGCATGCTTGCTTATGCTTGATAATGCAATTATAATTTTATATGTGTGGAAATTAATTTGCAAATAACATAGTTTTCCACATGTTATAGTAGATTTTGAGCGAATTTTATTAATAACATTCTTTTTATATTACTTACATATTCCGTAATATAATAGATTGTGACTCAGAAAACGAATCAAACAACTTGACTGTGATAGGGTTTCATAACCAGTAGATAGTAAAGATGCAAAAGGAGAAACCAATTAAAAGAGTAAAAAATGCCACATCACTGATCACTTGCAACTAAGTCCATGTACATGCTTGGCACAATTAGTCCATGTCGTCATATATATTTTGGTTCTTGAAATGGCCATCATGTAGTATTTGGAATGCGTAGTTGAGCTGCAACATCAACACATTGGTCCTTTTAAGGTGAATGGGTTGGTTGGCCATCAACTGCTCTATGATATGCATGGCATATGTGGCACAGTCATTGGATTTCAAGAATATTTTCAATCTTACCTAAAAGGTCACATCCCACTGTTAGGGAATATCATGACTTCAGCTATATATTGATCAACTCCCCTCTGCTGTATTTGGAAAATAGAGTGGAATGGTTAGAATTTGATGGACGGTTTATGTGTGATGTCAAATATGTGCAAGTGCTAGCATGCGAGTATGCAATTAGTATTATAATTATTCCATTAATATCGTAAGTGTATGGGTCATCAAGTAATCTCTCTTGGGTGACCACGAAGGTCATATTTACCCAGGAATGGCAAGAGGCTCCTATTCCTTCCTTTTCACTTAATCAATAGCCTAAACGTTTATATTTTTTCATTAATCTACTTCTACAATATAATACACAATATAATTGGAGCTTCGTTAAGCAAAATTGGAAGAAGTTTAGAGGTTGTATGATAGTTATCTTGATTATTACTTATGGTAGGCATTTAGTGTGACAATCATGTTCTAGAATTGGATCGAGGAAATTCAAAGGCCTACTAGTCATAAATCCCTTGGCAACTATATAATACAATTGGTCCATGATACGGCAAGTGTACGGGTCATCAAGTAATACCTCATGGGTGAACACAAGAGTTTTATTTCCCTAGTAATGGTGACAGGCTCCTCTTACTTAATTTATGCTCTTTCTTTAGTTTACTTGTACAACACTATTAAATAATACAATTTGGGACATCGTTAAGCACACTTAGAAGGAGTTGGGAGTATGTACTATAGTTAACTTGATTATTAATTATGATAGCCATTAAGTGTCAATTGTGTTCTATGATCAAACCGGGAGAATTCAAAGGCCTACTAGCCCCAATAAGTCATGGCGACTAAGTCTAAATCAGTAAGAACTTAAGATGGAATCTCTTCCAACCCAGCCTCCTATGTTTGCCTTAAGTGCAGGAATCCCATGAGAAGAGACCAATCAAACCCTAAGCCTAAGGGGCAATCAATCCCTAATCTGGAAACCTAGCTATGTCTAACCTCTTAGAACATGCATATATCTATCATGGCATGGGAATCATCAACATGGGGGCATATCCTCCTCATCCACATCAATAATACTAAGCAATTAAGAACATGCAATAATTACAAAAACTAGAACAATTTGTATTAATCAATCAAGATTCATAAGTAATAACCAAGGGACCTAGACATACAATTCCCCTCGAATTAGATTCTCATGGATCATAAAAAACAAAGCATTAAAGCACAAGAGAACCACAAGACCGAATAAAGAATAAATAAGTGTTCAATGTATTCCTACACTACCTCTCTCTAATAGAACTATGAAGGTTGGGGATTAGAGGATCCCAAGATTATCTGGATGACGTGTTTCACTCACGGCCCTCTGATGATGACCTTTGAAGATGTCTATCACACGCAATCTTCTCTGATGATGCTCGATGACTTACTCTTAAGAAATCCGTAGGAATCTGTTGGAATATGGAAGAAGCACCATCTCCTGCCGCACAAATCTCAAGTAATCCAGTCGTCCTAGGTTGTTCGGTAAAAGAGTCTTCCCAAACTTAGAGAAAACTGGAGTATTTATAGTAATTGGCTCTGCCGCAATCTCACCATAGGCGTTGTGATGCCCGTTGTGAGTAAGTTGTTGCTTAGGCTCCAAGTTAGGTCTTGGTATGGTCTTTGGGCATTATGTGTCTTGAAAACGTTCGTTATGGACTTCACAGTAGCTGTTGTGAGGCCGTTATGGCTTAAACAAGAAATAAAGGTAGTTGTGAACAAAAGATTAAAATTTCATATTAATGTGGTGCTAAACATATCAAATTCCATGCTAAATGCAGTGTGAATGATACAAAAAATATGATCTAATTAACACTTATCAAAATTCTTACAGTAGCTTCACACCCAGAAGAAAATTTTCAGTGGGAAACATCATATCATTTGTTGCATCACCTCTGTGTACAAGTGGGTTTCCCCGGAGGAAGAGTAGTACATGCACTATTTCTACCACCTATCCATCACTGAAGATGCCAGTGGTCTTAGCCAATGATGGGTACTAGGACGATATTGATGATTCCGTTTTCGCCCAATGTGGGTTCTATTATCACAAACTGATGGTGTGCGTGAATATCATTGAAGGATGAATACACCTCTCCCTAGCCGCAAGTGCATGGGTGGTCAAGTAATAAACCTCCTGGGCATGAGCATGAGAGGGTCATAATCCCTAGGGTCCCAAGAAGTACTATTACTTTCTCTTTGACGACACTATCTAGTCTACCAAATGGAGATGATTATTTAATTGCAAATAACAAATAAATAAACAAATATAAAAGACACCACATGAACTAAAAGATGTGTAAATATAGAGGATAAGAAAGGCCTCAGGTAAGGATGCCCTCGGGAGAATAGTAAAGTAAGGATGAATTGGGATTAAAGTATGATGTTGGCTAGCCTTTAGTCAACAAGACTCTAAAGTTGACTACTCAGGAACATCTGGTGATAGCCTTAATCCCATAAACGTTCCATCCTTTGGATACCACTACAATGCCTTTCAATATAAGGACTCTCAATCTAAATCTTAACATGGGAGGCTACGCCACCTGGAGCCTCCGGCTTGAAGATATACTAGATCGCTCTCTAATCTATATATGATCTAATACATACAAGCATCCCACTCTACACATATCATTCACAATTAAACCTACAAAATCTATCCATTGTAGATTGAACATGAGGAATAATAGATTAAAACCAAAGAAATTTCAAGCTAACAATCAATATAAAATCAAACAATCATCCATACAAGCTATTTTCCTAAGAAATTCACCAAAGTCCGGTGGCATTAGGAGTTTAGCTCGACATTAGATAGGAAAAGAATAGAAAATACAATCCAAAGGCAATGAAAGTGCATAGTAAACTTCCTATTTGTCGATTAATGATGGTGATTAGAACTTTTTGGATCTACCCTGTCGAGCTCTTTGATGTTCCCTTTGATTTCCATCCTCTTCTTTCTTTGATCTCAGTTCAAATTGACCTTCTTCAATGAATTTGGGTATTGGGAGTGTGTGGAGTCATGTGGTGGCCAATCTCATTTCTAAAAACCCTAAGTTTGGCTCTTATATATTCCAAGGTGTTCATACAAGCATGTGGTGGCACAGAACCCACACAAGACTCTAATTAGGGCTCAAAATCACAAGCTAGGTGTGCTCAAGGGTGTGTGGGTTTCGTGCGGCCACATGAAGGTTACACGGGCCTCTATCCAAGTTGTGTAGCCGTTGTGTAGTCACACGGGGCCTGCATAGTCCCCAACTTGGGTTGTACGGCTTCCATGCTCCCACACACCCCTGTTGGGGAGCCGTTTGGCTAAGGTGGATGCTTCGGTCCTTCTTCTCTTTTTGCTCAGTGTGTGTAGACTTGAATGAGCTTCAAATATACATGATTTTTCCTCCAACACACTTTAAAGTACTTCTCCAAGATCCAAATGATCTTCTGATGTCTTAGAAAAAAATTAATTCGAAAAATGTATAAAGTTGGATCCCACATAGATTGGCTTTCCGTGTTATGAAAAATATGTGAAAATGAACAAAATATACCAATAAAATATAATGTATTTAGACACTTATACTAACAAAGTGAATCCCACTGAGATTGGCTTTCCGTGGGCATACCTACCTATATAATGGGCCGAAGATATGTAACTTTTGCCACACAGGCAAACCTCTAGTAGAAATATCTCTCAAGAGTAGGATGGGAAGGACATATATAACATCATCCTTTACCATTCACTAGAGGATAAGATTGATGACTTGCTCCCACCATCATTGCACTCCTTTGTGCTCCCAGACAACATCTCCTCTTAGTAGAAATCCATTACGAGGTGTCTCCCCACGTTCATTAGTACCTATGAGTTGTTTGAAGCTGATGGCTACCACTTTTGGGAAGCGCAAAAATAGTTTAGTTGAGTGCCTTTCCTACAAGCCTTCAGAGATTGGATAGTTAGCAACCTCAATTATTTGTTTTGCGGAAAGGTAGCCTTTCAGTATTCGCAACTACGCAAGTAGTACTCCTTATGGAGTCTTGATTAGCCCTAAGGTTTAGAGTGTTCCCAAATTGGGAAAACAACACAAGACATATTTACTTGTTACACAACATGCAGCTGTGAAGAAGAACATTCACTAGCCAAGGGGGCCACATTCTCAAATACTCTATGCATTGTTGGCATGGTGTCCTCTAGGAAGGTAGTTGGTTGCTGTGATGGTGTATGATTCCTACCTTTGGCCATTTATGCAAAGCCGGTGTCATCCTCAGCTTTGGCTACAAATCATTTTAGCTTTACCCCCTTCATAGCCATTGGCTTCATTAACCACTATTTCCCATCATTCAGTGTTTGCTGCTATAGTGATGGTTGGCTTAGCTAATGTGACATCCTTAGCTATGGCCATCATTTGGCCTTCTCCATCAAATGAACCTATTGTTCTGACCTAGCCATCAACGTCTTAAATCGGGCCTATGGTATGACCCTCAATAGTACCGATCTGACTAGCGACATTTTTAACCGGAGCTATGGCGTGATCTACTATAGTGCCCATCTGACCATGCTACCTTTATTTGGGCAAGCTTGGTGGTCCACTGTAGTGCCTACTCGACTAGCAATGATATCATTAACTGTTGTAGATTGTTTACTTTATAGGCATATTTGGCCAGTGTTGTATTTAGTTACCTACTTTGATCACAAGGCATTTTGAGCTTGTATGCCTCCATCTCATAACTAGATCCAGGCTGTGACACTTTAACTGGATCTATAGTGTAATCCTGAATAACATCCAATTGACTAGCGATGTTTTTGCATAAGCCTCCCACCTAATATGCTACATCTCATTCCCAACAAATATTGTCTAGTGTTTCCTTTTTAAGTTGTAGTCTACACAAAACAAAGTCTTAAGAAATTCAATTGAAGTTGGGTATTATATTATGCCAACAACATAGCTAAGATAGTTTGGTGCATAGGATTCTATAAGGATATCAAAGTTGAAGTTGATTTACCTATTAATCTATATTGTCACAATAAGACAACAGTTCAAATTGTTGTAAATCCAATATTTCATGCAAGAACTAAGCATATATAGATCGACAATCGGTTTATGAGAAAGAAGCTTCAATAGGGTCTTGTAAAGACAAAATCATATCTCAACAAGGAGGAATGTAGGAGGGGTCGAGTTTTTACTAGTCTGAGAAGTATTTATACATGATTGCTTGAGATGTTAGCAAATAGAATTAGTAAGTCAAAAGGTTAGCTTAGTAAATCTAGTTATCCTCTAATAAGCTTATAATGTATTTATCTAAAAAAGATTCATGCTTCCTTGAATAATAAAAAGAAACACCCATGCCATTGATTACTACTACAAGAGATGATTAAATTTAAATAAAATAATAAAATATAATTTTATTATAAAAGTAGATAAATAACTACATCTATTAGAAAATCTAATATTTATAGGAAAGGATTGCAGGGACAAATATGAAGGATTGGCTAGTAAAACAAAAGCATAAACAAACACTAACTAAGATAACAAAAGTTAAGAAATATGGCGAGAAATCCTCCATGAGTGAAAAAGGACCAAATAGAAGGAGAGAAAATAACAAAATAGTACAAATGACATTTGGGTATAGAAGTTGATGGGAGTCATTCTCCTCTGCTAGGACTTTGAGCAATAGTTGTATCATTAGGGCCAGCAGAACAAAACAAATGAACATTGTACATAATCATGTAAGCAGAGTCATCCTACTTAATTCTTTTCATGTTTGGGTTATAAATAACTAAAAATAAGGTTATTTCATTCCAACCAAATGTTCTATAATATAGCCCAAGTTAGGAGATCATAAGTGTCTTAAAGGAGGGTAGGGTTAGGGCAAGTCTATAAGATGACCACACCTCGACCATTATAGAGGAATACCTATATATAGAGCAAAATATGTGGCCAAAATAGGATCTATATGTCAGTAGCAAATAGACATTTCAAGAACAAGTGCCTAATAGTTAATTCTGATATGTGACAAAGCAAACATATAGTACTTGGCAGTTTATTGCAACCTGTTTAAAAATGTTAATTTTGAGAATATAAGGTTTCTTCTAGAGTACCAAACCCAGGGATATCTTAGCCCACCATCATTTAAGAAATGATAAAACTATTTAACAAAAAAATATCCCATTATTCTCAATAATCTAGGTTTAGGAATTGCTCAAATACAAGGAAAGATGTGGGATGTTGACACACCCCTTGCGTGTGTGTACCACAAGTGCACGGGTTGTCAAAGTAATAAAGTACCCTAGTGAGTGGGTAGTCGTATCCACAAGGAATAGTGTTTAGAAACAAGATATATCACTATTTAGCTATGAAGGAAGTCGATGGTGAGAGAAATATATATGTATAAATGTAAAAGAAAATAAAAGAGTGCAAGAAGAGCAATAAGGGTAGGAGAGGTAATCGATATGAAGATGGGGTACCCGGACAATCCTCCTCCTAGGAATAATGCTTCTAGTGCAAGACTAGTATTATACTCCCTTATTGATGTTTAATGAGTCATGAAAATCCTTAAGCATACAGTCCCAAACCTAAGGTCAACTGTGACTAGTTCCAACATTATGCCCCGGCATTAGGTTTCACTACAACCCTTCACTCTGTCGATCTCTCAACTAAACCCCAGGGGAGTCCATCATCCTAAGCCTCACACTACGTGGAACTGCTTGACGTTCTAGGGATTCCAAGTGATAGATCCTGTCCCTAAGTATAGTTTTAACCCTTTGGTCTAGGGGAAAGAATCCTAGTCTTAGTTAAGCCCCAACACTAGGATTCACTACAACCCTTCACTCTGTTGTTGCGCGCAACTAAGCCCCAGTGGAGTTCATCTCCTAGCACTTCACTCTACTTTGACCGCAAAGAAATCTTGGAACACGGAGGTAGGTAAAATCACGCTGAAGGGGAAAAGGGACGTTTCACTACCTCATGACTCACCCTCTCGACCCTCTCCAATCTCGAATAGTCTAATCCTATAGAAGTTGTCACACCTTCAAAGGATAACCTAGATAATTCTCAACCCTAGTGTCACGGCTAAAGAAAAATCAGTACAATTATCATGCAAGATTGGAACTTAATTAAAGGCATCAATTAAGAAAGCATAATAAAAGTCATAGAAACAATGTCATCCAAGGGTTTAGAAGTCCGAATACCCACTAGGGGTTTAGCTCTCCATGGAGCAATACAAAATCAATAAAGAGTTTGAGAACATATGCATAAAAGCCATAAAGAAAACCCCCTTGTAGTCCATATCGATGGTCTTGTGGAGTCGCTTTAGCTTCTTTAAAGAATCCCTTGTCAAGCCTAGGGCACACCTCGCCGAATCGATGCCGACGAAAGCTCCCCCAATAGCTATCTTCCAAAGGATGTCGATGTCGATGCCAACGCCATAAAATCACCTCCAAAGACCTCCAAGAACCTCTCCAAACCCTAGCCGCAAGCCCCCCAAAAGATAGGCAAGAGATAGTACCGGGGGTCCTCAAAAAAGACCCTAAACGAGGTATTTATAGGGTGAAATCGGGCATCCACACAATCGTGCTACAATACTCGCACCGAAATGCTCCTGAATTCATCTTCTTCATCAAGGCCACCAAATTGGGCACACAATCGTGCGGTAGATCACGTCACATCTTCAATTTAACCAGATTGACGAAGCTCTTGATAATGTTGCACAAGACAGAACATGTGAGTGTGACTGCCTTTGTGCCCGTCCAATTCACATATTTCTTTGAACTCAGTTAGAGGTAGGCACACACTCGCATGTCTATGAACACAACTTGTGCCTTGTTCCTTGCGCGGTCCAAGAACTTCCTCAACAATTGTGGCCATGACAAATTCTTGCTTCTTTTTCTTCTACATCTTCTTCATGACCCTGAATGCGCAAAAGAACAAAAATACACACATATAATCAATAAAATCTGAATAAAGCAATGCTCAATGTAAGAAAAGTATACTTTGTATAAGTTATACACGAGCACTTATCAGATGTATGTATTGAGACCTTGGAACCACAATGGTGGTGTAAGCAAAGAGGCTAGCCTGGAAATTGCGGTTAGAGATAATTGGTATGAGGAGGCCAACAAAAATTATGGCTAGATATCCCTAGGAGTTCTACTTTTACTCTTATGATAATGGTATTGGAATTGCTCAAATACAAGGAGAGATGTGGGATATATGTATTGAGACCTTGCAACATCAATGGTGGTGTTAGCAAAAGGGCTAGCTTGGAAATTGAGGTTAGAGATCATTGGTGTGAGGAGGTCAATACAAATTATGTCTAGATATCCCTAAATGTTCTCCTATTAAGCTTATAATCATGCTACAAGGAAGTAAAGACCCCATTATAAATAATTGCAAAAGTATAGGCACAATAAGTCATAAACAAATAAGGATCCAAGCCCAAATATATGACTTTTTTCTATTATTGGAAAAGGTTGTGGAGAAAGTTCTGAGGAAGCCTAAATTTCTATTAATTAACATGGACAATCAATGACAAATACCATGATAATCCTGAACCCTTCTTCTAGGTGTTGTTGAAGTCTTGAAAGTTAAGAATAACCTACCTTTTGATTACAAGATTTGTATATTTGCTGCTAAGCAATTAGGTGGCACTCCATGTGGCCATATTACACCCATCTAATAGGAAGTCTGTATAGATCATATCAATTGCTCAAATAATTCAGTTGGGCAGTTAAAAAAATAGGTATCTAGTATATCGGGATTGCTGATAATGCGGAGTTTAAGGGAGTAAGTCCACCTCCAAGAGATAAATATTTAGCTTTCCATGAGGATAGTGTAAAAAGGATAACGTAGTTAAGCTTTATCTTATTTGTAAATAAACATGTTTTTGTTATAAATCGATGCTACTTAAGGTATATTAGTTAAATGCCATAGATAATCAGGCTTTATCTCAAAAGAAATGAATAGATTTCAATTTGGGCGTAAAATGGTGTTGGAATGCACTTTTCAGGACAACCACAGTCAGGAAGCACGCCAGTTCTTCAAACCGTGCTGTTTTCAGGACTTAGAGAATTCTAGCCCAATTGCCTAACCACAACCATTCTCAGAAGCATAGTCAACAAGCATAGCCAAACTTAATCCCGTGCACTTCTCTGTGATCTACACAAACCAGAGAGCACGATTTCACTAGCCCTAGCAACAATGTGCTAAGGGAGAACGGTTAACAAGCACGGGCCAGTGTGCTGGGACTTTTATAAAGATGAGAGCATGGTTCCACTAATCCTTACACCAGCGTGCTCTCGAAGCACGGTCAATAAGCACAGGTGTGCTTAAGCCTGTGCACTTTTACAAAATCATGTTGAGACTATCTTTAAAAAGATAGATTTATCCCTATTTCTAGGTGAAAGATCCCTAACCCCCTACAAGGTTCAGGCAAAGAAATTTCTCAATCTCACGCCTCACACCAAATATGGTTGCATAAAGTCTATGGAATACGGAGATAGGGTGCACTAATCAGAGGAGAAAGGAGACACTCCACTATCTCATGACTCATCCTCTTAACCTTCTTCAATCTTGGAGTTCTAACCCTAATGGAGACCTCTTTCTCACTAACTCAACAAATCATGCAATACAAATTAATCACAAGGATTAATACGACATGAAAGCAATGAGAAAACAAGATTGAAACTCAAATAAACTCTGATTTAATAGAATGCATAAAGTAAATCAATACAAAGATATGATCCTAGGGTTCACATGCTGACACACCCTTTGCGTGTGTGTACCGCAAGTGCACGGGTTGTCGAAGTAATAATATCCCGATGAGTGGGTAGTCGAATTCACAGGGAGTAGTGATTCAAAACAAGAGTAGTTGCTACTTATCTAGTGTGAAAGTAATGATGGTGAGTGAAAACAATGTGTGTGCAATAAAAGAAAGAGAAATATGAAAGAAAGAAGAGTGCAAGCAAAGAGTAGAGAGGAAACAATTAATGCAAATATGGGGTACCCGGAGAAAGCTCCCCTAGGACTAATACTTCTAGTGAAAGACTAGTATTATACCTTCTAATTGATGTCTAATGAGTCGTGGAAACCTTTAAGAACACGGTTCCCAAACCTAAGGTCAACCGTGACTAGATCTAACACTATGCCTCAGTACTAGGATTCACTACAACCCTTCACTCTGTTGATCTCTCAACTAAGCCCCAAGGGGGTTCATCTCCTATAGCCTCACACTACGTGGAACTACTTGGGGTCATAGGAATTCCAAGTGATAGACCTTGTTCCTAAGTATAGTTCTAACACTTTGGTCCAGGCGAAAGAACCCTAGTCTCAGTTAAGCCCCAGCACTAGGATTCATTACAACCCTTCACTCTATTACTCAGGCAACCAAGCCCCAGGAAAGTTCATTTCCTAGCACTTCACTCTACTTTTACCACAAAGAACTCTTGGAACACGGAGGTAGGGAAAAGCAATGAAAACCATGGAATAAAACCCCTTTGAATTCGTGATGATGGCCTTGATGAGTCGCTCAACTTCTTGAAGGATCCCTCGTGACTTGTGTGAGATTTCATGCGCCTGCGTGAGCTGCAGGAATTCCCATGCGACCACGTGGAATTTTCAAGAGGTCGCATGAACAGTGTTTTTGCTACAACACTACTGCAGTGCTCTTCATAAAACACAGCTCACACACTGTTCTCTTAAGGCCACATGGTCGGGCACACGTCCATGTGGTAGATTATGAGGCTTTTTATCATCGAATCATCATTTGGAAACTCTTGCATTCTTCACACAAATAGGGACATAGGAGTGTGACTACCTTTGTGACCTTCCAATTCACAAATTAGTTTGAAATTCTCTTGGAAGTTGGCACACACCCCAATGTACATGAGCTCCTCTTGTGTCTTGATCCTTATGTTGTAAAAAAACTTACAAAATGTGCCTTCATAACTTATATTTTCTTCCTTTTCTTCCTTCAAGGCACTCACAACCTAATTGCACAAAGGAACACCAAATACACTTTATGAGACATAAACTAAGGTAAAAATGATGCTCAATACATGTAAAACATATAGAGAAATATGTCTACTCAAGCACTTATCAAGTACGATGCCCTCTTGATTGAGTGTCCACCAAGGGAGTCCTTGGAGTCTTGTTGGCACCGTCTGAGCACCACTAGTGGCTATGATCCTCACCGAGCAAAAGCCACCAGCCTTCATTCCCCCTGTCCTTAAGTATATCCATCATCTACTGAGTCATTCTTTGATAGGGCTAGAAGATAGCACCAAAGTGGTGAGTCAAAGGGATTTTGACTATCTACTCAGCATGGTCAATGGGTTCAATCTTTACTTAAGACATAAGGTCGTACTCGCTTTTCATTATTAGGTGGCTGATCCTAGAGCAAGACTCATATTCATTGGTCCTTAAATAACCCCGCTTGTCCTAGGGATGGGCCTTCGAGGGAGGATCAGCAGTATGAGGATTGAGGGCAGCAGCGCCCCAATTACCTTCGACACCCTCTGGGCTATGAGGATCGTACAGTCGATTAGGACAGCATATAGGACCATTTTCGGTGTTATTAGTGCCTCCATACCCTTTACTGCACCAGCTTCTCTGTAATCCCCTCTAGCTCCTCCCTCCCCCTTAACGCCACCGACTCGACCCTCCACTAACCATGCTATACCATTAACGAGTTCACCACTCTATCACCATTGGATAAACAGGAGCTTCATGAGGATCACTACTCATCTCGATATCCAATTATCTTTGTCACTATCTTCTCCAACCTCTACACAATGTCATGTGGGGGTCGACACTTTTGATCTTGAGTCAGAGAGGTCTAAGTCCTCTAACTCTAAGGGGAGAAATGACTCGGGGAGCGAGGAAGGACCTCTGTTCTAAGATGAGCTTGCTACTGCTGATGATTCTGATTCTGATGACCCTAACGCCACTGAGTCTGAGTCAGACTGAGCACTGACTTTATCTTTTTATTTTAGTACTTATTTCAATTTGTGGACTTTGTATTTCCTTTTAGACTTGTACTTGTGGCATAGTTAGCAAAGGGAGCCCCCTGCTAAACTCTTCATTTTACTGCTTTCTATATTTCATTTTATCACTTTACTTTATTTTATTTTCTTTTATTTGTGTTTGAGCTTCACGTTATACACTTCTTGCTTTACAAGATATATGTTGTCTTTGGAATGTTAAGCTATTCACATTAAGAGCAGTATTATCACTCTCCGTGTCCATGGAAGCCCTAATAACTCTATTTAATTTTCTTAATTATCTTATTTTCTTTATCATTTGTGGTTGCATGGTTTACATTGAGGACAATGCATTGTTCAAGTATGGGGAAGGGTTATCTTTGTATTTATTGTGATGATGAATGACTTAGGATGATCTATGACATGCTATTAGGGATTCATGAGACTAAGGGTGACATTAGAGATAGTGTATTTTGTTGTTTTAATTTCTAGTTCATCCGTGCTCCGGAAACCTCTTCATTTCACTTTTTACCCTAGTTATGAGTATACTTGTATCCTAGGAAGGATTTTAGCTTATGGACCAAATCCCTCTTTGATTAAAAAAAATGAAAAAGTGTATCAAAAAGTCAGATTTATTTGAATGCCCTACCGATGTTTTGTAAATAGTGTATATTGAAAGATGGTAGAAAGAGCTATCTCCTTATGAATTGTGAAAGCCACCCTTGAGTAGTCAGATTTTGAGCATCGCTCATGTTCATTTGATGACCTACCAAGGGAAAAGGCTACCTCTAGAGTGTATGAAGCTACTACCCATTTAGTTTTGTGGAAATAAGGCCTATTGAGCTATTTTTCTTTTCCCAAGGAACATAGGCCACATTTCTAGGGTAAACTCACAAACACACACGGGGAGGATGGAGTATGGGTGAATTTGTGTCTTGTGAAATCATTTGATTACACACTAGTCTCTAGGGTCCCTTTATTGTTTGTGAATTCCCTATCTTTGGTGAGATCAGAGGTCATGCACTCATCTTTATTTCTTATGAGCCGAGTGTTTTTGCTTGAGGACAAGCAAAGGTTTAAGTGTGGGGGCATTTGATGATTGCACTTATAGATTTTTTATATATCATTTTGAATGAATTACTTGTCCTTTTAGCATGTTTTTGTTATAAACCAATGCTACTTAAGACATATTTGTTAAATGTTGCAGATAACCAGGCTTTGGATCAAGAGAAATGAATAGAGTTGAATTCGGGCACAAAATGGTGTTGGAATGCACTTTTCAGGACAAGCACAGTCAGGAAGCATGCCCGTTCATCAAACCATGCTATTTCTAGGACTTAGAGAATTCCAACCTAGTTGCCTAACCACAACTGTGCTCAAAAGTACAATCAACAAGCACGAGCGTGCTTAAGCCCGTGCACTTCACTGGGATCTACACAAACCAGAGAGCACGGTTTCACTGCCCAACCGCTAGTGTGCTGAGGGAGCAAAGTCGGTAAGCATGGTTCCACTGCCCTTGCACCAGCGTGCTCTCAAAGCATGATCAACAAGCACGGGGGTGCTTAAGCCCGTGCACTTTTCAGGAATCATGTTGAGACTATCTTCAAGGCTCCTGGAGAAAAGAACGGTCAAGAGCACCATCGTGCTCGCATAGGAAAAAGTGTTTTTAAGCCCTAAATTTATATTTTGCGGGAATCTTCCCTCTTTTTTTTGGAGATGTTGGTTAGGACAGAGCTTGGCATCATTCAAGGTCAGATCTATTGGAGAGATTACTTAGGGATTGTAGGAATGCTGACAAGATCATCACATAGCACTCTCCGACAAGGATTGTAAAGTAAGAAGGAAACCCTATGGATAACATCTATTTCTCTTATTTCTTTTTATGATGCATTGTAGAACTATAAGGGGATAACCGTCATTCGGTGCTCGGGATTATGAACCTTAACCCTTGATGCATTGAACTTAGTTGCTTTGATTATTGAGTTTCCTTGTGATCTCCTTTTTATTTATATGGTTTGTTGATAAGTGCACATGTATAAGTAATACGAAGTATCCTTTTCTTACATTGGACATTACTTTTCTCAGGTTTTATCATTAATTAGTCTGTATTTGTGTTCTTTTGTGTATGTAGGGTTGTGGAGAAGAGTTGGAGGAAAAGGAGCAAAATTAGGTCATGTCCGCGTTTGTTGAGGAGTTTCTTGGACCAAGCAAAGATCAAGGCACCGGTTCTAAACTTGTGAGTGTATGCCAACCTCCAATGTGCTCTAATTGTTCTATAATTTGGAGGGGCACAAAGGCAGTCATACTTATAAAGTCTAACTAGTGTAACATTGAAAAACTTCATCAATGAGGAGAAAAAAAAATGACATGATCTACAGCTTGGTTGTGTGCCCAACCTAGTAGCCTTGATGAAGAAAATGAAGTCGGGAGCAACTTTTGGGGCGGTACTGTAGCAGTTACTATAGCAATTCACTGTAACTGTTACTATTCACAGCCCGCCGAAAATTCAGATTTTCACAAAATCTACACGGGCGTGTGGAAATTCCACAAGGCCGTGTGAATGCCCAATTTTAGAAAATACTGCGACTTCAGATTTTATTTGGGGACTTTTGACCTATCTTTCACCGAACTTCAGGAGAGCTCGCGGCTAAGGTTTGGAGAGGATTTTGTGGGGCTTTGGAGCGAGTCTATGACATAGACATCGACATCCTTTGGAAGATAGCTATTGGGGGAGTTTTGGCCGATATCTATTCGGCAAGGCGTGCCCTAGGCTTGACAAGGGACTTGGTGGAGAAAAAGAAGCTGCTTCACAAGACCATCGCCACGCATCACAAGGGGGTTTTATTCATGTTTGCTATGCTTGTTGATACAAATACTTTGATGATTTTGTATAGCTCCATGGAGAGCTAAACCCCTAGTGGGTATTCGGACTTGTAAACCCTAGGATGACATTGTTTCTATGACTTTTATTATGCTTTCTTAATTGATGCTTTTAATTGAGTTTCAATCTTATATGATAATTGCATTGATTTCCCTTAGCCATGACATTATGGTTGAGAGTCATCTAGGTTATCCTTGGAAGGTGTGACAACTTTTATAGGATTAGACTACACAAGATTGGAGAGGGTCGAGAGGGTGAGTCGAGAGATAGCGAAACGTCCCCTTTCCCCTTCGGCGTGATTTTCCCTACCTCCACGTTCTAAGAGTTCTTTGCGGTCAAAGTAGAGTGAAGTGCTAGGAGATGAACTTCCTTGGGGCTTAGTTGCACGAGCAACAGAGTGAATGGTTGTAGTAAATCCTAGTGCTGGGGCCTAACTGAAACTAAAGTTCTTTCGCCTGGACCAAAGGGTTAGAACTATACTTAGGAACAAGGTTTATCACTTGGAATCCCTAGAACCCCAAGGGGTGTGTCATCATTTGTTCATCTTTGTGTTGATTGCCTTGATATTTGTATGTAGAAAAACTTAGTTGTTTGTCGTTGTCTGCGTGAGCATTGATGTGGTGTACATTATCCCCCATATTTGCAATTGCAATTAAGAAGCATGTTAACCTTGGTTGTATATCTGTTGTTTAAAGGATTATCTGTTGTTTTATCTAGCTAGGGCACACATTAGATAAGGGGTTGAGTCCTCTCCGAGCCTTGAGTGAGGACGTACATTATTAAGCTCTCCATAGGTGATCGCCATTATCTAAGGAAATATACATATAATCTTGCCTAGTTAATACATCCGTCAAGGGAATTAGTCTAAGGCACTGTCCTTCCACTGATATCTTTTCAACCCAACCTTGTCTCTCTTTTTCTTCTATTTCTGCATTTCTTTATTTGTTCTACATTAGTTTTCAACCATTCTCTTAAATCGTCAAGATATTAGAAAATAAACAAGTATCAAGAGCTATTCCAGTCCCTGTGGATTCGATTAACCGATCCTTTTGGGTACACTTTACTACTTGTACGACCCGTGTACCTGTAGTTATGCAAGGGGTGTATCAAGTTAAATGTTACAGATAAAGCAGTTAAAAACTTGATACACCCCTTGTGTAACCACAAGTGCACGGGTTGTAGAAGTAGTAAAGTATACCCAAAAGGATCGGATAGTCAAATCCACATTGACTGGAATAGCTCTCGATGCTTGTTCATTTTCTAATATCTAGCCTATTCAAGAGAATGGTTAAAAACTAATGTATAACAAATAAAGAAATGTAAAAAGAGAAGAGAAAGAGAAACAAGGTTGGGTTGAAAAACTAATGTATTGACTAGGTAATGATTACATGTACATCTCCTTGGACCGCGGTGACCACCTACGGAGGGTTTAATAACGCACATCCTCACTCAAGGATCGGAGTGGACTCAACCACTTCCCTAATGTGTGCCCTGCCTAAATGGAACAATAGATGATCCTTTAAACAACAGATACACAACTACAACTAAGGTTAACATGCTTCTTGACTGCGATTGCAACTACGGGGGACAATACACGCCACATCAATGCTCATGCAGATAAAGGCAATCCCCACGTCGAGTTCTACAACATACAAACATTAAGGCAATCAACACAAAGATGAATAAACAATATAAAGAAAAGGGAGATCACAATAAAACTCAATAATCAAAGCAACTAAATTCAATACATCAAAGGTCAAGGTTCATAATTCTGGGTATTGAATAATGGTTAGCCCCTCATGGTTCTACAATGCACCAATGAAAAGCAATAAGAGAAATAGATGTTATCCATAGGACTCCCTTCTTGCTTCACAATCCTTATCGAAGAATGCTCTATGATGGTTTTGCCGGTATTCCTCCAATCCCATGGTAATCTCTCCACCAGATCTAGCCTTGAATGATGCCAAGCTCTGCACTAACCCTCTTCTCCAGAAAGAAGATAGAAGATTCCCCCAAAATCTAACTTTAGGGTTTAAAAGCACCTTTCCCGATGCTAGCACTGTCGTGCTCTTGACCGTGCTTTCCTCCAGGTGTCTTGAAGATAGTCTCGGCATGATTCTTGGAAAGTGCATCGGCTTAAGCATGCTCATGCTTGTTAACCATGCTTCGAGAGCATGCTGGTGCAAGGAGCAATGGAACCATACTCTCGGCTCTATAAAAGTCCCAGCAAAGTACACGGGCGCAAGCACGCCGTGTTTGCGACCATGCTTCCTCGGCACACTGGTGCTACGGATAGTAAAACCCTGCTCTCTGGTTTGTGCAAATCCCATTGAAGTGCACGTGCTTGTTAACTGTGTGCTTCTAAGCACAGTTATGCTTAGGTAACTGGGGTGGAATTCTCTAAGTCCTAAAAATAGCATTGTCTAAAGCATGGGCGTGCTTTTTGACTGTGCTTGTCCTAAAAAATGCATTCCAACACCATTTTGCACCCGAATTCAACTCTGTACTTTTTTTTTTATCCAAAGGATGATTATATGCAGCATTTAACAAATGTACCTTAAGTAGCATCGGTTTATAACAAAAACATGCTAAAAGGACAAGTAATTCATTCAAAAGGATATATAAAAAATCTATATAAAATGCACTCATCAGTTAAGCTTTATCTTATTTGTCAATAAGGATGTTTACTAAAAATGGGGACTCCTAAATAAGTGAGGGAAACAAGCCTATAGTGAATAATTAAGGATCAGCGCTATAAATTAAAAGAGTTGGAGAGATATTCAGATTTAGATATGCATAGATATATAATTGGTTTGAAATTTAATCAAGGCCCAAAAGTCTTCTTAACATATATAGATAGACTTTGATGAACCTTAATTAAGTATTCAATCTTGCTAGCGGAGGTGATAATGAGGTCATCCACATATTATAGGTAACATATTTTACCATATTGGCCAAAGGATACCCCATGGAGACCCCAAGTTGAGAGTGTGAGTAAATATGGCACTTAGGAAATCTACTTTGAACGTAAACAAGAGGGGTGAAAAAGGGGTCTCTCTATGTAAATTTCCTTTTATATTTAATATAGCCATGCCAAGATCCATTTGCCGGTATGTTTGCAGTAGAAGTGTAGGGAATGGTTCTAATCTAACCAATCTAATAGGGACCAAAACCCTAGGTACTAAGATAACTAATAATAAGTTCTAATGATATGCCCTTTGAGTAACCGCAAGTGCACAGGTTGTACAAGTAGTAAAGTATACCTAAATTGGTCGAGTAGTCAAATCCTCAGAGACTGGTATAATTTTTTCAATACTCGCTCTATTTCTAATATCTAGCCGACTGAAGAGATTGGATGAAAACTAGTTTAAAGAAATTAAAGAAATGTAAGAAGAGAAAGGAAAGAGAGACAGATTTTTGGATTGTAAAGATAATAGCGGGAAGGACTATGTCCTAGATTAATCCCCTTGACAAATGTATTAACTAGGAAATGATTACATGTACATCTCCTTGGACTGTGGTGACCACCTATGGAGGGTTTGATAACGTACGTCCTCACTTAAGGCTCAAAGTGGACTTAACCCCTTCCCTAATGTGTGCCCTATCTAGACGGAATAACAAATGAACCTCTAGACAGCAAAACAGCAACTAAGGTTAACATGCTTCTTGACTGTAATTTCAACTTTGGGGAACTTGCACACCACATCAATACTCACCCAGATAGCGGCAATTCCCATGTCGAATTTTGCAACATACAAACATCAAGGCAATCAACACAGAGATGAACAATCAATATAAACAAGAGGAAAATCACAAAGAAACTCAATAATCAAAGCAACTAATGTCAATACTTCAAAATTCAAGGTTCATAATCCAGGATACTGAAAGACAGTTAGCCCTTCATGGTTCTAAAATGCATCAAAGAAAAGCAACAAGAAAAAAGAATAATATCCATAAGATTCCCTTCTTTCTTCGCAATCATCGTCGTAAGTGCCCTATGATGATCTTGCCAGCTTCCTCCAGTCCCACAATGATATCTCTACCAGATCTTGCCCTAAATGATGCCAAGTTTTGCCTTAACCCATGCCTCTAGAAAGAAAAAAGAAGATCCCCCTAAACCTAACTTTAGGGCTTAAAAAGTCCTTTCCGGATACAAGTACGACCATGCTCTTGGCCGTGCTCTTGACCATGCTTTCTTCCAAGTGTCTTGGAAATAGTTTTTACGTGATTCCATGATGCGGGTGACGGGGGCCCGAAAGTATACAGGTTGTCACAGTAATAATAGTACCCCGGTGAGAGGGTAGTCGAATTCACAAGGAGTAGGGATTGTAGATACAAGAAATTGCTATCTAACTAGTGTGAAGTACGGTGAGTGAGAACAAGATCAATATGTGTACAAGAAAGTAAAAGAGAAATATGGAAGGTAAGAGAGTGCAAACAAAAAGTAGAGAGAAGAACAATCAATATGAATAAGGGGTACCCGGACAAGCTTCCCCTAGGACTAATGCTTCTAGTGCAAGACAATGTATTATACTCTCCTATTAATGTTTAATGAGTCGTGGACATTCTATAGCACATGGTCCCAAACCTAAGGTCAACCGTGACTAATCCCAACATTATGCCCAGCATTAGGTTTCACTACGACCTTTAACTCTCGTTGTCCTGTCAACTAAGCCCCAGGGGAGTCCATCTTCCTAAGCCTCACACTACGTGGGATTACTTTATGTTCTAGAGATTCCAAGTGATAGAACATGTTCCTAAGTGTAGTCGAAACCCTTTGGTCCAGGTGAAAGAACCCTACTCTCAATTAAACCCCAGCACTAGGATTCACTACAACCCTTCACTCTGTTGCTCGCGCAACTAAGCCCCAGGGGAGTTCATCTCCTAGCACTTTGCTCTATTTTGACCAAGACGGAGGTAGGGAAAATCACATCGGAGGGGAAGGGGACGTTTTGCTACCTCACAACTCACCCTTTCGACCCTCTCCAATCTTGAGTAGTCTAACCCTATAGGAGTTGTCACACCTCCAAAGGACAACCTAGATGACTCTCAACCCTAGTGTCACATCTAAGGGAAAATCAATACAAGAAGCAATCAAGATTGGAACTCAATTAAATTCATCAATTAAGAAAGCATAATAACATGTCATAGAAACAATACCATCCTAGGGTTTATATGTCCGAATACCCACAAGGGGTTTAGCTCTCCATCGAGCTATACAAATCCATCAATGTGTATGAATAAATAAGAAAGATAAACATCAATGAAAGCCCCCCTTGTGTAACGTGGCTGTGGTCATATGCGGCCGCTTCGTCTCTTCACCTAGCTCCTCGTCAAGCCTAGGGCACACCTCGCCGGAACGGTGCCGACGAAAGCTCCCCCAATAGCTATCTTTTGATGAGCTTCGATGTCAATGCCGATGACGCGTTCCAATCCTCCACAAAGTCCTCTCCAAACCCTAGCCACGATCCTCCAAAAATTAGGTGAAAAGATCCTAAAAAAGTCCCCAAAGAGGCCTCTAAATAGTCTGAGTCGCGGCTGGAAAATCGGCTGAAATCGGACATCCACACGGCCATGTGGAATTTCCACACGCCGGTGTGGATTTTCTGGAATCTATTTTTTGGCACGCACTGAACAGTAAAGTGCTACAGTAATTGCTACAATTCTTCTTCAGTGCGCAATCAACGATAGATCATGTCGATTACTTCCTTTTCCTCATTGGCGAAGTTCTCCAATGCTACACGAGTTAGACTTATTGTGAATGTGACTGTCTTTGTGCCCCTCCAAAGGAGGTTGGCACACACCCACAAGTTTAAACTCGTACCTTCTTCCTTGTGTGGTCCGAGAACTCCCCAACAACGGCAAACACGATCCAACTTTGCTCTTTCTTCACTAAGTTTGCTCCACAATCCTACAATGCATGAAATAACAAAAATACACACTAATTAATGATTAAATCTGAGAAAAGTAATGCTCAATGTAAGACAATAATACTTTGTATTACTATAAAACGAGCACTTATCAGTGGGCACTGCCTAAGAAGGTCCTTGAATCATTCATGTGCCTCGAGTAGTGTTTTTGATTCTCCTTGCTTAAATGCCGAGATCTCATACCTAATTTTTGTTGCCTTGCTTGGTGCAAAGTATTGTCCAAGGAATTTCTCCACCAAGTCATTCCATGTTTTGATCAAACCCAGTGCTAGGGAAACAAGCCACCAGTATGCCAAACCTCTCAAGCTGAAAGGAAAAAGTCACAATCTGATCGTGTCATCTGTCATTGTGCCAATCTTGAATGTCGAACAAATCTGCAAAAATTTTGAGAGATGGGCATTTGGGTCTTCATCCACTAGGCCATCAAACTGACAGGAGTTCTGAATCATCCCAATAATGCTAGATTTGATTTCAAAGTTGTTAGCTGATACTGCTGGGGCTTGCACACTAAATTCTTTCCTTGTAAACTGCGGCACCTCATACTCTGGCAATGCTCTTTTTGGTTCAGCCATGGTTGCAGATTCTGCGCTGTCACTATCGCTATCCACTTCCACAATTGGCCTTTCCTAGAGTCTTCTCAACAACGTTAGGATTCTCTCTGGTTCGCTTCTTCCTTCTACTAAATCCGTGGGATTAGATCTGGCCATGAACAGTCACTTGTAGAAGAGAGTAACGACAATAAATCTCCAATGTTTTATGAGCATAAAAATACTATATACTATTAAAAAGAATTGGCTAAAGCACTAAGCTACAAGTTTTCTTAGAATCTTTTGATTATGTTCCCCAGCAACGGCATCAAAAAACTTAATGGATGCGGTATGGGTGTCTAAATTATGCAAATATATAAGCATGCAAGTATGCACTTAATGCTACAATTGGTCCTTTATACAGCAAGTGCACAGGTCATCAAGTAATACCTCGTTGATAAACATGAGGGTCGTATTTTCCAGGCAATGGCGCCAAAAACTTGACTGACGTGGTGTGGGCGTCTAAATTATGCAAATATATAAGCATGCAAGTATGCACTTAATACAATAATTGGTTTGTTATGCCTCAAGTGCACAGGTCGTCAAGTAATACCTCGTGGATAAACACGAGGGTCGTATTTCCCCAGGAACGGCGAGAGGTTTCTATTACTTCCTTTTCACTTAATCAATAGCCTAATCGTTTATGCTCTTTCTTTAGTATATTTGTACAACACTATTAAACAATACAATTGGAGACGACATGAAGCACACTTAGAAGGAATTGGGAGTATGTACTATAAGTATCTTAATTATTAATTATGATTGGCATTAAGTGTCAATCGTGTTCTAGGTTCGAACTGAGGAAATTCAAAGGCCTACTAGTCCAATAAGACATGGCGACTAGGTTTAAACCACTAGGAACTTAAGATGGAATCTCTTTTACCCCAGCCTCCTAGGTTTGCCTTAAGTGTGGGAATCCCACAAGAAAAGACCAATCAGACCCTAAGCCTAAGGGACAATCAATCCCTAATCCGGAAATCTTACTATGCCTAACTTTTTTGAACATGCATAGATCTATCATGGCATGGGCATCATCAATGTGGGGGGGGCATATCCCCTATTCCACATCAACATGTAATAGTCAATTAAGAACATGCAATGATTACGAAAACTAGAACAATTTTTATTAATCAATCAAGATTCATAAATAATAACCGAGGGACCTAGACATACAATTCCCCTCGAATTAGGTTCTTATGAATTATAACAAGTAAAGCATCAAAGCACAAGAAAACCACAAGACCAAATAAAAGAATAGATAAGCTTTTAACATATTCCTAGACTAACTCCCTCCAATAGTTCTCTGAAGATAGGGATTAGAGGATCCCAAGGTTGTCCAATAACGTGTATCACTCACACATCCCTGATGATGATCTTTGAAGATGCCTATTGATAAGTGCTCGTGTTATGGTAACGTGAAGTGTTATTATCTTACATTGAGCATTACTTTTATCAGATTTTATCATTAATTAGTGTGTATTTGTGTGCTTTTGTGCATTATAGGGTTGTGGAGCCGATTTGGAGAAAAAGAGCACAGGACACCGACGCTGAGGTGTCCTAGTTTATTTTAGTTTTCTTTTATTTTGTACTTTTCTTTCTTTTATTTGGACATGTAGTACTCAGAAAGGATTCTCCTTCTGAGTTTATCTTCTGTTGCATTTATCTTTTGTTCGAGTTGTATTTCATTGCTTTATCTCTATATACTCGAGTTTAATTTTGATTTTTCTTGAGCTACACTGAACTCCTTGTGTGTGTTTGTGTGCTTGTGTGCAGATGGTCTTGGATGCTTGGAATTTGAGGGATAGTCATAGGTACGGTCATGGGACCGTGTGTGCTCCACAACCCATTGAGACTAAACTCTCAATGAACATAGCTCCATCAAATGTAACACTTGGAGTTCAAGGGAGTATTGTTTCAATTGCCCACTCCCACATTAGTTGTTTTCATTGTTATACTTTTTCTTGAGCTTGCATGAGTACATTGGGGACAATGTACATCTTAAGTGTGGGGGGGAGTTCACATTGCACACACCTTTACTTGTGCGTTCAATTGCTTATGCTCATGTAGCCCGTGGCAATTCACCTTAGTTGCAATGGTTGTATTCTTAGAGTTTATGAGAATTTTTAACATTATATCTCATCATGCTCTAGTTTTTACTTGAATTTTAGGGAATTTTTGCTCAATTATCTCATATTGCACTACTCACTTTTGAAATCATTTGGAAACTCAAGCTTGAAGTTTTTAAGGACTAGTTTATCATCATTTTAGTGAGTTCGTAGTTTTATTTTGGGAAATACACAAATATATATATACTAGTGAGCTTGTGAATATTTGTTAGTTTTATTTGTGCATTTGGGGTGGAAAGAGCTACCTCCTATGAAGTATGTAGCTACTCTCATAAGTTGGATACAAGTTATGCCCTAATGAGAGAAAGAGCTATCTCATGGGATACGTGAAAGCTACTACCCCAGTAGAAAGAGCTACCTCCTCGAAAGTGTGAAAGCCACCTTTGGTGGCCGCCTAGGAAAAGGCTACGTTAGAGGTTGTGTGAAGCTACTGTCTCCCTACTTTTGTATATAAATAAGTCCTTGTAACAAGAGTTTGAGTACTTTTTGGGTTATCTTGAGTGAGTTCGCACACACTTACACATTTTCGAGTTGTTGTCCTTTTTAATTCAAGTTTTTAGCTAGATCAATGATACATTTATGCAATGTTTTGATTTACCCTTACTTGTAGAATGCTTCTTTTGCACACTTGTGGTGAACCTAAGGCTGAGCACTTTCAATTGTTCTTCCCAAGTACTTTCACATTTTATCTTTGCTTTAGGACAAGCAAAAGCTTAAGTGTGGGGGAGTTTGATAAGTGCTCATGTTATAGTAATGCGAAGTGTTATTATCTTACATTGAGCATTACTTTTATCAGATTTTATCATTAATTAGTGTGTATTTGTGTGCTTTTGTACATTGTAGGGTTGTAGAGCTGATTTGGAGAAAAAGAGCAAAGTTAGGTCATGTTCGCCATCGTTGGGGAGTTCTCGGACCAAGCAAGGAACAAGGCACGAGTTTAGACTTATGGGTGTATGCCAACCTCCTTTGGAGGGGTACAAAGGCAGTCACATTCACAATAAGTCTAACTCGTGTAGCATTGGAAAACTTTGCCAATGAGGAAAAGAAAGTAATTAACATGATCTACCGTTGATTGTGTACCCAATTCAATGGCCTCGATAAAGAATGATGAAATCGGGAGTACTTGATGCGCGAGCACTGTAGCAATTACTGTAGTAGTTTACGGAAATCAAAAAATTCACACGGGCATGTGGAAATTTCACACGGCCGTGTGAAACCCCGATTTCAGCCGATTTACAGCCGCGACTCAACACTATTTAAAAGCCTTTTGGGGGACTTTTTGGGGATCTTTTTGCCTAGTTTCTGGAGGGTCACGGCTAGGGTTTGGAAAGGACTTTGTGGAGGATTGGAGCACACCATCAGCATCGACATCGAAGCCCGTCAGAAGATAGCTATTGGGGAAGCTTTCGTCAGCACCAATCAGGCGAGGTGTGCCCTAGGCTTGACGAGGAGCTTGGTGAAGAGACGAATCGACCGCACAAGACCACGGCCACACTACACAAGGGGGTTTTCATCTATGTTTTTGATTTGTGTTTATTCATATACATTGATGGATTTGTATAGCTCCATGAGGAGCTAAACCCCTTGTGGGTATTCGGACTTGTAAACCCTAGGATGATTTTGTTTCTATGACATGTTATTATGCTTTCTTAATTGATGAATTTAATTGAGTTCCAATCTTGATTGATTCTTGTATTGATTTTTCCCTTAGATGTGACACTAGCGTTGATAGTCATCTAGGTTGTCCTTTGGAGGTATGACAACTCCTATAGGATTAGGCTACTCGAGATTGGAGAGGGTCGAGAGGGTAAGTCGTGAGGTAGCGAAACGTCCCCTTTTCCCTCCGTTGTGATTTTTCTTACCTCCGTGTTCCAAGAGTTCTTAGCGGTCGAAATAGAGCGAAATGCTAAGAGATGAACTCCCCTGGGCTTAGTTGCACGAGCAACAGAGTGAAGGGTTGTAGTGAATCCTAGTGCTGGGGCTTAATTGAGACTAGGGTTCTTTCACCTAGACCAAAGGGTTAGAACTACACTTAGGAACAAGGTAATCACTTGGAATCCCTAGAACGTAAAGCAATCCCACGTAGTGTGAGGCTTAGGAAGATGGACTCCCCTGGGGCTTAGTTGGCAGGTCAACGAGAGTTAAGGGTCATAGTGAAACCTAAATGCCGGGGCATAATGTTGGTGTTAGTCATAGTTGACCTTAGGTTTGGGACCGTATGCTTTAGGATGTCCACGACTCATTAAGCATCAATAGGAGAGTATAATACATTGTCCTATACTAGAACATTAATCCTAGGGATAGCTTGTCCGGGTACCTTATTTCACTCTTAATTGTTTCTCTCTTTCACTTATAGTTTGCACTCTCTTATCTTCCGTATTTCTTTTTATTTTCTTATTGCTTTCGATTACTTTTACACACACATTGATTCTTGCTCTCACTTTCCGTATGTCACACTAGCTAAATAGCAATTTCTTGTGTCTACAATTCCTACTCCGTGTGGATTCGACTACCCACTCACCGGGGTATTTTATTACTTCGATAACCCGTGCACTTGCGGGGTACACGCAAGGGGTGTGTCACCTATCACGCACGATCTTCTCCGATGATGCTCATTGACATACTCTTAAGAAATTCACCGAAATCCATTAGAATATGGAAGTAACGCCATTTCCCGCCGCTTAGATCTCTAGAAATCCGGTCACCCTAGCTTCTTTGGCAAAAGAGTCTCCCAAAATTTAGAGAATATTGGGGCATTTATAGTAATTGGCTTCGCCTCGGCCTCATGACGAGCGTTGTGATACCCGTTGTGAGTAAATTGTTGCTTGGGCTCCAAGTTGCGTCCTGGCACGGTCTTTGGAAGTTAAGCATTTTGATAACGGCCGTTATGGATTTTGCAACGGCCATTGTGAGGCCGTTATGACTTCTATGCAGCTACCAGTAAGCTCATACTGCCACTACTTGATCATGGTAGTGGTAAGTGTAGACAACGGGTGTTGTGTGTTGCCATAACGCCCGTTGTGAGTCGTGGTGCAGTTTTGATTCGGCAACTTGCTTCATTTTGCTTCAAAACATCCTCGAATTCGCTTCTTTCTTCCTAAAATAGAAATAAAGATCATTATGAACAAAATAATGAAATTTCATCCTAATAATATGCTAAACAAGTACAATTTCATACTAGATGCAGTGTAAATGATATAGAAAATATGATCAGTCTAGCACTTATCAGTTATCTCAAGTGATTAGAGGTTAACTTCCGTTTTGCATGACAATAACCTTGACTAATTATTCCGCTCAATCGGGGTATTGTTAAGAGATAAGTGCGGGTGTGGTTGTGGTTATGGTAATTGTTAGCCACTACATGTAAGAATTTGGTATCACAGTCAACCTTTATGGGACTAAATTGTTCCTATAAAATCCCAAACTAAGTAATAAAATATGAAAACTCACATGATTCAAGTTGAATGAAGAAAAGGAAAATAAACCAATATTGTTAGTGGAAATCTTCGAGATTGCTTAGGTTGCTAATATCATCACTGGTTGTTTATTAAACTAATTAAATATTTTAATTAATTAAATTTTATAATAAAAAATTATTCCTACCACTTCATATTTGAAAGGTGTGGATTATCCCAGACACATACAGCACCTGTTGAAGTTGAATGCTTGAAAGGAAAACATAGAGAATAATATGAAAAAAAAAAACTTTATTTAGATTATTACAGTAAGAATAATGAGATATTTTGAAAATCAGCATGGCTGCAAAACCATCTTTAATTATTATTTAATAATAAAATAGTTTATATTTTGTTGCATGTATCATTAAGGATATTATATTATTTATGTTTGATTATATATTTTATTTTTGGGTTGAAATCAAATTAATAATAAAGATCACTAAATTGAAACATGATTATATGTTCCTTGTAACTTTAAAATAGTTGATAACCTACTAGATAAAATATGATTTTACATTTATTGTTGGTAGCTACATGTTATACTGCTATAAGTAATAAAGTGGTATGTTTAGCTGCCACTAGAGTGAAGACTTGATGAATATTAAATTGGATCACTACAGAATTTTTAAACCAAACACTGCCACAAAGATAAAAAGTTATTCTATTTACAAAAAATCCTTATTACCTAACAATGTGATTAAACATTGGGATTTCAATACCATTAGTGGTTTACCACTCTCATCATTTGGCCCAAGGCCCACGAACCGGCGCAAGGCCAGCTTAAGCCCGATCCAAATCCAATCCAAAGTTAATGGTTGACAGGTTAATTAGTCAAAGCCCGACCTAAACAAACTTTGGATTGGATATGGATATCATTTTTAAATAATACGGGCAGGCCCTTTTGGCCTTTTTTTGGGTTGATCCAACGAGCTGGCCATGAGTTAACCCATTGAATTTATTATTAAATAGTAATAATATAATTTTTTAAAAATATCACAAAGAATATACAATGATAGATTGAGTAGGTGTCAACCTAGTTGGGATTTACCCATATTTAAGTTTTGCAATATTTTCTCAAGTGAAAATTTAATAATACTAATCAATTAATAAAATTATTCATTTTTATTTTTTTTTATTTTTTTATTTTTAAACCGTCATAAAGATTAATTAAGTAGAGTTTAAAAAGAAAAATAACATCGGCCGATTCGAGCCAAATCTAACGGACCGATCCTAACCCGATCCAATAATTGATCCAAAATGCCAAGCCCATGTGCTGGGTCATAGACTTCATGTTTAAAATTTGGCCGGTTTGGCCCGGCTCAAACTATTCATGAGACTTGTCGGATTTGGGCTTAGGCTGGGTTAAAGGCTAAATTTTTTGGGCTAGACTGACCCGGCCCGGGCCAATAATGAGAGTGAATGGTTTAATCCTACATATTTATAGAGAATACTTTATTGTTAGAGGGACTAATATATAAAATACTATATTTGATTCTCACATATAAATATCTCTAAATCTTTTGGATTAAATTGAAATTTTATGATAAGCATGATCAATTATTAAAATCAATAAGACTAATTTGCTAAAGCCTAAAGATACAGAGATTGAAATGAGTCCCAATCTACGTACGTTTATCAGATTATCCTATATATATTTGATATAAGATTAAAGTTTTTTTTAATGCAAATATTGTGATTAAAAGATGGCCGGAGAAAAACATTGACATGCACATTAGCTGGAAAGAGAAGGTCATGGGTTCAAATCCTTCCTTGGCAGTACTGTTCCATGACTGTTTATGCACTGTTCATATAATATTCATGCACTGTTCGCCGGCTCCATTACTATTTGTATACTATTTATGCAATGTACATCTTGATCTAGTATTATTTTTAAATCCCTTGAGCAAGGAGGCACTTGTCGCCTATTAATAAAAAAAAAATTAGTTGATTGCAATAAGAAAAATCGATGAAATGTTTGAGAGTATTAGTATGTTTGTGTGTCGGAAATTTTTATATTTGTGAAATCTCTGTTGAATATCGCTAATCTATCATGTATATTTATGGATTGATATAATTTATTTTTGGTAACTAGTATTGTTAATTAAATATGATTTAAAAATTGTTCACTCTAATTAGATTTTAAAATTTTTCTGACAGTGCTGTACTAGTTTATTTCTTTTGAAAATGCCAAAAGGGTTACTAGACATATCAAAATTCTTTGCAAAAATAATACTAAATCATTTCTTTTCTGTTTCCAATCTGCATACTGTAACAAAAGAGGAAGGAAGGGAGAGAAAAGTATATTTATACTTCCAAAAATTATTAAAAAGGGTGAGTTTGGCCGTAGGCTCTTTATATATTTTTGAAACGTCAATGAACCTGAACAGTAAATATAATTTGCTCGTCAACTAAATATTTATTTTGTACATTTCTTATAAATTTCAAACACGTGTTCTTGCTTGTGAAGAACCAGGTTCTTAGTGGCTAAGGAAGTTTGGTCTAGTGAAGCCTTCACTTCAAAGAAAAAGAAAGATAAAATTAAAGCCAAATGAGTGAAGGCTCCATTATGGAAGGGCATGCACGATCTTCTCCCTCTCCTACATTGGAATTTGGGATCATTCCATATTACCCTCAAATCTCAACCTAAAGCTGTTCTTTTTGTCACCTATCTCCACTCTCAAAAGTGAAATAGAAATTGAGAGAGAGAGTTTTGTACTAAATTCACCAAAGTTGGCTCTGAGTGGCCACTTGGAAGCAAAGTGAATCCTTAATGTTGAATTAAATAATTGCTTCTTTTTTCTTAAAAGACTCGCAACCAATGAAACAAAGATGGTCCATGATAAAGAGAGGAAAAAAACTTTATGTTGTTTCTTGCGTCTTCCATTTAAAAGAAGGGTGACGAGGATGGCAACATGCATGTGTTCATGCTTTAATTTCTGGCCACTTGCTTGAGTGCATTATGGTTGAGATGTACAAGCTTTTCATTGCTTTCCTATCATGTTTTAAATATATTTATCTTGCTTTTTAGTAATTTTCATATTGATTAGGAGTTGTCTAGATTTCACTTAACTAAAGTTCTTCATGTAAGTAATTTTCTCTGTTTTATTTTATGCACGTGCAGAAAACACCCCATGGTTTCCCAAATGCTGTAGGAACATAACAAAATATGATTGCTTGTCTCAGAGCCCAGAGCATGAAATTCTGTTATTCATTATATATGGAGTGGCATATAAATCAAGCACATGTGCATCCACAACATAAACACCACAAATTTTCAATCATGAAGAAACTGATAATTATTCTTTGAGCGCAATAAGGTATAGTTATCTGTAAAACTATCATTAACTATAAAAAGAGGGTTAAAACCATGCATGCCTCTGACTGGATCCAATTATTTAGTTTAAATTTTTCAATAAAAATATTTATTTTAATCTTTCAATATTTATGATTTCTCAATTACATATTTATATTTTTTTTTAATAAAGTAAATATATAAATCACTAATTTCTTCGAATGAGAAACCCAGTACAACAAGAGAACAAAGACAACAAAACAAATATACAATAAAATAAAGAGACAACAGAAAAACAGAGTAGATAAGAAAAAAAAGCTACAAAACAATTATAAGACATAATGCATTCCTACAACTGCAAACATCAGAGGGCCTTTTTTCTAAAAATAGTCTTGGTAGTGATGCTAGATGGCTATATATATATATATATATATTAGATAAAAAAATTTAATTAAAGTTTAATCAAAATGTGAAAGGCATATAAAAGTGTAAATTATACAATATAAATCTTATTGCAAAGTGAGAATATAACAATATTTGTAAAAATAACAAATAGACATACAAATTTAAAAAAAATTAATTAAATTTAAACTCAATGATTTCTTGTTCTTTTGTAAAATAAACAATTTAACACAAAAAAAAATGCAAAAATTTGATCACCAATTAAATTTAAACTCAATTGTTTCTTGATATAAACTTTGTATTTATTTAAAAATTGAGTTTGATTTAATAAAAACTAATTAAATTAAACAAGTTTAATTGAATTTACATTTAATCATATATATATTTATTAAAATGTATTTTACCATCTTAACAAAAGGAGAGTGGTGGCTCATTTCCGTCCGAGTAGAAATTTGAGAGTTCAACTCTCTTTCAAAATAATAGTTGAGGGTTGTGAAACACATTTTAAGTTTTTTTCTTTTCGATAAATGTAGACAAGCATGCCAAGGACTTGCATAGATGTGAAATTAATTCTTCCACACAACTATGCCCTCATCATGCGTGAAAATGAGATTGGAACCTCCTTCATAAGTAGGACACAAATATGTTACACAGAGAATTTATTACCAATAGAGTAAGAGGTCATTATCACTTAAAATATATTTCTATTAAACTTTTATTTTATTTCCATATATTTCACCCCAAAATATAATAATTGCTTGTATTTATGTAAAAACCCCAAATAAAATTTATATATTCTGTCTAATACAACAAGTTGCTACATTTAAAAAATTGAAAAAATATTAATTAGCCGTTAGTAAAACAATTTTAAATATACATTACTAGGTTATTTTTGACATTTTATTAAATTTATGCCACAATGATCGTGATGAGATCCAGAGGGCATAAAACAAATTTTATGTTATGGTACTATAGATAAAATTAATATGACTTCTTGGACAAGACTATTACAATTTTACCTTACGGACAAGAGGTGCCAGATTAGAAGATCTTATTTCTAGTTTCAATTTTATAGATAAAAGCTCTTTTTTTTTTTTTTTTTTGGTTTTTGGTCATGTTTTATCAAATGTTAATTTTAATTTTTATACTTAAAATGTTTTATATTATTTTCAAAATACAATTGACATATAACCCGGAATATGCAACAATTTTATAAAATTTTCTCAATAGACAAATTTTAAAAGGGGTTGTTATAAAATAATTTTACAATTAAAAAAATTAAATCAGAAAAAATATATAAAATATTCATTAATGACAACTATATTTGAATATTTTGATAATGAAAAAAAATACATTTATAAAAATTAATTTTGATAAAAAACAGTCAAGATATGTTAAATGCTCTTCTGTTTGATGTTTGTTATAAGTGTTTTATTAAATATATTATATAATTTATCCTCTTTTAATTATTTTTTATTTTTTTCATACACACAATATTTTATATTCAAAATCACTTATTTAAATAATTCTACTTAAATCCTTTCTCCGGCAGTGCTGTTTCCCGGTACTGTTTATACAATGTTTTTATGCTATTCATACACTGTTCACCCGGGCTCTAGTATTAATTATATACTATTCATATAAAGTACATTCGAGTCTAATACTATTTTTAAAATCTCTTAAATGAGTGGCACTTATATCCTATTAATAAAAAAAATAAAAATAATAAAAATAATAAAAATAATTCTACTTAAATAAGCAGAACCTCTACTACTTTGACCAACCTCACTACTCACTCATCTGCTTTTTTTTTCCAAAAAAAAAAAATTATTATTATTATTTTTCTGAAATATTAAAAAAGGGAATTTAAGTAACTTGGTTTATTAATAAGATTATATAACGTCTAGAATGTTTCATTATTATTTTGTAATGAATGTCTCAACTCTCAAGTCTCCAATTATTATCAACTTTAATAAGCAGGAAACCATGCTATCAAAGCAAAGCAGACCCAATTTCCGAAATTGCCCTTCTTCCCAACTACTGCTTTCAAAAAGCCGTTTTGCTCTTTCCTCCAAACAGCTCTCCATGTCTCCACCACCACCTCCTCCTCCCCACACACACCTCCACAGAAAACAATCAAAGAAACAAAAGCAAAAGAAAAAGTAAAAAAGAAACTCACTTTCCCGCTTCTGAAAAGAAGAGACATTATCACAAATCAAAAGCTAGAGATTTGGATCTTGATGGTCACTGATACCAAAAGCCATGCAGATCCTTCTTATATATTCTTCAGATTCTTGCCTGTCATTGTTCCTTGATGTCTTGTTGCTCTGTCCATGGATGAGATTGAAGTTGTTTCAGAAGCACCATTGTCTGACCAGGCTTCAACTAGTTCCTCCAGACCTTCAAGGAGCTATGAGACACTTGGTCATGCACATGAACTGTTTGACAGTGAGAAGGTGCCTTCAAGTTTGGTTTCTGAGGTCCGAAGGTTCCTTCGTGTCGCCAATCAGATACAATCTGAGTCTCCTCGCCTTGCTTATCTATGTAAGACTCTTGAAAGCTTGTTCCTTGTCCGGTGTTTGTTTGATGAGATATTCATTTTATGGTTGTGATTATCTTGGCTGCTTTGCTGTTCTAGCTAATCTTAGTTTTTTGATGTTTAATTGCTTTGGTATATGTTTTTTTTTTCTCTCTTAAGTTGATGTTGAAGAACAAGAATGTCATGCAAGGTAAGCTGATGGATTTACATGATATTAACTTATGCTTATTTGGTGGGCATTTGGTCACCCATCAGTATAGCATGCTCTCATGGATGAATCATTTGATTTACAGCTGCATTACCATCATCTTATAACTACACAAAAAGTAAAATAAAATAGGACTCTTTGCAAAATTGGTTTCAACTAAACTATGCAAAATTTAGCTTAGCACTATATGCAGAACTGCTTATATTATTCATCTTTGATGGCCCTTCATCCTGTCATTTCATTATCTTCCTTCAGCATTTTAATTTTTAATATCTATTTTTTAATAGATTAATTTTGTGCATTAGGTAGGTTACGAAGTCCATGTTAAAAATGATCCAAGTTCCTGATGGGCATGTCACCCTTTTACCTTTCAGGAAAATGAGTACTCAATAAATCAATTATGATCAGGGACTTTATGTTCAAAAGAATCTATTATTGAAACCATGTCTCATTTGTTTCTCTGTTTTCATTAATGTTTTCCATGATTTGGATTTAACCTTAAATAATAAATTTCTTCAATATTGATTTTTTTAGCAAATTTCGCTCAAGATTGATCTAGTATCAAAGTGAAACTATATTCTAGTTGAATCATTGAATCATGAATGCAATATATAATGCACGTTAATAGCTTAGATAAGTAGATAACTGTAAGGATCGATCTCCTTAACTCCACACTTCAGAATTTTAGATGAGAAATGGAGATTGAATCCCGATGGCTTATGATCATTGTATAGTCACTTTGTTTATCTCCAGTAAAATAAAAGCATGGTGATACAGTCTTGATCAACCTGTGGATAAACTTAAGTTCTGATGCCTAAAACCATCCACCATCCACATCAATCCTAATTTCCAAAATCTGCAAGTCATTTCAGGAATTGAAATTTTGAAACATAATTTTTTGATCTTCAAATAATTCCAACTCAGTATTACACCTAAATGTTCAATTTGCTAGATCATCAATATGTATTACATATGATATTTAAAGCTTTGTGATGTTTATGAAATCCATGGACAGGTCGGGTCCATGCATTTACTATGGTACACTTTCTAGACCCAAATTCTAGTGGACGAGGTGTTCGACAATTCAAAACTACACTTCTTCAGCGACTGGAACAGGTTCTTGTAGCTCGGTTCATTTCTGTTGAATGCTTTCTTTTCCTATGCAAAGTCCTCAATTTTGAATGTATGATGTGCATGTGAAGCAAGTAAAATCAACCTCATCTAACCATGAACTTGGTCAACATTTCAAGTTTACTGTGTTCAAATGAAACATAAAATAGAGTGCACTTAGTTGTGAAACTGCAATAAATAAATATAGCATATGAATATGACCATGCCTAAGTTGGATAACATTTAGGTAATCTCAGTGGAGCAAAAGCCCGATGAGATCAAATTGGTGCACTCTCATATTTATTGAGCCTACCATTCAGCCTGAAAAGTTAATGCTCCTTTATTAAAATCTCTGCCTAATATCTGTCTTTGTTAACTCAACAAAAAGGTCCTGTGAACAAGATCCATTTCAATTTCATTTTTGTAGATTTTGGAATCATGCATATATTTAAAGATTTTTCCCTTTGGCTAAGGATAAATCACATAGAGGCATGGATCGGATATTTAAGATTTATTTATTTGTTTTGGAGGGGGGAGGGGCTGCAAAATGTTACCAAATATAAACTTTCTAATTGGATTTAGCTCAGCATAGTCAAAAGTTACTAAAATAAAAATCACCTTAATTGAAATTGAAAATTATTTCTATGCTTAAAATTTTATGTATCTTAAGAATTGGTCCTACAATTGAATAAATTTTTAATATATATATTTCTGGCTACAATTTCAAATTGATAAGATGTATTTCTAGCTACAACTTCTCACTAATAAATTCATGAATTATTAACGGGTTCACAAATTATGTAAGACCTAAAATTTTACTATTTGATGTACAAACATACTCCTACAAAATATGAGGGCAAAATTTTAGTCCTAATGTACACATCCAATGCTTTTTTGATCCATTGGAACAAGGAGTGCATTGTCATCACAATTTTCAACAATCTTCCTTGTATCTTCCAATCCTTTTAAAATAGAATAAATGGCATATTTTATCATCATAATCAGTTTTTGTTAAATTTATCAAGCAAACCAAATTTGCTCAACTTTCATATGTTTCTTTGTTTTGTAACTTTCATAATTTTGATCAATGATTGTTTTATGTTATAATAGGATGAACATACCATTCCAAAGCACGAAGGGAAAAGCGATGTACGAGAATTGAAATCATTCTACCTTAAGTATGTTAATTATCTAGACTCATTATGCTGTGTTTAGTAAACTATTGAGAACAAAAACTAGCTAAATCCTCTTAATTATTGTTTTCCATTTTCTGTAATACAGTAGAAAGTAGTGTTTGTGTTTTCTTCACTGGTTATAACATAAGCTGCACCTGTTATTTGTTCTTTGCACAGAATGAAAAATGCGAATGAGCAAGCAGTTGCTTATGTTCTTCTTGAAGTATTGGAAGCTATTATATCTGAAGCTGGTTTTGGGGTATGCATTGTTTTTTTTTTTTTTTAATCTATTCAAGAACATATATACTTTGAATTTGTTTCAATATACATTTTCCATTTTTACCATAGACTTTTGACGATGCCAAAGCCTCAAAAGCATCTTTTGCATCCAACATTCTGCCGCTTGATTCGGGGGGTAGTCAGCATGCTATTATGCAGCTTCCAGAGGTCAGGAAACTATTTATCTTATTGAACTCCCATCGGTTTTCTTTATATTTATAGACTAGAGTGTCTTTCAAATGTTTCTTTTTTTTTTTTATCATAGTTCTATAATGGTTTGTCTTCTATGAAATTTGCAACCTTCACAAACCTTGCCCATTGTCAAGATGCCTTGAAAATTCTTCATAGTGACTTCTTTGATCACGTCTTTGGTCATATTTTCAAGCTTCCTTTACATGCCTTGATTTTGGCTCTAGAAATTTTCCATGAAAACATGAAAATCCCAAACATAACTACATAAAATACATAGGATTGGATCTGTGGTTCTTACTATTATTTGATTTTGTCACTGTCATTGAACTGAATTCTAAAGCTAGAAACATTGCATTAGTTATGTTTGGCCACAACCTCAATATATAACTCAAATCGAGAACTCACACACATGAAAAATTTGTATTTGTGTGTGTATTTGTATGACTGATCCATTAGCCTTGAGTAAGTGAATCATTCGATGAGCTAAGTAGTATTTGTAACATAAAATGATTATCCTATCCCTAACACTAAGAAAATAATCTTTACTTTTCCCTTATCTTGAATCAGTGTGGGCATTGAGGGAATCCTCTTCTTTTTGTGGGTATTAGATTTTCATTAAAGTTTGGATTTTTAATTTTATTTTTAAGTTATCTAATGTTTTTGGTGCATTGAATTGAACAAATTTATGAATCTCATGAAATTTTTATGAATGTGAGAGCTATTTGTGAGATAGTATCCCAGATCTTTTTATTAGATAGTTTCCCAAATATCTCACTTAGATGCATCTTTCTGTGATATCTCATTAAAATTTCTAAAGATGGTATGTTGTTAAATTTTTAAACAATAAGGATATGTACAAGTAATTGTTAGTAATTGGAACCTGTCCCAAGCATTCATCAAGAGCTCTAGTGGTTGTCCAGTCTTAAGCATTTTAATTTTGATTTAAAAACTATTGTTGAAGCAAATAAATTTCTTAACTTCACCTATAATGAAGTTTTAGATAATCTTATCTGTTAAACCACTATCATCCTGCTGATGACATCTTATACTTGTTTTGAAATTTTCTTATCCTTTGATATGATTCAGATCAAAGCTGCACTTTCTGCTGTTCGAAATGTTCAAGGTCTTCCTATGGCACGAAGTAGGGAAGAAACTGGTGGCTATGTTGATTTGCTTGACTTTCTTGAATGTTTGTTTGGATTTCAGGTAAAAATATCTAATGTGGTATGTGATGTTTAAGACAATTAAAAATGTATATCTCTATGTCTATTTCCATGCTTATAACGAAAACCTTCTAGTTTTATTAATGTAAACCTTTGTGTGATAGATAATTGCCTGAAATATATGACTTTATGCTAACAGAAGTGACCAAAAAAAAAAAAAAAAAAACACTACCGCATGTTACTAGTTTCATCCCTAGAAATGAGTAAAGAATGATCAATTTTAAAAAAATCATCACTTAGCCCAGTAGTAGAACCTCCTTGATAATTGCATGTGTTTTTTTCCTAAGAAACTAATCTTTAACTGTCTCGAGAAATCTTTTTCCGGTTTAGTTCCCTATATTCTTAGATCCTGTGTATGGTTACTAGATTATATATATAAACTACAGACAATCCTATTCTTTAAGAAATTCTATATACATGACAAGATTTAATTATCAGCTGCATCCATCTTATCCTACTTTGGGACTTAATCATGCCGTTGGTTTGCTTAGTAGATCATCATGTAGATGGTTCTGCTGATTATTGTCATTTGAGTTGAAGGGATAAGGACATATTGTGCATGTATATAATCCACAGACAAAAACCATTCAATTACGAAGGCCAGCATATTTTAACTGTTGAAGCAAAAATTAAATAATATTTAATACAAATGAAGTAAATTCTAATTTTGATTGAAAAACATACATTGAAAATCCCATTTCACTTTTCTTTTTTCTTCTTATCAGTTTTTCAAGTTATTCTTGTCCTTGTCCAACTCTCTAGCAGTAAATTAGCAACTTTGATGCTTTTACAACTTGGTTCCCTTTTGGGTTGTTCATTTGGACAATACAAACACAAACTATTAAATTATTTTGTTGGTTTAAATCTTTATTTTGTTTTTGCATATGTATTACAGAATAATTTGCCAATTTGATAGATATTGATTACATCTCATGATGTGTTTAAGTTGGAAAACTTTAATTGTGATTTATTCCTACTTGTGGTTTTCTCCAAGTGCAAGTGGTGGATAGATGGGCACACTTTTTGTGTCTTTTAGTTTGTTGGTGAAGTATGTGTCTGATTTTAAAATGGTTTTGACATCATTCTATAATTGATACTCTTACTGATATCTTGCATTTAGAGAAATTGTGATTATAACTAAAGTTCATGTGAAGGAAAAGGAATGAATTCTCCTCAAATTTTCATTATGCTTAATAATAATGAGTATATATACACTGTATATTGACTATGTATAGACATGAGAAAAATAGGAAAGAATAAAACAGAATAAAACTGAAAAATTCCATTCCTAAAATGGATTCCCAATATCAAGGGATTTCCATAGCCAATTTCCTTTGTCTAAAGATTACAAATTAGAAACTATCCTAAAATAGCCACGGTTTTCCAACTGTTATAAATTTCTTGAGGCATCAAGTGGCTAAACATTGTTGAGCCACACTTATACATTAATGAATATATGGGTTGATACAAATATTACATAAAATGTTAATCTCAGTTTAGTCAAATTTGAAGCCATGAAAATGCATTTTTAGTTTTGCAATGAGGATAATAATTTGACAACCTTCAAGTATAGTAAATTTCTCTTTTTCATGATTCTAGAAGTTTGTTTCAATTGGTGGGGAAGTTTATAAACCATTTTGGTAAATATGAATTGAAATTGTTATCCAAATTTTTTTCTTTTCTTATATATCACTCTCATCATTTGGCCCAAGGCCCATGGACCAGCCCAAGGCTAGCCTAAGCCCGATCCAAATCCAATTTAAAGTAATGTTTGACAGGTCAGTCAAAGCCTAACCTAAACAAATCTTGGATTGGATATGGATATCATTTTTAAGCCGGCCCTTTTGGACTTTTTCTGGGTTGATCCAACGACCAAGCCCATGAGCTGACCCATTGAATTTATTATTAAATATTAATAATATAATTTTTAAAAAATATAACAAAGGATATACAATGATAGAATGAGTAGGTCTCAACCTAGTTGGGATTTACCCATATTTTAGTTTTGCAATATTTATCTCAGGGGAAAATTTAATAATTCTAATCAATTAATAAAATTATTCATTTTATTTTTATTTTTATTTTTTATTTTTAAATCATCACAAAGATTAATTAAGTAAAGTTAAAAAAGAAAAGTAACAGCGGGCCGATTCGAGCCGAACCCAATGAGGGCCGATCCTAACTTGATCCAATAATTGATTCAAAAAGCCAAGTCCATGAGTTGGGCCATGGGCTTCATATTTAAAATTTGTGCCGGCACGGCCCAAACTATTCATAAGGCTCATTGGATTTGGGCTTGGGCTGGGCTAAAGGCTAAATTTTTTGGGTTGGGCAGGCCCGACCCGGCCCAATAATGAGATTGACTTATATATTTGGATGATTTTCAACGGTATTTGGTAATGTGCTATGAGGCATTACTAAATGTTATTGTTTTCCTATTTTCTATATACATTAAAGATATTGACTTTTTAGTGCTCTTTTTAGAGTGGAAATGTGGCTAATCAACGGGAGCATTTGATTTTATTGCTTGCTAATATACAAGTCAGGCAGAAGCCCATATCAATGTCGAAGGTGCTTTTCTAACTTATTTACATATGTTGGAAACAAATATTTGGGCTATTTTATTGTTTATTGGAATCTGAAGATTTTTAGTTATTTTGTCAGCTTGGTGACAAAGCTGTGGATGAACTTATGATTAAATTATTTCATAATTATATGAATTGGTGCAATTTTCTGGGACGAACAATCAACATTTGGTATGAATTTGATCCATTGTATTTCTTCATTGGATTTTTTAAGCATGAATGAAGTTCAAGTGATCAATTGCATGTGGTACATAAATTATTCTAATTGTTTATGTGTGGAATCATCTGTCGAATTTGGGAATATTTCATTTTCATTCTGCAGGTTACCATCAATCAAGCAACAAGTGCAACAATATAAACTTTTATATATTGGTCTTTATCTTCTTATATGGGGGGAAGCTGCAAATTTGCGATTAATGCCAGAGTGTTTATGCTACATCTTTCATTATGTAATGTGCCATCTGATTCACTGTATTGCATGATCTACCTTATTCATACTGCTTTATCTTATTTTCTCATATTTGTTTTGAATTGATATATTCATGTTTTTTTATACTTAGCATATTTTTATGCCCAACTTATGTTTTCATATTCAAGACTAATCTCTAGTGCTAGTTACAACGTAGCTCAAAGGAATTAGAGAGAACCTACAGGATTTAATGGATGGTACATAGTATCATATGGATCATAACTTCCAAAATTTGTTAGGAGGTTACAAACATAATCATGTATCTAACTTGTAGTGGAAATTTATTTGGACTAGGATCAAGAAAATATGAAGGCCATAAGGGTGAAGAATTCATAAAGAGAAATATATTAAGTTGCAAATAGGGTTGTTGCTTTTGGTAGTAGATGATCGGTGCCTAATGGGAAATATAATTTTTCCTATATTGTTGCAACCGTACATAGTTCCAACTTATTATTTTTAATAGCTAGTCAAGCTAACCAATGACCCTAATAATACCAAACAATAAACCTAGTTGGATCTGAGGACATTTATTTGTTTCTTTGTCTTAATTGTTCCCTGTGACACCATTATTCTAGCACTACTAGGGAATATTAAATTGTATACAGTTGAAGTTACATGAAGGGTTTGTTAGAGTTTTAACAGAACTTTACTCATTTAACTTTTGACTTTTATGAGAAAAGTGCTTTCTTCTTTTTAATTTGTTTAATCAATTCTTGTCACCTCAATGACAAATTAAAAATTTTGTATCTCAGATGGCATATGATTTATATGGATTTTTATCTGGTTCTGTGAATTTAAAAACTGGAGAAAAGATGGTCCCCGCATATGGAGGAGAGCCAGAATCATTTCTGAAGAATGTAGTCACCCCTATATACAGGGTCATATTTAAGGTCTTTTAAAAACTATGTTTATCTAATATTTTTACTGGCATTTTATTCTTATTCTTATATTTGTTCATTTAATGAAGGAAGCTCTAAAGAGCAAAAATGGGACTTCTGACCATTCTACTTGGAGAAATTATGATGATCTAAATGAGTACTTTTGGTGAGCATTTTGTTTTTATGCTCTTTGCTTCATTATATTCTTTTAAAAATATATACAAGCTTATATTAATTTTCCAATTTTGTTGTATTATGCTCAGGTCTATTGATTGTTTCAAGCTTGGTTGGCCAATTAAGCTTGATGCAGACTTCTTTCAAACACCATATTCTGAAGATGGAATCCAAAAATCTCAGGTCTTGAATAAATTTTTATTAAGTAATGTTAGATATGCCTTCTAATTTTTTGTTCTTCCATTGTACTATTTGATACTATTCATGACATTGATATATCAATTTGAATGTTCTATACTTAACACTGTTAGGTTCTTCAAATATTTTGCTTTCTTTCAAATGTTGATAAAATTTTAGCACAAAACAAGGGAACGATTACTATATAACTAGATAAGATTCACAAAGGTGCATTATATCAGCATAGAACAGATTTTGATGGCATTGGCTCTTTACATAACATGATATCCCATTTTGTTTTGGAGATCTATATTAGTCAGAAAATTTAAGCATTGCGTTTTAGCATGCACCCATTCTATCTTATTGTTTTCTATTGCTCATTAAGTAGAATTTACAAAATTAATTTTGTGCAATAGAGGACAAAGAGAACTCAAAAAAATATACTGGATTTCTTATATGAGTAATAGATTTGTAGTTAGAGGACTGCCTCATAACCTACCCTAATAGATTGTATATTGTTTTATAAGACTAATTATATCTACTCAAAGTTCAATCAATAGGGGAAAATAGATAACAAACAATGGAACAGAGAAATTCTCCTCTTGTTTTCTTTCTAGAAGTATTTTCATAGACTTCTTACTTGTTTTCTTTTTATATGCTATCTTGATGAAAGGACCAGATTAGACTGCAGCCAACTTTTGTTAAGTTAGCATATCCTAGTGTTAAGGTTTCCAAATAGCCTCCCATTTCCTAAAGATAGTTTTCTTTAAAGAACTTCCCTAACATTTTCTTCCTTCTCATTCTTTTCTCATTAAGTGCAAATACCATGGTTTATTTTAAAATATTCTTGCAAAGTAATTTTTCAAATCAAATATGATTAAGTTCAAATTAATTATATTTCATGAGCCCATGGATGTGGTAAGTTTCAATGGGTTTAACTCACTGAGGCATCATCTAATACACATCCTGCATACTTTTCTCCTTTTCTAAACCATACTTTAACTGTTGACCAATTCACTACACGCCAAGGAAAAATGAATTAACAATGAAGTTCACAAGTCTAATGTAACTTATGCAGAGTCCGTAACAAGAAGATTAAGATCGCCTTCCAAAATGTGGTTTTTGATAGCCTTTTACCTTTCAAAGTGTCTTTATGGAGTATTCTCCCAATACATATAACCTGGAGTTAAATTATTTTTTAAAAAAAATCTCAACATGATAAATGAAACATTACTCGAGTAATTAGTTTATGGAATTCTACTTTCACTTCTTTTATTTTCACTTCTTATGCTAATTTTGTTTGACCGTAATGGAAGAATGATAAATTTGGTGCTCTTGTGAAGATAATGTTTTGATTAACATTTTGAACGAAGGGATATCTCTAATCATAAATGACTGAATCTTAAATTAAGCAAATTTTCATCATCAGAATATTTACCAGATAGACCTTATCATGCATTATATTGTTTTTAGCTTAGATGATGAGACTTACAAAGGAATTTAAGATTTATTTGTTTACCAATTTAACCCCTTGCCCTTTATAAGATATTCCTCCCCAAAAGATAGTTTCTAGCATTTATTTTGTGTTCCTCAGGCAGCCAGAAATGAACAAAATAAAGAACAAGAAGTACAGAAGTGGTTGGGTAAGACCAATTTTGTGGAAATTCGTTCATTTTGGCATCTTTTCAGAAGTTTTGATAGAATGTGGACATTTTTCACCCTAGTTCTCCAGGTAAATTAAAGTTGAAATTCAATTTATTAAGCTTATCTAAAAGGAGAAAATCGATACTAATGTTTAATTCTTGTGATCAATTTTTTAGGCAATGATAATTGTCGCATGTCATGATCTAGAAACACCGGTTCAATTACTGGATTCAGTTATCTTTAATGACATTTTGAGCATCTTCATCACTAATGCTTTTCTTAGATTCATACAAGGTATGGTTTTGGAATTCCTTTTCTAAATTATGGTATTATATATGTGCATGATATATGCTTGTAGCTTAATGGAGGTCATGATTTATTTACTTTTTTAATAATTATAGTAAATATGTTAGAGTTGAAGAATTTAATGGCCTAGAGATTTAATCTATCAAGTCCATAGATCTCTTTCTTTTGTAGCGGTTCTCGCCCAATATAACATGTTCATTTATTTCTTGTAATTACTATGGTTAGAAAGCTCAGTATCCAACTTAGGTTTCCTTCAACTTATTAGCAAATAAAGTGCACACATGTTTATGATTTATCTCATGTTGTTTCCATTTAGCTTAAAGTAGTGTGACTAGTCAATTTAGTTTTTGCTTATGGAAAACAATAGGAAGTTAAGAAAGATTTGCAAAATGGCAGAAAAAACTATAAATATTCAAATATATATATATATAAGAAAGTAGGACTTAAGTTTTCATGGATTTGTACTTCGGTAACATTGTATAGCATTGAAGCCATACTAGATGAGCCATAAATATATTAGCCTTCCCTATCCAACATAAAGATAGACTTTTGTTTGATATCAATACTAGTAAATTCTCTAATATATCCCTTAATTCATGTTAGTCCTTTTTAATAGTTATAGTGCAAACAAAGTAGTCTTTACTATCTTAGTATTGCTAAAATATTAGCATATCAAGTTATTAAATAGTTATTTTGCAAACAAAATATCAATAATAGTTTTAGTGTTAATTAATGCTACTAATACTAGATGACAAGTACTAGTTAATAACAAGATATTTGAAAGCATTCAACTAGTAAATTTACTGAAAATCCAATACATGGTATGTAAATTTTATGCATAATGAAAAGACTAAGTAGATTCCAATAAATAAAATTGTAGAAAGAAAACAAAGGAAAAAAAAACTTAAATTCATTTTTCAGATGTGATGTTAAAATATTCAATAAAAGTCTTATTTGGATTAACTTTCTTTTTGTCCAGGAATGCTTATTCCAAAAACACTCATGAGCAGAACTTAGTTGTTTGGATTTTTTCAAAAGCCGAAGTACTAAGAAAGCCCCAAAAATAGCTTCTCAATGATGGTTGTACTACGTTTTGAAAAAAAAGGCTTTTAAGTAGTTTTCTGTTTTCTTTGGAATAACCTTAAATAATTTCATAAATTACCCTCCAAGTCCATTGATACATCTTCGATCAACCTAGTGGAGAGCAATAATTTTGATCATAATAATATTAGTAATAATTACTATTATTAATATATGGTTAAGTATGAATAGAAGAATTGTGTAGTTTGAATATGTGCAAAGAAAAAGGGTTATTTAATCCAACTCTGCTTAGAAGTACTTCTAATATTCATTTATATAATTTCTCAATGAAGACTTCTTGCAATGAAAAACCAAAATGCTTCTGAACTATAGAAGTACTTTTGGATATATCTAAATAGAAAAAGCTTTACTTAGAAAAGTTGTTGGTAAATAATTCTTCTACCAAACTATAGAAAAGCATTTTTTCCATAAGCTAATCTAAACAGGCCAAAAGTTTAGAGCCTATATGTAGTATTAAAAAGTCTTATCCTTTACATATTATTTGTATTGAGTAGAAAAATATACTTTCATTAATGGATAGATAAACTTTCTTTGGATCTATGTATCGAACTAACACTAGTGTTAATAAATCCACAAAATATCCAATACACAAATTTGCTCAAATCTTCATATATAAATATTATCCAAAAAAATATATATGACTATGTATACCTTTATACATATCAATTGTTTTTGTTAGTGAATAGATGTAAAATAATAAAAAGGAAAATTGAACTTTAAGAAGGATTTAATGGAAAATCAAAATGTTAAAATGTTAGAAAATATGAAGATTATGTAAGCATTAAATTAGAAAACATTAACAAATGTACATATATATAAAGAGATAAAACAAGAAATTAGGAAAAGAAGAGGAAAATCACTTAGTACTGTTGTCCTAGCTTATAAATTTACACAACCAATTAATAATTAGCTCTAATACCATGTTAGTTGCAAACACAAAGCATATTACTTTTTTCCATTCTAGTATTACACATATTTTCATATTTTAATGTTAATAAATGTATATTAGAATTTCTAATACAATCATTGGTAAATGTTAGTCTTTCTAGATAATCATATTTTGAATGAAATAGTGTATTATTTTTTATGTTAATAATAAAAGCGCACATGTTTAATATTAAGTTATTAAAAACAATTGTACATATAAACTTAGCCAAAACTTACAGATGGATACAATACAAAAATATATACAAAGATATGTTTGTCTATGGATATATAATTTAAATTGTTTAGTTGAAAAATATAAAATTATTATTATATAGATGTAGGTTTGAATCCTACAAACAAACAGGTTATACATAATTAAGTTATTTAAATGTCAAAAAATGGCAACATTGATTAAATGAAGATTTACAAAACTATGAAGATCAAATAAGGCTTTAGGAAAATAAAAACAAAAAAACTATATATAGTAATATATAGAAATAGTTTCAAAAGTTTTAAAAATAGAGATTTAAAAGATTCTAAATGATCATGAAGACAGAAAAAATCAGAATGTATACTAAAAATAAGGATAAACTATATCAACTTGTATACATAGATTTTCCCCCAATATGTTCTACTTAGTAAAGTTGAATTTTTTAGTTACAATGTTAAAGGAAAATAAATATATGTTACTTTAACTCAATTTGACTTAAAAGCTTAAGCTTCTACTACAACATATCAGGGTTATATTTTTGTATCAATTTTATTAATAAATTAAATAAGATAAGCTTAGTAGGGTTACATATGAACGCTTTGGGAGTTTTTGGATAGGAAATAAAAGTGGATTGGATTAAGGCACCAAAAGGCCTTAATCACTCCCTTATTCCTTTTGGTGTCTTGTATGAGAAGAAAAAATATGAAAGAATAACAAATGGGAGTTTGGGAGATAAGCAATTTGGATTAAAAGTGGATTGGATTAAGGCACCAAAAGGCCTTAATCACTCCCTTATTCCTTTTGGTGTCTTGTATGAGAAAGAAAAAATATGAAAGAATAACAAATGGGAGTTTGGGATATCAGCAATTTGGATTAAAGGTACTTTATTCTTCAAATCTAACATTTGTAACCTTCTTTCCACATGAATGATATATATAGAGATAAAAAAAAAAATGATTATAGGTATGATTTTCATTATCATTATATTAATATTAGCATAATTAATATATCATCATTAATATTTCTATTATTACGGCTAATGGCATTAATTATTATTTTAATTATTATAAATATTTTCATTATTTAAAAAAGCTTAATTAGAAAGTACAAATAGGGATGTGATGTGAGAAGGGCAAAAGATTTTTTTTTTATATGTCTTAATCCGGAATTAGCTACTTCTTGGGTGGGATAAGAGTAAGTAGTTTAATCCTAATTAAAAGGATTGAGCTATAGAAAAGGTGTTTGGCAAAATTTTAAGGAATAACAAGGAATAAGGGGCTTATTCCATACCTTATTTCTCCATTTAAACACCCTCTTAATACTTGATAAAATTTTTAAATAATTATATTATGAGCAAATTTGTTATATTGTCTTCAATCTTAATAAATATTTACATGTGTGCCTAGCACTATGCAAAAGCTTTAGTTATCTAGTTAACCATAGGCGACCAAAATGCAAAAAAGCTTGAGTTCATTTAATTTTAAAAAAGTGCGTTTATATATATATATTTTTTTCAGTTCATGTTTTGCTTAATAAATTTCAAAATATTATCTAACCAAAACGTAAATTTAATATAATATCAATATAATGTAAGTACAAATTAATTATATTTTTTCTATTTTGAATTCATGTTAGTGTAATGTACAAATAAAATATAAAATACTAAAATCATATTTGGTTTTGCAGTTTGATTTAGGTTTAAAAAGAAAATCATTATTCGGTTGTTTTGGTTCAGAAATAAGTAATTTTTTAAGTTAACCTAATACACCACACTTTTGCTTCTGTGAGTATTGAACAATCAGGAACAATCTTAGTCCAAGTCTAATATTCAGATAATTATCTTGATACATAGACTTAGAATTTAGATAAAAATATTTAAAAATATTTTGAATGTAGAAAAATACAAAGCAAAATGGACAAAACTACACATTTTTATTATTCATTTATTTTTGGTAAATTATTAACAAGTTAGAGAACAAACATGTCAAATACTCTCTAAGAGCCCTTCCTAGGCCAAGACTTTCTTCAAGCTCATTTGACAAAAAGATTTTAATATTGATATATTACAGGGGTATGCATATTAATTACTATCCTGGTGTTTAAAATGTATAGAAGTAATTATAAATTTTGTTGGTAATTTTGAATTTTGTGCTATCTAGCATACACTCTCATATGGAATTAAATGGGCAGCTCTATTTTTTTAATATTCTATATTATTAGAATTTAAGTATAAATTTACCAAATTGGCTTCTCAAATAAATGAAAGTCATTCCGACCATCTAGAGATAGATGTAGTGTTGTGCATCTCTTGAAAAGCAAATAATGGTTTTCATCCTAGGTGAATGAGTTAATGAATAAATACAAGTTTGTTAGGTTTATGCTACTTTAAGGGGGTTATTGCTGCGTCCTTCTTGAAGTGATTGCATAGATTATCTAGTTTTGTTTGTTTAGAAACCATAGACGTGAGTGCCCAAGTTATCCAGCATCAAATCCATAGTTAAATTTAACAATTGATGGAGGCAAAAATATCCCCTAATTAATTAACACATAATCTTACACTTAACTCATGGCACCTGATTGATTGGGTACAACATATTTGAATTGTTTCAACTTTTGCAACATGCTTGGACAGAGTGTTTGATTGACAATAATTTCTAGGTAATACATGCTCAAAGAAAGTTGCATTTCATGTGGACTAATTAGTGATATGTTATAACTAGTTTGTTGAGTCACATAGATAAATATTTCACTCTATACATTCCTTCATAAATTTTTTGAATAATTTTGCCTTGGTTATGTGTTATAATTTTCTTATTTGTATTATTTTCTTGTTTCTTATGTCAAATACTTGATACATTATGTCATTTATACTACTGAAATAAAAAAAAAGTTAATCTTCTTGTGCTTGTCTTTGTAGTGACTCTCGACATTGTTTTTACATGGAAAGCAAGGAAAACCATGAGTTTTACCCAAAAATTGAGATTTGTGGTGAAGTTTGTAATTGCGGCTACATGGACTATTACCCTTCCTGTTTCTTATGCCAGTTCGACAAGAAACTGTTCCGAAACCAGTTTTGACGACTTCTGCTTGTCAACTTATATCATTACAGTAGGGAATATACTTGGCAAGTAATGTTATTGGAAGTGCACTTTTCTTGGTTCCTGCTGTTACCAATTACATAGAGACCTCAAATTGGTGTGTCTGTAAATTTCTGTCATGGTACGCTCAGGTGTGTTTCCTTTACATTCTTATCTGAAGGTTATTTTTAGATCTTAAACTTAGGATTATAATTTCATGAATTGCATTTTACATCTTGTTTCACTGCAAAATAGTAGGAACTGAAACAATAGTTACAACTGAATATCTGAAACCTACCTGTGGTTTTAATCGAATCCCTTGGACCAATTAATGCAATGACTTATTCTTGAGGCTATTGCTTTTGCTGTTGTGATATGCTGGCCAATTGCGCTGTTATGTTAATTAATGTTGCTTATTGCTCCTCAAAAACTAGATATGTTCTAATTTGATCATGTGCCCATTATATATACTACTCATCTCAAACTATCATGATGACGCTTTCACTAATTGTGTTTGTCTGCATGAATGCAGCCACAACTATATATCGGGCGAGGGATGCAAGAAAGCCAAGTATCTCTTTTAAAGTAATTCCTTGAATTAGTTCTTCAACAATTATAGCATAATAAGCATTTTATACAATACTAACATGTCCATCAACATTTGAATTTCAGGTATACAATATTCTGGCTTATTCTGTTATCCAGCAAAATTTTATTCAGCTATCATTTTGAGGTAACTAAATTATGTCAATCAGTATGCATATATATGTATCTGTACTATTTATATTATGTAAGATTTCCAAATGCCAGCAGTTGCTATATAGTGGCCCTAATTATATTTGAAGAAAGTTCTCAAAACATAGAAGTAGAGACAGATTTAAATTTATTAGATAACTTTATTTCTATACTCATTCAACTTTGATGCTTGTTTTTCATGGCAGTGATCCCTCCATGAGCAACTTGTAATCATCTTAACTTGTAATGCCATGCCGACAATTTTTTCTCTCTTTCACACATGTAGCAGAGCATATGGTCACTGCAAAGTAAATAAATAGATAAACTATGTTTGTACCTTACTTAAAATATTAACATTCATGCTCTGTATTGCTTTGCAATTGAGACAAAATGCATCATGTGGCTTAGCTGTTGTCTCAGAAAACTGGATTGTGTAATTCATTTATGAAAAGAGCTGATATATATATATATATTCAAAAGAAAGGAATATAAAAATTAGATGGAGCTTATGGGATGCAAGCTCAATCCTATATTTCTAGCACCTAGTTCACTTTGCAACCATTAAATCTTCCTTAATAAAGGTACAACACTGGCCTGTATGGATTAATAGATAAATACCTGTATAGTTTTCCCTGTGTGAAATGCATATAAGAGGGCAGAGTGCATAATACATAGTTTTATGAAAATTATATCTAAGTCAAGTAGCTCTTGTAAGTGATAATATATGCTCATCTTGTGAATATATAATTCAATTAAATATTGATTTTTCTGTGTGTGAGTGTGTGTGTGTGTGTTGGTTGATGGGAATAATTTGAAAGTCAAGACCAACTTAAATTGATATCACCATTTGGAATAGCAACAAAAATAAGCACGGACTCGGGATTATTGTTCCAAATTGGATGGTTTTTTGGAGAAAGAAAATAAAAAATTACATGACTAGCGGTTTCTATATCAAACACATAACAATTCTTGTGTTTAAGATAAATTGCTCAAGATAAAGGATAAGGATTTTCAATTTTGTGATTTGTAGCATGATTCTTGTTTTTTTATATTAAAGGCTATTTGCTCGTTGCCTCTTTTTTGAGACAGATAAAAACACACACAAAAAAAAAATAATAATAAATAAATAACTGTTCAACTAATTTTAATATGAAATATCTAATTGAACGTTGTTCAATAGCGATTTAAAAGGAAACTTGAAGGTTTCCCTTCCTCAGGTTCTTGATTAATTATTCACTAGAGGTGTTCCATAGTACAAAGAGAGGAGAGAATGATTGGTGATGGTTTAACTTTATTGAGGATTACCACTCATTAAATGGCTAGTCAGAGCCTCTACTTATAAGCATGATGAATACGATGATAACATAATTTACAAATAATGGAATCACAGTAAGCCTCTTTGATAATAATTGATCCTAAAGTGACTTAAGGTCTATTGCAATTCTCTCAATGCTTTATTGGACTCTTGCTGGTGCTATTTTTTTGAGGAATCACTAGTGATATAAAATCTGAATCATAACTGAAAGCAAAGGATTTTCTGCATTTCATATGCTTTAATAGGAAATTGGCTTGTGGCACATTATAATTCTAATTTTGAATAAGGCATGTCCTGTATGTTTCATATTTCATTTTATATTCTTTGTCTTAGTAATTTCCCTTCTTGGGTCCTTATGATTGTTGACACAGTTCATTGATACACAGATAAAACCTGTTGTAGAATCAACAAAACAAATAATGAAAATTAGCGTGAATAACTATGAATGGCACGAACTATTTCCACGAGGTGAATTTTTATTTTCCCCTGCATGCTGCCATTATGCAAATTTGGTTAAAGCATTTTTTTTTTTTAATATCAATTGCTTCAAATATCCTTCTTCAGTCAAGCACAATGCTGGTGCAATTCTTGCTGTTTGGGCTCCCATTATCCTGGTGAGAGTTCCTTTTCAGACAACTATTATCTCCTCTACCAAAAGATTTTGCTGTGCTGGTTTCTTTTAATTTTTAATTTTTTTATTTTGGGTATCTTATATTTGAGTGTGCCCTTTCATGATCGATTCAGGTATATTTTATGGATACACAAATATGGTATGCTATCTTCTGTACAATTTTTGGAGGATTTTATGGTATATTTCATCATCTTGGAGAGGTTAGATTTTATTTCTATATTTAGTATAATTGCATGCTTTATGTTACAGTTGAAGAATTATTACAAAGTTCTAATGGCATATCTTTCTATTGCAAATGTTTAGATACGTACGATGGGAATGGTGAAAAGCCGTTTCCATACCTTACCTTCTGTGTTCAGCATTAACCTTGTTCCTCCCACTTCACATAAGCAGAGGAAAAAGAACCTCACTAATTTCTTAAAGAACAAAATTTTCAAGGTGAATGCTGCCTTTTATATTTTATATACAGACAATTTTCGCATACTAGAGATCTGTTGTTAAGTAAATTTGTTGCTTATCTTAGGATTCAGAAATCGGATCAAGTGATCTTGTCAAGTTTGCTTTAGTATGGAATAATATTATCAGCAGCTTCCGCTCTGAGGACTTAATAAGCAACAAGTATGTTTTAGCTTCTTGTTCTTGAAATAAGTTATAACCTTAAAATATTAATAAGAAGTCCTTGCTGTCAGGGAGATGAACTTGATGATGATGCCTCTGTCTGCAGACATGAGTTCTAGTTGTGTCCGTTGGCCATTATTTCTCCTGGCAACAAAGGTTGTCGTCTAATTATTTATTTATTTATTTATTTTATTACTAGCACATTCTTTTCATACATATCATCAACTGATTTGTTTTCATTTCTTTTGTGATGTCATCTCTATGTCAGTTCTCAACTGCAATAAACATGGGTAGAGATTTTGTTGGAACATATGAGCAACTACTTAGAAAAATAGAAAAAGACAAGTACATGTACTCAGCTATTCAAGAATGCTATCACTCTCTGAAGTATATCCTCAATGCCCTTGTTGTCGGTGAACTGGAAAAAAGGTAGATATCTTTTTGGCTTTACCATTATCTTTTGGTATTATGAGGTCTTTCTGATCTAATCTGTAGGAGCCATCATGAACAACAGTCTTATCCTCTTATGTATCATCATTATAATATTTCATGAGTAGTTTTACAGGGTCATTGATGAAGTTTTTTCCGAAGTTGAAAAAAGCATTGAGAGCTGTAGCCTTCTTAAAGATTTTAACTTGCATGAGCTACCTGCTCTTCATGATAAATTAATACTTTTGGTCAAGATGCTGGTAATTACGATGCTCTGGTTCCCTTCATTAGTCTTTTTACTTATGCTTCATCATTGATGTGCTTAACATTGTCATATATATTCCTTTTGAAGTTTGAAAACGAGCAAGCTCAGCGAGATGATGTAATTATTGTACTCCAAGATATTCTCGAGTTGTTGATCAAAGATGTCATGAATCATGGGAACAAGTGAGATGGTGTAGCCATATTTTCTCTTAAACTGTATTTCCTTGCGGTACATGACATACTCCATTTCATGCAGAATACTGGACTTAATAAATGGCTCTCAAATTTTTGAGGAGCCTGATGTTGATAAACTCATTCAGTATCCGCCAGATTTGTTCACCTCAAATGTTTCTGATCCTGTTATATGTTTCCCATTGACATGTGCAAGCACATTGAAGGAAAAGGTGACAAGCTAATTTAATATTATACCAAATATTTATCTACTTTGAACTCATAAACTGACTCATTGTAGATCCAGCGCTTGTTTCTGCTGCTCACTGTAAAAGATACAGCTACGAACATTCCAACTAATTTGGAGGCTCGACGCCGTATTTCCTTCTTTGCAACCTCTCTTTTCATGGATATGCCTGCTGCGCCTAAAGTTCGAAATATGTTATCTTTCAGGTGATAATAGAAAGCTATTTATTCTTCAAACAAAGAATAATGATGAAAATATTTTTTCCCGTCTGTTTTCTAGAAGTTCCAGTCTATAGGAAGAAGTTACTTGATACTTAATTCATGAATAGTGTCAAAGAAGATATGCTATATATTCCAGTAAACAATATAAGTTAAAACAGTAGAAAGCTTCTATACTTTTAATCAACAACTCATTGATTTTGTTAAATGTTATATCTGTATATATATCTCTTCTAGTGAACAAGCATCCTTCTTGTTGTGGCTAGATTGACTCATTTATATGCACAATGCCTTCAGAATATAACTATTTGGTAGTAAATGGAACAGCTAGCATATCCAATTTAGAGATAAGGAAATGTATCTTGAAATGAAATATTATCTAAATTCAATAGTTGCGGCAAGTGCTTGAATTCTTGATTTCTATGTGACCTGACACTTTCAGAAAAGCATAGTTTGAGGATTGTAATAGTAATACTCCAATATCCTATATTGTTGTGAATCTTGATCTTGAATACTAGTTTCTTTCTTTTTCATTTTAAGCCATGTATCTGTCAATGATATCATAGATGCTAAAGAAGTTAAGCAGAAGTGTTATCTCATGATTAAGTGCTATTTTTAGCTTGCTATTTATTATTTCTTTATCGCTTTAAATAAAAGCAGATTAGTTAACTCTTAATTAAGCTCTAAACGACTCCTCTTGAAGATAGTGTTATGACTCCACACTATATGGAAGAAGTAAAATTTTCTGAAGACGAGCTTCATTCAAGTCAAGATGGGGCATCCATTCTTTCCTACATGCAGAAAATATATCCAGGTAAATTGAAGTTAAAAGTACCTAATAATTAAATTGATACAGTTCATGTTCCTTGAATCTGTGGTTCATCGGTTTCTTTTCTATAATAGATGAATGGAAAACTTCCAGGAACGATGTGATTCCAGTGCTTCAAATGAAGAAGAGATTAGATATTGGGCGTCTTTCCGTGGACAAACACTAAGTCGTACAGGTAAAGAAAAGAATCTTAATTTTTTGTGGTGATGAAAATGTAACACAGCTTTCATTTCATTCTTTGGCTTTTTGATATTTCCAGTTAGGGGGATGATGTATTATATGAAGGCATTGAGGTGGCAGGCGTTTTTAGACATGGCTAGTGATCAAGGTTAGTACCTGACTTGTTCATAGTTGTTTTGTCATGTTATTCTTCCCTTATGGATCTTTGCCAAAATAAAAACAAAAGAAAAACAACACAAAAATCCACCCGAGGTCAATGTCCAGCTGAAATACATATTGGATAAATAATTTAACAGCAGGAATTTCTATCGTAAAATTTGTTTCAATTCATTCATCATCTGGTATTTTGTTTTTAGGAAAGTATATGATCAATTAAATTCACAAATCATTATTCACACAATGTTCTATCTTACAACCAGATATCATTGAAAGGCACAATGCTGTTGAAAGAGAACACAATAAGAAAAGCAATCGGCAAACATTTGCAGCCCAGCTAGATGCATTCGTAAATATGAAATTCACATATGTGATCTCGTGTCAAAAGTATGGAGAACAAAAGGCTTCCGGTGCTCCGCATGCCAAAGATATCATTGATTTGATGACAAGGTATCATTTTGGGAATTAAGTAGCTATGAACCTTTTGTATTGTAAATTTCTTATTTATACATCCTCCCAAATTTGAAGGTATCCATATCTCCGTGTTGCCTATATTGAAGAAAAAGAAGAGATGATAAATAAGATGTCTCCTAAGGTTTATTATTCAGTTCTCATTAAAGCTGAAAACAACCTTGATCAGGTAATGCTCCACCTCTATATTGGATTGCGTTTTGCCTCATTTTTTTTTTTTTTTTAATTTAAGAGTTATATCTGCATAGATGCAATAATCTAGAAATATGGCAATACCTTTAAGTTTGTCATCTAATGATATTTGAATAGTAAATTTATTTTCCACGTTATGTTTATCATCAATGAATAGATCATCGTTTAGTGTGAATATATGCTTGATGGTGCACATGAAAATGATCTGGTCAGCAGATTATTATTATTATTATTATTATTATTATTATTATTATTATTATTATTATTTATTTATTTATTGTATCTGAATACTCAGTGATTGTTCTTAGATAAGGTTAAATCAAGTGGTTATGTCTATTTAACTCTAAGGGTGATATTCATAACACTTACTGGTGCTTGTTAAATTTAATAACAGGTGCTCAAAAGTCATAATCCAAGGCTTTCAATTCAATCCATGTTGTCTAATTTCTGAAACTAAAGTTAAAACATTCAAACGAGTTCATAACCCATTCAATAAATGGTTATGAAGTTAATGCATTTTAAAATAAAACTACTTGAAAATTAATGTATGCTCCATTCAGTAAAATATGCTCTGATAATAGCCATTGACTTAGTTTAAGTAAGCAGTTATTGATTAAAATCAAAAGTAACATAACTTTGTTGCACAAAATATATTTGGTGGTTGAAGTTGTCTCATTATCATTCTTTTCTTTAAATTAGATAGCCCTATAAATGCACAAGAGGTACATTTACATAGATCCAGACCTTGTATTTAAAAACATGACTTTGCAAACCTTTGATTCTCTCACATATAAACATTGTGTGTAAATTTTTCCTAGGAAATATTCTCTAAACTTCATTTCATGTATATGAACCATATTTATTATTTAATTATATATAGATATATATAATAGCTTGTTGTATGGCACTAAGTTTATATTGCCAACAAATTTAGGAAGTTTACCGTATCAAGCTTCCTGGTCCTCCCATCATTGGAGAAGGCAAACCTGAGAACCAAAACCATGCAATAATTTTCACTCGTGGAGAAGCCCTCCAAACAATTGATATGAACCAAGTAAGTTGTCTATCCCTACAAATGATATGTCTTCATTTTCAGCTATTGTTGGAATAAACTTATAAAATGTTGCCTCAGGACAATTATTTAGAAGAAACTTTTAAAATGAGAAATGTCCTGCAAGAATTTCTTGGACACAACGGAGATCAGCCTCCGACCATCATTGGACTTAGAGAGCACATATTCACTGGAAGGTCTGACAAATTTTATTCTATAATATCCCTTTAAAAAGACTGTCCCCTTCATTCTCTAATATATATATATATATTAATTTGAACTTTATCTCAGTGTTTCATCTCTTGCTGGATTCATGTCCTCTCAAGAAACTAGTTTTGTCACCATTGGGCAAAGGTTTCTTACAGACCCCCTCAGGTAAAAGGTTGCATTTGCATAGATTAAGAATTAGTTCTGTGAATAAATTACAAGTGAATGGCTTCCAAAGATTTCTGCCTTTTCTCTTTGGATTCTCTAGGGTCCGTTTTCACTATGGCCATCCAGATCTATTTGATAGGGTGTTTCATCTGACCAGAGGGGGCATAAGCAAAGCATCAAAAACAATCAATTTGAGTGAGGATGTATTTGCTGGTAGGTGCAAGACGGTGTAAACTTAATTGGTTAAATTTTTTAGTGCATTGACAATTTCTATACCATTATACAGGATTTAATTCCACCTTAAGGCAAGGTTATGTGACTTACAAGGAGTACATGCAAGTAGGCAAGGGACGTGATGTAGGCCTAAATCAAATATCAAAGTTTGAAGCAAAAGTAGCAAATGGAAATAGTGAGCAAATTCTTAGCAGGGATATTTACAGGCTTGGGCGGCGTTTTGACTTCTTCAGGATGCTTTCTTGTTATTTCACAACAGTTGGATTTTACGTTAATAGCTTAGTAAGTTAACAGTATTTTTCTCATCAAAGATAATTATATATCTCAAATGTTTCAGATTGTAATCTTCATAAATTTCAAAGTAGAATCAATCGTCATTGTTGCTCTTGAAACAAATACTGGTCTTGTTTCAATTTCAACTACCAATCTTTTTCTTCCTTTTTCTTAGATCTTGTATTGTGAAGGAAGAACAAATGCCTTTTTTTCTAGCATAATTCAGTTCAAATATATATAGAGACTAATTTTTCTCTTATTTATGCTTATGGTTAATATTTCTGTCTATATGTTGACTTACTTTTGCTTGGAATCTTGCAGATTTCAATTCTTGGTGTTTATGTATTTCTCTATGGCCAACTCTACTTGGTTCTTAGCGGAGTTGAGAAGGCACTCATTAATGAAGCACGGACACAAAATATAAAGTCTTTAGAAACAGCTCTTGCCTCACAATCATTCCTTCAACTTGGACTCCTAACGGGTTTACCGATGTTTATGGAGCTTGGTCTAGAGAAAGGATTTCGTATGGCAGTGAGTGATTTCATCCTCATGCAATTGCAGCTGGCTTCTGTCTTCTTCACATTCTCCCTTGGAACAAAGTCACACTATTTTGGTCGGACGATCCTTCATGGTGGTGCTAAATATAGGCCTACCGGTCGCAAATTTGTGGTTTTCCACTCAAGCTTTTCCGAGAACTACCAATTATATTCACGCAGCCACTTCGTCAAAGGATTTGAGATGCTTTTCCTCTTAACTGTTTACAACATGTTCAGAAGATCATACCAGAGTAGTATGGCTTATCTGTTCGCCACATACTCCATATGGTTCATGACTTTTACTTGGCTGTTTGCTCCATTTCTGTTCAATCCTTCTGGATTTGCCTGGCATAAGACTGTTGAAGACTGGAAAGACTGGAACAAGTGGATGAATAATCAAGGGGGGATCGGTGTGCAACCTGATAAAAGTTGGGAGTCATGGTGGAATGAAGAGCAAGCGCATCTTAGGCATTCTGGACTGACTTCTCAGATACTTGAAATGTTACTCTCACTCAGGTTCTTCATTTATCAATACGGTCTAGTTTATCACCTTGACATAGCCCAAGAAAACAAAAACTTCCTCGTCTATGTGCTCTCATGGGTTGTGATTGTCGCTATCTTCTTACTAGTCAAGGTACATTGTGCATTCAGTATCATTTATTTGATATTGTGTTTGTTTTATCAACAGATTTTTTGATGATTTTATACTTGATCATGCTACAGGCAGTCGGTAAGGGGCGTGAACGGCTGAGCACACGTTTCCATCTCCTGTTCAGGCTTTTCAAAGTTCTTATATTCCTCAGCATTCTAACTTGCATCATCACTCTTTCAAACATTTGCAAGCTCTCTTTGACAGATTTACTCATTTGTTGTCTTGCATTCATTCCCACTGGTTGGGGATTATTGCTGGTAGGTTTTATTACATGCAAACCCGAATACATATTATTTTTGCTTTTTATTTCACCTTAGTCTAAAACTCGGTTGATGCTATATAGTATTCTATTTTAGATACAAATCAAGCTCTTATTCCTTGTTAGATACAAACCCGACACATACTATCTGCGCTCGATTTAACCTAAAAATTTAAGTTTATAGGATAAGAAACTTGATATGATGTGAATTTATGTATTATCAACGGATCAATGTCTTTTTCTGATTATTGTTTTCAATTTATGTTTTTCAGATTTCACAAGTCTTGAGGTTCAAATTAGAACAGTACTGGATATGGGAGTCAATCCAAGTGATTGCTCAAGCCTATGACTATGTGATGGGCAGTCTGATTTTCGCACCAATTGCAGCATTGTCATGGATGCCGGTCATATCAGCAATACAAACTCGTGTTCTTTTCAACCAGGCATTTAATCGACAACTGCAGATACAACCAATTCTTGCTTGGAAAAGTAAGAAAAAGTAGTTTGTTGCATTTTCCACACAAGGAATGAATGAATCATCATATTGATGATCTTTGTTTGTTTGTTCTCATATTACAACAGGGGTTTAGTCCTTTTTTTTTTTTTAAAAAAAATTTAACAAGAAGTGAGTTATGTGGAACTATTATCTCTTATTGCATTTAAAATAAAATTAGGTTTTGAATTCTGTACTCTGTTTATTATAATCTACTACTGACTTTGAAGTTATATATTTTGAGATTTATTCCAATTTGCATCTCTGATAATTCATTTTATCAAATGATGGTGACCTATTAAACTGACATTCCATCTATGGATCCTGTGGAGAATGCAAAGATAAAATTATCAAAATATAAATCTTTTTAATTTTTTTTAGTCAAAAGTTTGTAAGTCTAATTTATTTTAATATAATCCAAAATGAATGTTTATAACGATTTTGCCTTTACTTGGTTCACTTGTATCACTATTATATAACATTAGCTTGATACGTTGTGTTAAATGGGCTGGACCGGCATGGCTCGGAGTGGCCTGGGCATGACACGGCCTACCTAGAAACTGTGCTAGGCATTAGGGCTCGCCAGAGAGTTAGTCGAGCATAGGTGCACAGGCCATATAGGGCGAGCCAGTGCGAGATCAGCCTCAGCCGGGCTGGCCCTTCTTTTAACCTCCCAACATTAGAAAACCCAAAAAAATATATATATAATTATTAATAATGGGAAAAAAGATCTAGAAACACAAATAAGTATAAAATTATTTAAATAGAAAAAATAGCCATTCTGTTATGATGTTATATGAAAATTTTCATATGGCTTTTAATAAATGAGCCATATGTCTATGTTATTAATCACTAACTAATAAGCATATGTTGAAAATTCGGCAAACACAAACTTATGATTTATTTAAAAATAAAAAATAAAATATGGATGACTCCTTCATATAGGAAAACTCACTAAATATCCTAAAATTTTGTTAACATTTAATGTGGAACATTACATGAAGCAATAAGTAATAGCAAATAAATTGGATAAAATCTTGTATAATAAAATGTTGCAGTTAAAAAATCCATAACATTTAATTTATTTGAAAAATTCAAAAAATAAATCACATAAATTTGTTAGAACATTTCTAACCTTGAAATCCTCATTTGAAAGCTTAAAGCCTTGAAGTCTTAAAATTTGAGGCTTGAACAACTGAACCTTTATTTGAGGCTTTTAGCCTTAAATTCTTCTTTCTATCTCCAATGAATTTTTAGTTGATGTGTGCCCTCCCTAGTATCACTATCAATTTTACATTTTTCTTGTTCTGTAGCCTGTCTTTTGCATCGAGCTATTTCTACAAACATATAAACTTTTGCACCATTCTTGTTAGAGCTGGAGCTTTATAATTGGTATTATTTGACACGTGTAAAGGCTAACGTGACAAATAAGGTGACAAAGATGATGACATGGAAAAGACACTTGACGATGTGGCAAGAAATGACAATGAAGATCATGGTAGGAGCTTATGATTGAAGGATTTCTCTCTCAATGAACTATGTGGAGAAAATCTATTACGGGAGTCTATCTTTGGAAAGAGCATCAAGGTGAAAGGATCTATCTTGAAGTGTAAGTTAATCTTAGATATAATTTAATCTATCTTTGGTAAGATCCTAGATGATAAAATTTATCTTTGATAAACTCTTTTCATGAGAGATTTATTTTTTGAAGACCATGTGAAGGATGTTCTAAAGAAAGGAATAATCTATTGTTGGCTACTATGAAGATCATCACTTGGAGACCAAGGATTGTATGGAGCTTAGTTTGGTATGAAGCTATTTGGAGACACAAACTAAGAAAGGCAAGGGCAAGCCAACATGATTCTCAAGACCATAACTAGCAATGCAATTTGAAGAAAAGATCCAAAGCTAATTATGGGGCGGAATTATTTGAAGCCACAAACTATTCAAGGGCACAAGCTATTTTTGGCAAGTGCATAGATTTGGAAGAAGATTGATGACCCAAGCTTGGATGAATGAAGATCATGCTTGGAAGATCTTGCAGAGCTAAACTTGGATGAAAGGACATCAAGTTTAGTCACAATGATATTGAAGACCAAACTTGGATGAATGAAGATCAAGTTTGAAGATTGTGAAGACCTAACTTGGATGAATGGAGATCAAGTTTGAAAAGAAGATCTTGGAGATCTTTGGAGACCATCTTTGGTGAGATGGAGACATGCCTTGGTGGGCACGACCCTTGGAGAGGGACCTGCTAGTATGATGTGAGGAAGGAGGTTAGTTGCTGGTGATAAGAGCTCAGGAGGAGTGGACTACATCGATGCGAATTGGAGCAACCGGGAGGGTTGAAAGTATTGCAGTTTGTGTTACAGCTAGAGCTAGAACTTAGTCATGATCAGTAGGTGGGTCGTGTTGCAAGCTCGGCTACAACAGGAGTTACAACATCTAACTTTGGAAGGCATCCAAGTTAGGAAGCCGCGGAGAGTCTAAAGGAGGAAGCTATTTTATGATGTAAAGATGTCTATATAAGATACCTTGCTTTGAGATTTAGGATGAGCCATAAGTAAGAGACCCTTGTGTGTGGGTTGAGGAGAGTGGGCATGGGGCAATCTAGAGAGGGTTATTCTTTGTTATTGTGTAAGTGAGAGTGAGTGTTGTACTTTTCATTCTTCATTTCTTTTAGTGGATTGTTTCTACGGGCTCTGCCCCCCAGATGTACATAAGTTGTGCCAAACTAGGTAATCAATTCATGTATCTCCTCTCTCTTGCATGTTTGAGTTTACATTGAGTGTGTGTGTGTGCATGCTTATATGAGTGATTGAGAGAAAAATCAACACACTACTACCCCTCCAGAACTAACAATTCTCATATCTAGTATCCCATTATCTATACTAAAATAAAACTCCAATACTACTATGGACATGGGTAAAGTTTAGATCACATGCTATAGCTAGCAATAAAGTAGTTACACTCTTGTATTTTCCACAATGTGAAAAATATTAAAATTATTAAATTCTATGGAAGTGAGAAAATTATCAAAATTATTACTTGAATAAAGATTTAACTCATGAAAAGAGCTAGAACCAATAGTAGCAAAAGAAAAAAAAGCACAAGTAGTGAATTTTCTGTTAGTCAAAAACAATTTCCACCAAAAACATTAGCTCACCAACTCCTCTTACACAACCATCAGCTCTAAAATCCGCTTAATTCATTTGTTGCTTGCTTAAACAATGGATTACAAATCAGTATAAGCCCATTTTCAAAAGTTAAAAAAGGTGGCTAAAGCTCTCTCTCTCTCTCTCTCTCTCTCTTTCATGCTTATAAATAGAGAAGGATGAAGCTCATTTCTTCACAACTTAAAGCGAATAAGAGTGTGAAAGTGAAGAAGTGGGAGAAAAATAAAGTGAGAAAAATATTGTTGAGAGTTAGTATATTTTTCTAATATAAAAAAGAATATTAGTTTTCTCTTTATTATTAGAGAGAGTTTGTAACTCCTAAAATTTTTTCATTTAGTAAATCTTCTATTCTTGCCAGTACTTTTTACCCTAATTATTTTGGTGTTCCCACGTAATATCTATGTGTCATTTATTTTCAGCATTATTTTTCATTTCTTTTTTTTGTGACCCTGCTCTATTCAGTCCTACATTTTATAACAAGTGGTATTAGTGCTAGATTTTGGATGTGTATAACTACTTTATCGTATATTATGTGGTTACCACTATAAGTGGATCCTCCGTATCAGAAAATAAGTTAGATTATTATCCATCGTTTAAAAAACTTATTACTGCTCTTAAAGCAATTTGTAATACAAGCAATAGTAGTAAAATATGAGATTAAAAAATTTAGTGGGAATATGTTGCACAACCGCAAGTGCACGGTTTTGCCAAGTAGTAAAAAGATATCGATCCCACGAGGACCAAGTGTGATTACTAATCTATTGCAATGATAGGCTATCTAGACAATTGAAAGTTGGGAGAATGAAAATAACAAAGTAGCAGAAAATACTTAAATAAGAAACACAGGTACACAGGAATGTGAACTGGGATTCAGGTTTTGATGAAATTAGGTTTGGGAACTCACCACAAAGAGCAGTGAATGATGTGTTTGGATCAAAACTTAGGTTGGACAGATTACTTGAAGGGTGATAATCCTAGAATACTTGCCACTCTCTTTCAAGAGATAACAAGTTGGTCTTAATTAGGCTGTCTCCTACTTTCGTGGTAGACAAACCTTTTCAAAACCTTGCTAAGAACAGTGATTATATGAAGAACCCTCAAGAATTACCTTTCAGCAAGTTCAGGGTGACTTAAGAGGTTCAAAGATCTTGGTTAACCTTTCAGTTAACCTTGATCTCTAGGATAAAACAAGTAAGGCTTTCACACTCACAAGTCAAGTTACTTAAAAATCAAAAGTCAACTCAAGAAATCTGCCATTAAATATAGAAGATCCGTACAAATGTAACACACATCAAACAACTACTGCTTTGGGTTAATCCCAAAACTAAATAAAAGTTTACAACTCCATGTCTCAGTTACAAAGAAAAATAGGAGGAATAAAAGCTAACACAACACAACAGAACAAGCTGAGAAAACTCCCTATGATGGTCACAAAATCTGTTCTTCAATTCTTCAGTCTTGTTCTCATCCTTCAGCCCCTTTCAGAGCTTCAGAACTTTCTTCTTTTCTCTTCTCTAGCCGCCTCCACTGTCCCTCTGTCTCTCCCTTTCAAAAGAACCCTAAAGTTGCCTTTTTAAAGCCACTTGATAGAAGCTTGGCCCCATGTTGCTTTTCAGACCACAGGTACTTTTCACTGGCCACAGATGAGTTGTGTTTTCTCCAGAATTTGATCCTCGGTCTCCAACTATCTCCCAGTCAGCTCCAGCTTTCTACAAAAATACAATTAAAAGGAGTAGATTGTGTACAAGGAGGGGAAAACATTAGGCAAACTAGGAAATATGCATGATTGGTGATGGATTACTAACTAAATGCATGATGATATAACACTATTTTCATGTACAACAGAATAATTTCTCTTTGTAGAAGTTGAAGATGAAAGCAATTCTGAGGAAGGACAACTGCTTGGCGGCCATCAATGATGATCTGCTGAGGTCAGAGACGACAAATGGAATGAGATGGACGGGAACACTATTGCAAATCTTCCTCTGGTGCTTGCTGATGGAGTTCTATCAAGCATAGCAAAAAAGATGGCAAAAGAGATCTGGGATCACCTCACTAAATTGTACGAGGCCAATTCACTCCACAACAAGATTTTCCTTAAGAGGAAACTCTATACTTTGCTTATGGCGGAATCCAGTTCAGTGACGGAGCACCTGAACACACTAAATACTCTATTTTCCTAACTCACATAATTGGAACATAAAATAGAGTCAGGTGAACATGCGGAAATTCTAATCAAAAGTCTACTAAATTCATATGATCAACTCATTATCAACTTAACAAAGAATGTCCCCATAGACATTTGAGTCTTCGACAATATTGCAGTTGTTGTTCTGGAGGAAGAGAGTCGGCGTAAAAAAAAAGAAGATAGTTTGGCAAGTTCACAACAAGTGGAAGCCTTGACACTAATAAGAGGAAGACCAACAGAACGTGGCCTAGTGGGAGCTATAGTCATGGTAGATCAAACTCAAGGAGTAAGAAGACTTTCAAGTGCTACTATTATGGCAAGAAAGGTCACTTGAAATAGGATTGTTGGAGTCTAAATAAGAAAGATTCCAATCATCAGGGGAATGTTGCAAACACTTCAGATGATGGAGATGCCATGATGTATGAAGCAGCAACGACAACAGGTAAAAGATTTACTGATGTATGGCTTCTTGATTAAGTAGTCACTCTTAATATGGCCTAGATAAGGAGTTCTGGGCAGAAGTAGTAAGCACAGCCTGTTATGTGGGGATCAGACTCCATCAACTATAATCGAGTTGAAGACATCAATGGAGATGTAGACTAGTAAGCCAGTTGACTATTCAAAATTTGGAAGTCATGTATATGTAATGTATAATACTCAAGAAACTACAAAGCTGGATCCAAAATCCATAAAATGTATGTTCTTAGGATATGCTAATGGAGCTAAGGGTACCGCCTGTGGGATCCCGTTACCCATAAGGTTGTAATCAATAAGGATGTTATCTTCATAGAAGAGAAAGAATAAGAGCAAGTAGATGGTGAAAGCACTTCAAAAGAAAACACAGAGACTAAGATAGTATGAGTAGAAAAATAAGCTGAAGCTATACTAGAGCACGAGGTATAAGAGCTAGCTGAATCTGAAGTTTTAGAAGGTCGGTGGTCAACTCGTACAAGAAAGACACCTAGTTGGAATTCTGACTATATTATGGAGGATAATATTGTATACTGTCTTCTAATTGAAGTTGGAGAACCATCAACTCTTCAAGAAACACTGAACAATTTAGATGCATCTTAATGGATGACAGCAATGTAAGAAGAAATAGAAGCTCTTCTGAAAAATAGGACATGGGAACTAGTGTCACTTCCACAAGGGTGAATGCCTATTGGCAACAAATGGGTCTACAAGATGAAGTGCAATAGTGATGATCAAGTAGATTGTTATTGTGCTAGATTAATGGTGAAAGGATATGCTTAGAAGGAAAAAATTGACTTCAATGAAATATTTTCACCAGTGGTTTGACTCACAATAGTCTGAGTTGTTTTGGCGATGTGTGCTACATTCGACTTACAGCTTGAGCATTTAGATGTCAAAACTACATTTCTTGATGGAGATCTTGAAGAAGAGATTTACATGCTCCAACCAGAGGAATTTAAAGTAAAAGGTAAAGAAAACTTTCATTGCAGGTTGAACAAATCTCTATACAGTCTAAAAACAATCGGCAAGATGTTGGTATAAGAGATTTGATTCCTTCATCATAAGTCTTGGATACAACAGACTCAATTCTGACCCTTGTGCATATATCAAGAGGTTTGAAGAAAAAGATTTTGTCTTGTATGTTGACAACATATTGGTAGCATGCCCTAACAAAGATCATATCAAGGAGTTGAAGGCACAATTGGCTAGGGGTTTGAAATGAAGGACTTGAGACTAGCAACCAAGATTCTAGGGATGCAAATTCACCAAGACATAGATAATAGGAATATTTGGCATTCTCAAAAGAATTATTTGAAGAAGATCTTGCCACACTTCAACATGAAAGACTATAAGCCAATTTCTACCCCACTTCCTATTAATTTCAAGTTATCCTTACGTATGTGTCCTAGCAGTGAAGAAGAGAGGATGGAAATGTCTTGAGTACTATATGCATCAACAGTAGGAAGCTTAATGTTCCCCATGATTTGTATAAGACCACACATTGCACATGCAGTGGAAGTAGTAAGTCGGTACATGGCAAATCCTAGTCGAGAACATTGGAATGTTGTTAAAAGGATTCTCAAATAGGTAAACAGAACTTTAGATGTTGCATCATGTTATGGGGGATTAGAGTTTTTTGTCAGTGGATATGTTGATGCTGATTATACAGGTGATCTTAATAAAAGCAAATCCATTATAAGATATGTGTTCATACTAGCAGGAGGAGCTATGAGCTGGGTTTCAAAAATACAGTCAGTCATGGCTACATCAATGATAGAAGCAGTATATTTGGTAGCTACACAAGCTAGTAAAGAAGAAGTGTGTTTGAAGATAGTGTTGGAAGAACTCGGGCACAAATAAAAGAAGATTACTCTATATTATAATAACCAGAGCGCTTTGCATCTTGCAAGGAATCCTACATTTCATTCAAAGACAAAAACATATCAGAGTTTAGTACAACTTCGTTCGTGAGAAAGTGGAAGAAGGAATAGTGGACATGCAGAAAATTCATACCAAGGACAACCTAGCAGACTTCATGACAAAAGCAATCAACGCTGACAAGTTCATATGGTGTCGATCCTCTTGTGGTCTGACAGAGATGTTAGCAAGGTAGAAAGAATGGTGTGAAGATTTGATTGCCTTTCAATCAAATCTTCAAGTGGGAGAATTGCTAGTAAAAAACAATTCCCACCAAAAACATTGGCACGCCAACTCCTCTCACAAAACCATCAGCTTTAAAATGGAGAGACCCTCTCAAGGAGAGCAGTCGCCATGCATTGGACATCACCATGAGCATCAAGGAAGGTTTTCATCAAACTTTCATTAACTCTTTCAGTAGTGTGACCCTCAAGAGGTGATGGAAAGCTTCCCTCAAGGAGAGCAGTCGCCATGCATTAGACATCAAGGTGAGCTTCAAGGGAGATCTTCATTATATCTTTATTAACCCTTTTAGCTTGAGTGACTGCCAAGAGGTAATGGAGAAATCCTCTCAAAAAGAACAGTCACCATGCATTGGACATCATAACAAAGCCTCAGGAGAGGTCTCCATCAAATCTTTATCAACCTTTTTAACTATGTGACTATCAAGACGCAATGGAGAGGCCCTCTCAAGGAGAACAATCATTATGCATTGGATATCACGGAGAGCATCAAGAAAGGTCTTCATCATATCTTCATCAACTCTTTCGACTCATGTGACTGTCAAGAGACAATGGAGAGGCCCCCTTAAGGAGAGCATTTGCCACACATTAGACATCATAGAAGCCTCAATAGATGTCTTCATCAAATCTTCATTAACACTTTCAATTGTGTGACTGTGAAGAGGCAATGGAGAGGCCCTTAAGGAGAGCAGTCGCCATGCATTGAACATCACACTAACCTTCAATAGAGGTCCTGAAGAGTTTGCGAGTTTCCCAAAACACCCCTCATTTACATAAATCCCACATTTCTCCGCATTTTGCATTTTAACCCCTCTTATGTCATTTTTGATGGATTAGTCCCTAATTGTTTTTTACCAAATTCTCTCAACTTTTGCCGCTAGACTCTTGAGTTCTCCCATTTTCTCATTTTCTATATCTTTTGTAAATAAAAGCTTTTTTTTATTTTTACAATTTTTCAAATTGACCCGGGCTTTCCATTTTCAAACTTTCACACTAACTTTGCAAATAAATCCTCATTTTTTTTTCATCTTTTCACATTAGGTCTATGAATTTTGAAGCCTTCATTTTGCATCTTATACATTTTTTTACTTATTTATTTTTGTTTATAGCAATTAATTCTAGACATTATTACATTTGTACATCCAGTCACCTTAAAAAAAATTCAATTATACAACAAGTGCATGAATAGTGCTCAAAATTTTATTAACTAAAAGAGCAAAGTATATACGTAAACCCAAACAATTAACAGTGATGTAAAGTTTCTCCATCTCTAATATACGGGTCATTGTGTACATTATCATCCCACTAGCAACCAAAAATTACAAGGCAGAGCACACAATATTGCAAATGGAACTCCACTAATATAAGTCACCATCATAGGCCCACATTCTATAGCATTTCAGTTAAATAATTAAATACGTTTATAATGTTGAAATGAATAGCCGAATACACATCTTTACAATAATACTAAGATCATCTTATTATAACAAGAAGAAGGTCTATATTTAGAGATGATAAAGAGATATTTGAAAGTGGGGGTGTGGGGAAGGTATACATAAATGTAATGTATTTGGTTTTCTTCTAACTAATAATGGTTCTAAAGACATTAAAGAAAAGTCTATGTATGTGGTTCTTGTTAGTAATATATAGGATTGTTGTTCTATCTTATCACACAGTATAAGAACTGAACAAGCAAGATCAATTCGGAGGCACATTTCCACTGTTTTTAGAGAGATGTACACCCTGTATCACATAAATTTTCTAAGAGGGTTATATGTAGTCTCTCCAAGGATACATGTCACACCCCGATCTGTGGGTCCGGCATGCAACAACCGCCACAACAACCCGATGTGGGATACTCACACCACTCAAACCTCGAGTCGCCATAAGTCTAAAAAAATTCCTTAAATGGGCAACAATAAACAAAACATACAAAATAGAAACCACCAAAATACGCAGGGGACGTAACAATATAATAACATGATAGTTGAGTTCAAGAAATATACTGGTCGCAAATACAACAAAACTTCCAAGAAACTAGATGAGCAAACAAACCAAGCATACATAGTTCAGACACACTAGTGGATCCATGACCTTAAACAACATGCTCATGTTCAAGTGATAACGTACATGATACTAGAAATGAAATAAGATAGAAGGAAAGTGAATGCCCAGCACTTTGTTCCCCCGCAATGCTATTGGTCACTAGAGCCTGGAAGGGAGAGAGAGGGTGAGTGACCTAGGTCACTCAGTGAGTGGGTTAGCACAATTCTAAAAAAATATAAAAAAAAGTTGAAGAAACATCAACAATCAAGCTTTTACAAAAACACAAATATCTTTGAGTGATACAACATTCTTTTCATATCATATATATGTAGGTGAAATCCATAACCATCACAAATAATTAATTTGATTCACATAAGAGTTTCACATTTAGAAATCATCCTCAAGAATAATACTAGTTTTAAAACATCAAACCATAAAACACATCATAAAATTCATTCTTTTCCCTTTCAAAAGTATACGAGGGATCAATGCAAGAGAGTTCAACATAAAAACCATGAATTCTCAAATACCATGATGCATCTTGATAAATTGATGGATGGCCTAGAAAGCCCTCTAAACTATAGACGTGGCCGTGGCTAAGTTCAAAGCCGTTAAGGCCCTCATGTTCTTAATGTTGACTCACCGGTTCCATATGGTGACTTTAGACTCATGATGTATCATCCAGTCAGGACTCTACGCACTACCTGAGGTGGATAAATAAAACTGTGTACTCCATAACATCTGTATAGACTAGCCGGTGGGGACTCCTTATTGCAGTAGGCGGGTACAACCCCATCACTATCAAAACCACTCATAGGTGTAGCAACAGTATAAACCACATCAAGCATATCAATTGGTCCATGTCTAGGACGTTGTTCACATGCAAGGCATGAGTATCATTTCCACATAAATCAATGTCACAAGTATAATATGGGTATAAGGTGTCATACCTCATTTCAAACTTGATATATAAATATAACCATAAACATTTTTATCAAATATCAAGACTCTTGCTCATAAATCAATAATACAGGAATTCTTTTCCAACCTGATCAAAGCACTATTTCATAATGATAAATCCATAGAAAACTCACAATTAAAGCGATGAAGATTTATAAGTAGTATTCCAATAGAATCATGCAACACAAAACCCCACTCACAATTTAGGTGAGAAAACCCACAATTAGCTACTCCTCCGCCAGCTCCTTGCCTATAGTTGAGCTCTCACCACCTAACCAAAACCCATACATACACACAAAGACAAGCAAGAATTTAACGAAGGAAGACAAGAATGAAACCCTAGGTTATGAATGCTATTCAACCCTAAATCAATCCTAGGGTTGGCTCAAGACTGGGTTTTATGGTTCCCCATGAATTCCTAAGGTTTGAGCTTCACTCTAAACCAAAGAAATCAAAGAAACAACCATTTTATTTTGGTTCTACAATAACCTAGCAACAATTGGTTCATGGATACAATTGATCAAGGAAGCAAAACAATGCATATCAAACTCTCAAGTTTGAATATCATTGAGCAACCAAGAAGAACAATGATCAAGCCTCTCAAGCTTCCTCCCTAACCCTAGATCCATTCATCCACTAAACACCAAAGAAGAAAGAATTGATAGAGAATGCTTACCTATAAGCTCAAGGAGAGGGATGATGGATCCAAGGCTCCAACTTGAAAGAACAAGGCTAGCACCTTCCTTCTTGCTCCAAAGAACACCCAAAGGGGAGAGAGAGAGAGAGAGAGAGAGAGAGCACAAAAGAGAGGGAGAGGAGATACCAACAAAAGGAGGGCCAAAAAGGCCTTAGAAACTAATTGGGTGCGCCTCGTGAGTGCCGTGCAGGCACATGTCACTCGTAGGAGCACGTCGCCCATAGTGTCACGCCGTACGGGGTAAGTGGCCCACAAGGATGCAACGCACAGGCGGGGGAGAGCCCTGCAATCGCCTAGCAAGCACAAGTGGCTACCCAATGGGCGTGGGTACCTAGGCCAATCTTCAATCCAAGCCACAAAAGTGAGATTACACATGCACGCTCAAACGCATTCGTCCAAAAGCAACTCAAACGCACTCCAACAAACTTGGTGTAAATGACTAGGGAAAAAACAAATAGGCTCAAACAAAACTTGAGCCAATGCGCACAAAAAAAATACTCAAACACCACAATACAACCAAAGATCACGACTTAGGAAAAACGTAATTTCCCAAAATCTCACCATTTTGGAAGGTGAAGTTGAAGGCAAAGTTGTTTGAATGAAATAGCTTCTTTAATGGCAAATGACTTGAATTAGCTGATATTTATAGCCTCCAAAAGACTCTTTTGAAGGGTTACAACTTTTTTCCTTAATGAAACCATTAGCTCTAAGATGATAGTTGTGAAGTGTCACATCATTTTAGTCTAATAGTATCATTGAAAAGTCACAATTCTCTTTCAAACCATCTTAATTAATTTAATCACACTCAATAGATGCTTTTTGAAGGTTACATCTTTGACCTAAAAGTTACATTTATTTAAAATTAACAATCTATATAATAGTTCTCATATTAGTTCTCATATATAACCCACTAATAACTTCAACAAAATTTATCCATAGCACAACACATTCATTTATAAATCCATCAAAACTATCAAAGGAAAATCTCATGTGTTTTGAAAATAAATCATACCTTGCTCCTCCTATCCTCTTCCACTGGTGAATCCAAGCTTTATTTGATCGTGACTCTCATCTCTATTATATTTGTTCTCATTTTTTCTGGTGTGAGCCAAGGACACAAGGATAGAAAGAGAGAGAGATTGAGAAAGATAGGGATAGAGATAGAGAGTGATAGGAAAGAGAAAGAGACGAGCAAGTAATTATTCCTTCTCTATTCATAATTCAAGTAATCATTTAAAGTGAAACATAACAAAATCTAACTAACTTTATCAACACTATCCATTATTGTTTTACACATATTTATTAGAACTATTAAATATAATCACATAACGTGCTAAACATGCGGATTAGGATCATCTGTTCTTTATTTTTTCTCCTTTTTTTGTGCTCTTTTCCTCTCTTTTCCCCAATATTGCAAGTTCACATTTACAAGGCTTTTTTTCACTATTACATAACTGCACTTATGCAGTGGTTATAAAATTATTACAGTAGGCTATCTATTGCACTGATTTTGTAGCGATTTCATACCATTGCAGGAAATTTTTCAAGTAAGTATTACATTTGACTCAATCCGTTGCAAAAACCATTACATATTAGGATAGATATGTAGTGGTTATATAATCGCTGCAAATGTTAAAAAAAAAAAAAAGCAATGGTTCATAACTGCGGTTTTTTATAACGGCTACTTATGGGTTATGATATGCAACGGTTTTTTTATAACCGTTGGGTGTGTGTTATGATATGTAGTAGTTGTTTTTTAAACCGCTGCATATGTAAAAATAATGGATAAGTTTCATAAAATTTATACTTACAAATGACAAAATCAATAAATTTTATAAATAAGAAAAAAATATCATTTGTTTAAAACAAATTGTTTAAATAAATAAATTATGAAGAGTATTTTTATTTGTGCTAGTATAATCTTGAAAAGAAATTTGTTTTTGTGTACAGTGTCCTTAACCACCAATCTTTAAAGTAATTTTTTTAAAATCTTATAATCATTTCTTTTATCTATATATATATATATATCTTCTATATTTATGATATATGAAAATAAATAAGCGTAAATTATTAAAATAGTCAGTCAACTATTCGGTCACTCCTATTTGAGTCACCAAATTATCAAAAATTTCAATTAGTTACCCTAACTTTAGATTCACGTTCAATTAGGTCACCCGAGCTAACTCCATTAACAGTATGCTCACGTGGCATGCCATGTCACACCCCTTACCACATCAGCATGCCACGTCACACATAAAAACCTTATCAGCATGCCACCTGCCAACCGTTTCTATTGTTTCGCGCCAAAAAAAAAACGTTTCTCCTGCCTCATGACAAGATGGTTTGTCTTCATGACAAGACCTTTCTCCCTCACAAGACCCAAGAAACCCTCACCAAAAAAACCCCTCTTTCTCATCTAAAAACCCTAGCCTCTCATAGAACCACCACTCTTTCTCATACGAAAACCCTAGCCTCTCAGTGAACCACCGTCTCAAGAAGCCTAATGACACAGAGAAACCCTCACAAAAAAACCTATCTTCCAACCATTTTCTCTCCTCTTCATATGGGAACTCCTCTTTGCCCAGTGGAAAACTTAATTCCTCTAAAAGCCCTTCATCATCTTTGTCCCAACCCATGGAACCAGATAGACAAAGGAATCACATGAGATGTGGCCATGCAGGGAAGAAGAAAGATCAGGTCGGTGTCCCCATTTTAATCCTTCTTTCTGTTTTCTATTTCCTTTTCCATTCTAGTTATGTATAATAGTTGATGTTTTATTTCATGTTTATGTACCACACAGTTTGTGATTCATAATTAAGTTGTTATCATTCCTATTGGTTTCTCTGTTATATAAGATCTTGATGGAAATTTGCTATTAGTTGATTTCTGTTATATTAGATTTGTTTGTTTGTTAATAAGGATGTAAATTTTGTGAATAGTAGGATATGATGTGTTTTACTATCATGCAAATTTGAACATACTTTTACTCAAAACGGTGAAGAATTTATACCCTTTTTTTTTTTTTTTTTTTGCATTTCAAGGCTTACATGATTGTTGTGATCTTTATTATTTATTTAAAACTATAGTTCATGTATATATATATATATATATAGACACACACACACACACTTATGTAGCTTGATGTTTAAGCATTAATAAGGAAGTGAGCTTATGTGGCTTGATTTTTTATATATATGCAGAATGGTCTTGTGAAGGAAATGAGCTTTTATTTGCATTACTTAATTATATATTGGATAAGTGTAAGATTTAATATGTGCCATAGGAAAATAGGGAAAAATTTAGCCTTTGGACAAAAAATTTTAATAAGTATCACATGTCCTCAATTTCATTTATCAACTTCATGGCCTCGACAATATGCTATTTTTAAATTTAAAGGTTTATTGAATAAGGTAAAAAAGATTATAGTTTCTATTTTTTATTGAAGTAATATTGTTACTTTTGGAAACTTGATTTTGTTATAATGTTGCATGAAGTTTTTAAATTATCTAGTAAGATGTGGAATTTATCTTGTTGGGTTGTTGAGCATTATTTTAGTGTTCAATTGTTGCAGGTGAAATTTGATACCCTGGACTAGTAAATTTCTAATAATTCAATGTCTAGTAATAGTAACTCTGACTTTGAAGTAGATGAGGTGAATGTAAGGTTTTATACAGATAGTTCAAAATTTGATTTTAATGAGAGTGATTATGATATGGATGATGATGATGACCAAGTGTTTGAAGTTAATGTTGATTTAGAGATAGAGAGGGATATGGGTGGTGTAAACTACAACTTAGGTTCTGGTTCTAGTTTAAATTGTGCTATAGAGATTGAAGGTGCAGAAGGTGTAGAAGTCAGTGAAGACTCAGACTATGAGCATTCAGATTCTTTACATAGTGTGCATAATTCTGATGATGCAGGACACAAGTCAAGTAGAAGGTTTTCTGAGTTTAACAACCAACAGATATCAATAACCCTAAGTTAGAGAAAGGCATGTTATTTTCTAGTAGAAGGTTTTCTGAGTTTAAGGAAGCAGTGAAGCAATATGGAAGGAAGAATAGGTATAACTTGAAGTTTGCAAGGAATGATAGAAGAAGAGTTAAAGCTATATGCAAAAAAGACTGTCCATGGGTGTTATGGTGATCAAAATTTAATTCAAAAGATAAAATGGATAACACTTGGCAGATTAAAACCTATGTTGGTAAGAATACATGCTTGAAGGTGATGAGGAATAGGAATGTCACTTCTAGGTGGATGGTTTCCCATTACTTGCATAAGTTTTCCAATGACCAAAATTATTTTATTAGTTCTTTGAAACATGATGTGAGGACTGAATTTAATCTGCTAGTTCCATTAAGTAAGTGTTATAGGGCTAAGGTACTAGCACTTGAGTTGGTCTTTGGGAATGCAAAGCAACAATATGCAAGGATTTATGACTACTTGGAAGAGCTTAGGCAAACTAATGCAGGCACCACAACAATTTGTTTGTTGGAGTCCCTATTCCTACGCATGTATGTCTGCCTACAAGCATACAAGAGTGGGTTCAAAGCTTGAAGGCCTATAATTAGCTTGGATCCACGTTTTTTGAAAGGTTACTATAAAGGACACTTAATGTTGGCAGTGGGGATTGATGCAAATGACTGCATGTACCCCATTACATTTGCTGCTGTTGAGAGTGAGAACTTTAATTCTTGGTGCTGGTTCATTGATATGCTAATACAAGATCTAGAGATAGTCAACTCATATAGTTGGTTGTTCATGTCAGATAAACAGAAGGTAGTCTGGTTTCTGATTATTTTTTTAATTTTTTAGTCAAATACATTGTTGCAATGTCCTTTATTTAACTTGATTCTTTGTAGGGACTAATTGATGCTCTGACAGAATTGGTTCCAAATGCTGTGCACAGGAATTGTGTGAGGCATTTGTACACTAATTTCAAGTCTCAACCTAACACCAAAGGAAAAGCATTGAAAGATTGCTTGTGGAGAGCTGCCAAAGCAACATACTTGAAGGAGTTTGAGGACGCAATGGCTGAAATGAGATGTTTATCTAAAGCTGCTTATAAATGGATGGAAGGTGAGGACCCAAGACACTAGTCTAAGTCATACTTCTCCACATGGACTAAATGTGACATGCTGCTCAATAATTTGTACGAATGCTTCAACAAATACATCTTGGAAGTAAGGGGAAAACCCATTTTAACTATGATGGAGGCTATAAGGACACAATTGATGCAGAGGATTGCAATAAAGAAGGAAGCTGCTGAAAAATACATTGGACTTTTGTGTCGTAAAATTCAGAGAAAGCTTGACAAAATGATTGATGAATCAAGTAAGTGCTGGGCTAGGCATGCTGGTGGGCCAAAGTATCAAGTCTCTTGTGGACCCGCAGATCAACATGGGGTGGATATAGAGTTGAAAAGTTGTTCATGCAAGAAATGGGATCTTAGTGGAATTCCTTGCAATCATGTAGTTGCAGTAATGTTCATCACTCAAGAAAGGCCAGAACAGTATGTCAGTGCATGCTACCACAGCGAGACACAATTGCAGATATATTCATATTTCATTCATCCAATCATAGGGGCAAGACAATAGTGCAATGTACAAAATTTGGAACCCATTCTCCCTCCTATGATGAGAAGACCACTAGGTAGACCACACAAGAGTAGAAGAAAGGAAATAGATGAGCCAACTGTAAGTCAAACTAAGGTTAGCAGGAAAGGGGTGCGACTTAACTGCAAAAAATGTGGAAAAACAGGGCACAATATCAAAACTTGTAAGGGAGAGGTTGGGAGTAATACACGGCTCTCATGATTGAAGCAAACACCATCAACCTTGCTCAACTTCTTCTAAACCACAACAAAATTAATCTCCATTCAAAAAACAAAAAAGTAGATTAAAAAAATAAAATTTTAAAATAAGATAAATTTTAAAATAGTCACTCAACTTTTCAGTCACTCCTATTTGAGTCACCAAATTATCAAAAATTTCAATTAGATATCCTAATTTTATATTCGTTTTCAATTAGGTCACCCCTTGCCACATGGCAAGCTGACATGGCATGCTGATGTGGTAAGGGGGTGTGACATGGCATGCCATGTGAGCACACTGTTAACAGAGTTAGCTCGGATGACCTAATTGAATGTGAATCAGAAGTTAGGATAGCTAATTGAAATTTTTGATAATTCGGTGACTTAAATAGGATTGACAGAATAGTTAAGTAACTATTTTAATAATTTACCCAATAAATAAATATAATGGATACAACTTTTAAGTTGGGAAAAAATAATATTAAACAATTAATATTTATTTATTTATTTATTTATCTATTTATCCATTTTTTTAAATAGATAAAAACAATAATTACCTTCTTATGCGGTTTGTGATGATTTTTTTAATTAAAAAATTTAATTGTGAAATAAATACTTATCAAGAATATATTTAAACAAATTTATTATTTTAAAATATGCATAATTTATGAAAGAAACTATCAACATAATTTTATTTTTCAGAATTATTTTCCCAAATCCTCAGAACTACGAGGGCATGCAATTATTTTCTCAATCTCGCTCACCACTGAGTGACGCCGAATCCCTGGTCTTCTCTAGGTCACAAACCATCTCCTGAAGCTATGCTAGGGCACAACGGCCTCTTGCCAGTTCCTGCGATCTCTTCGACTGGAGAATTATTGCTATTGCTGAAGAGTTCACCGAGGAGATATTTCTGAAGCCATTACCAGATAAGAAGATCCTAGACCATTTCCACCTCCAGAGCTCAATGCCCCCATCTAAGTTCATTGGCCACCACCATCATCTATTCCCCAATGCTATCACACAGCTGGTATCCCTATTTTCTATTCCTATTTTTCTTATACTGTTTAATTGATCCAATTTTCTATGGTTTTATTGGAATTTTGTTGATCTTTTGGTTAGAAATTAGTAGTAATTTGAGGTTGAGTTTCAGATTCTTGATGTTATGTTCTACGGCTTTTGTTCTGATTTCTTGGGGTGGACTTCCATTGATGGTTTATTTTCTTGGGGTGAGCTTGTTGTTGTATGATTAACAAATTTAGTTGTTGTTTTAACTGATTTCTATATTAGTATTTTATGGGGGCAATTACTTGTGACGCCTTCATATTGTGAGAAATGTCATTGCGGCAAAAAAAGTTTGATTGAATTAATGTGACCTATCATTGGTCAATTTGGGTGTTTCAGTTCGCAGCTTGCTTGGCGGAAGAGGGTGTCTCTCTGTTATTTGCTGACAGAGAAGTAGTTATAAAGGTATGGCATTAGATTTAACCTCCTGTTTGCTTGATTGTATTTTGGAGTTCATGAGCATTTTGCAAAGACATTGCTCTGGTATTTGGATGAATATATGTATCGGGAACTATGGTGAGACATGTTTACAAATAATTGTAGGAAATGGATAAGTTATCAAGTTCTACAGATATTGAATCACTCTGGTTGTTTGACAAAGGCTAATAAATTGTTGATGTTATGCTATTACTATTTTGATGTCATTCCTTATGTGGCTACTGGGCAAATTATCATGTTTACATGTCGTATATAGGTACTTGCTTGTATTGATTTCCATCCTTAGCTACTTGCTACTATCTGAATACAAATATGATTAATTTGGGCATATAGATATATCTTGAGTAAATGTTGTGTCTTCCCTTTGGTATTTTTCTTGTTTCGTTATATATTTTCTAGTGGTCTACATTATATTTTAGGTTCCTATTCATTACATTCTTAATGTTAGGCTTTTGAGGGGACAACTAAGAGTAAGAATGCTATGGTTATCTTAAACAAGATTTCAATTAGAGCAAAAAGACTCTCAAAATAGAGACTTGGTTTTTGGGATCTAGTAAGATTTTTGTTCTTGTTTATCTGATGGATGCCAATATTTTTACATTGTGATGTTGCATAGTATGGCTTTGGGATTTAGACTGCAATAAATTATTAAACCATCCTTAATGTACAACTGCCTATAAGTCAATTTAGAGAAAATTTATGTAAGTGTCAATTGAATAGTGGTGTTTATTTTTTGACATTTTCCTTTTCAAAGGCACAGGAAAATTATTTAGTCCATAGCTCACCAACCAAAAACCTAATGAAATAGAAAACAAACAAAATTTTAAACATGATAGTACTCTTCAAAAGATTGTTCCCTTATGAGGAATCTATTGTGAGTAAATTCTCTGTGTAAAATGGCCTTTGATAACTATAATCTAAACCCAGTTTGAGGACATAGTGCCCTATTCATATTTATTGAACTTCTGAAGACTCAATGTTCAAGCGCTATTTATATGAACTTGATGGCATGAGATAGGTAACATCATAGAACATCTTTTAGGGCCCTTAATGTGAATTAAGGTCACAAGAAAAACTATCATTCTTCTAAATTGGCCTATGAACATTTATACCCGTTCTTCACTAAAAGAATGGTTCACGATATGTTAATAGCATGCATCAAGTGAAGTTGTTATCTACATGCATTGTATGAGCATTGAGTCTTAATGAAGTATATTGGTTGGTCTATAAATTGTGATCCCCTTGTGAAGGTCTGCAATTTTGACCTCAAACTTACACCCTTTTGCACCCATTAGAAATCAGTTTACAAATGATTTTTTGTGAAACAAATGCTGTAGTATTCTTCATTTGAGATCATAGGCTATTAATTCCAAACAAGGATGGGAATTATAGTGAAATCTTTGGCCATTGTTTGAAGGACGGAGCTCTAATATTGATGGAAAATTAAATTTCTTTTTTATCAAAGTGGTGGATATGTGTTTGTGATTGGTATTATCGCAAAACTAATATTATTATTTTTTTCTCTAAATACACAGCTCTTAAGTGACAATGAAGAAATTGTATGATAATTGTGGTGTACTTGTCTCAATAGCAAATGAAGAAGAGGGTAAAGTAGGTTGGTAGAAATGTTTAAGCTGCTGCAGTTGTTAGGACCAACAAATACTAGTCTTTGCAATGTCATAGTTGCCGAATGAATTTGTTTAGCTGCATTGTATGAGGAATATACTAGTTTGCATTGAAGTTTTTCTTAACTGAAGGGAGACTTAACTAACAGTAAATGTGGCTTCAAAGTTATGTTGCTAAATGACTTCAACTCTGAATTGGATCAACATGCTGCCCTGAATTGGGGTTCAGGCTTTGATGCATTCCTTTGAAGTCAACAGGTTTATGCAAATTTTCAATAATGTGATGTGCCTTATTAGATACTCCTTTCGTGACATTTTTATTTTACTTTCTCCTAGTAAGAAAATTATGGCTCAATTTTTCTAGTTTTGAGGATAATTCATTTTGAGATTAAGGAAGATTAAGTTATAGATATAGTGCTCAATGGTTTACTTGGGATCCATCTTAAATAAATTGCTTATTTATACATGGTTTCATTACCATCCTCTATCAGTCATTTTACTCTTTGCATTATGAACTTTCACAAATGGCACAATAATTTATATTGTCATAGTTCCCTGCTCTATGGTTGCATTTTTAGCTTTTTAGTTTTGAAATAAGTGTTGCAAAGTCGCTAGCAGAAAATGAAGCCAAAGGGCTTGAGAAGGTCATCATTGATATTGGCTAGTTTTTGCATTCTTTGCGTGGATTTTATAAAAGTTGCTTTTCACAATTTAAGGTTTAAAACATACATCGTAAATGCTCTTTGAATAGTCAGTGATTGTCGATTGAATTACTAATTTGGGTATCTATTGCTTTTGCATTTGAGTTTGTGTTAAGAAATTTATTCCTTGTTTCCCCTTTAACTGTAACAAAGTTTGTAGCTGGTGTCCTTACCTGATGGAAGTGTTTGACTTTTTGTGTTGCAGTTGATTTACAGACATGATACTGGGGAGATTGTTGGAGTTCACATATTGGAATTACATGCTGTAAACCTCATTCATGAGGTATCAAATGCTATAGCCTTGGGCACCCGCATTCAGGTGCCAAATCCTTAAATTGTCATGTGAAGTTTGTTGATAAGCTAACAGTCATTTAACTTATATTTGTTGACCTTAAATAACCATCATTCATATTTTTTTTCATAATAGGACATAAAATTTGTTGTTCACACTCATTCAACTTTAATTTATATATATTTTATGCATTTCTTGTTTTTTTAATTCCTTCTTCTCCTTTATTTATTTAATATTTATTAATTACTCTTTAGTTTTTTAATTTATTATTTATTATTTATTATTTATTACTTTTTATTCTTTTATTGTTTTATTTTTATTTTTTATTTATAATTTATATTTTTTACTTTATATATATATATATATATTGCAGTTATTGTTTTTTTATTCCTTTTTCTTCTTTTTTTTCTTATTATTATTATGATTATTTTTTTTTCTTTATATCCCTTGCTTTTTGTCATCAGTGTTTGTTTACATACTTAGAATATGTTTGATTTTGTTTCGCAGGACATGTCAACTCTCATTTGAAAGGACACTACACAAGTGATCCCTAACATTACTCTTCATCAACAGAATAGTGAATAGCTGGTAAGGACACTCGCACTTATTGCAATTGGATGAGGTAATTCGTTCGATGAATACTTGTTTGATGCAATATCACTTGCTAGTTTAATGCAACAACTTCTATAATATTTTAAGCCAAAGGCAATCATGTAATTGTGTTTTATTTGGAATTTCTTATGAATTATGATTTGCTAATTACTATATCCCATAAATATATGTAATCCCCTCAGAACATTTTTGCAATCATCTGTGCAAAGAAATGGAACAGATGAGAGGAAGTGAGAAAAGAAATTGAAAAACAACTAGTAGCTTACAAATCATCTTTGCAATCATCTGTGCAACAACAATTTCGTTCTATGATGTGACAGCTCCAAGGCTTGGTTCTAGAAATGAAAATCAACCAAGTTCCTAGATTTAATTTGAATTTTGGTTCCCTAGGAGATGCTAATAGTGCATCAACTCAAGCAATACGTGCACTTAATATATCCTCTGCTAGTAGCCATGAACCTCAAGTACTCTCTTAAAATAATTATCATTTTAATTGATGTCATTATGTTGGAATATAGTTTATAGTATCATCTTATTTTAACAAATTTTATTATTATGTTCAGTAATATAAATTGCATGTATTGTACAAATTTCTTATTATTTTTACTAATTAATTTTTTATAATTACAGGAACAACAATGTTATACTTTCAGTTGGTTTTATCCCAAAACATTGAAAATTACTTGTTTTGTATTAACTTCAAAAATGTTTTGTATTAAATATTTTCGCCTTGAATTCTTATGTTATTGAATATTTTTGTCAAGTTTAATGTGATGTTGTTGGCTCTAAGTGTTTATTACATTTTAGGATGATATTTGATAATGCTATAATTTTATTGTATTGAATTATTAAAATTATTATTTGTAAAGTGGTACAGGATTATAAAACCACTACAATGAATTTTATTAATTGTTGCAGTAGATATTCTAAACTGCTCCAATAGATTCGATGAAACAATTGCAATAATTTTTATACAACAACTGCTATAGCTATTCCCAAACTATTACAACATATATTACCAAACTGTTGCAAAATGTATTATTAAATTGCTATAATAGATATTACAAAACCACTGCAAAGTGTATTATTAAACTATTACAATGGATATTACAAAACCTCTGCAATATATATTACACACCGATGCAATAGGTATTAAAAGCCCTCTACACTAGGTATTGTGCAACTACTGCATAATATAAAATAACCATTGCATAATTAAAAACCGCTACAAAAACCAAAGCAAAACTAATGCCAATTAGAATTGTTTAGGCAATGGTGTGAAACTTTTGCAATAGGATGTATAGAACGCTACAAGAACCTATTATAATGGGAGTAGATGCAGCGGCTACCAAATCAATTTAATAGATCTTATGCAACGGTTGTAAAGCCTTTTGCAACGGTTAATGGCCGCTGCAAATAGGTAGTTTTGCTTTTCTTTTTAAATTTTTTTTTCCAATTTCAATTTTTTTTAGAGTTTTTTGTTTTTTCATTTTCATTTTTCTTCAATCTCTCTCCTTTCTATTGATTTACTTTATTATTATTTTTTTTATGTTACACGTGATCTTTCTGAAGTTTCTTTTTGTTTGAAATTCTTTTTCATTTTTCCCCTGCTCTTTTTTTCTTCATTGATTTTTTTTTTTATTTCTTTTGATTTTCTTTTGATTTATCTACCTTCATTTCTTAATCTATTCGAAATAAGATGGCAGAATTTTAATAGAGGTGGGGCTGATAAAAGTCTATATGAACAAATCTTGGTGCGAACAAAGGAAATTTAACTAGTGTGTGCATACAAAGAGAGTTTCAAATCTCAAAGTAATTTCTTATCTAATTAAGTCATTATAAACGTATGTAATTAATTTCTCATTATTTTTCTAAATGAATTATCTAAAAATAGAAAATTTCCAAGTTTTAAAAAAAATAGCATTTGGGGTTACTCTTAGATAGATAAGAAAGAGGATTGTTTCCTAACTTTCTAATAATCTGGTGGAGATTAATTAACACATTAAAACAAATTATTTAGGGTTATATAACGAGTTTAAATATAAAAATATGGTCAAACCAAATGCACTAGGGGCATATACGAGGACTCTTGGTTTGCTATTGACCATCAAACTGACTTATTATAAGACTTATTCAACATGTCTTTTTTATAATTTTTTTAAAAAAATATTCATGTCTTACAATTGAAGATGGAAGGAAACGGTGTGTTAATTTGGTTTTTAAATTCATTTGTGATGGTCAAGAGTTTGTTGACAACAAAGTTTGGACCAAGTCAAAGTACTGCCTTCAAATCTAGGTATTATTTAATGATTCTTGAAGAGTCCTCTTTGGGAGATGGTGCATTCTACCTTTTCAAAATTGTATGGCGCGGATTTTAATTAAAATCATCAATCATGCACCCTAGAAATAGATAAGCTATCATAACTAATAAACTCTCATACATGCTTGTCCCTAGACATCACTTATCCCTATTGTAAAAAAAAAAGATAAATGGAATATATAAAATACAATGAAGAAAACAACATATATATGAGAAAGTGTATATGTTCTGATAGAATTTTATAGCTTCCTATAAAATTTGGTTGTGCACCTTTATCATGACACAATTTTTTAAGCGTACTAAAAATTATATTTATATATTAATGTATAAAATTAAAAATAAATTATATTTATATACACATACATACATTATGTCTATGCCTTTATAAAAATCATATTTATCCTTCATAAAATTGCTAAAGTTGTTGTGTATGCATACTGTTGTTATTATTCTATTGCTCAGATACCCAAAAAAGCAAAAATTCTGTATCTGGTGTAAAATAAAGGCAACTACTGGACTTGTCTGATCTAATATTAAACTGTGATTAACGGCCACAAAAAGAAGATAACTAGATGCATGGCAGTTATTTTCAACAATGCACCAAAAATGACAGTTATTTTCAGACCACTCGAACTTGAAAGGAACTTAAATTTTCATATATAAGAGAGTTGTCACAGACGAGTTGCAAATACATAGGAATAAACACAAAAATGCTAATTCACCCAAAAGTACTTTCTAGTACAAGAGTTCAATTCACCACACGGCCATAAGACTATAAGCTTCAATTCCATCATTTTGATTGATTTATGAATCAATACGCTTCAATTCCATCATTTTGTTTCATATATGAATCAATATCACCACCATGACATTGACAAGGAAGCATCTCTGGGAGAGGCACATCTCGGTTTAGGAACTGTGTAATTTGTCTCATACTTGGCCTTGCTGAAGGAGAAGGATGTGAACAAAACAATCCAAGTTTTAAAACCAAATCTAACTCCTCCGACACATAATCTTGTCCCAATCTTGGGTCCTTTGTCTCATGTGTGGTTCCCATTTTCCAATTTGCAAAGACCCATTCTACCAAAACCTGTTCCAACCCTTGTTTATTTGTTTCTATGGCCCTCCTCCCACAAGCAACCTCAAGCAGGAAAGCCCCAAAGGCAAACACATCACTGCTCGTTGTGACCTTGCAAGTTCTAGCAAGCTCAGGTGCCAGAAAACCAGGAGTTCCTACCACACTGGTAGTCCGAGGAGGAGCACCATGATCATATAACCTTGCAAGTCCAAAATCACCTAGCCTCCCATTCATATCACCGTCAAGCAACACATTGCTAGCCTTAATGTCTCTATGAATCACAACTTGATCCCAACCTTCGTGTAAGTACTGGAGGCCAGATGCTACACCCTTGATTATCTGAAATCTCAGACTCCAATCAAGACTTTGTTCGGTTTCACTGAATAGATATTTATCAAGGCTCCCATTTGGCATGTACTCGTACACTAAAAGAAGCTCTCCTTTGCACCTGCAGTACCCCAAGAGCTGAACCAAGTTTCGATGCCGGAGCTTACCAAGGCTCACAATCTCTGCCACAAACTCTCTTACACCTTGCTTGGACTCATGGGAGACTCTCTTAACTGCCACTTCCACTTTAGAAGCTGGTAGAACTCCTCTATACACCCTACCAAAACCTCCAATTCCAAGAAGATATTTTTCCTTGAAACCTCTGGTTGCCTTGTATAGTTGTTCATAAGGGAATCTGTTGGACTCAAATTCTAGCTCCCAGTCATCATGTAACTCTGAGACCTTTTTCCTCCTTGCAAGCATTAGTATGGCACCAGCAATGGTCAATGGAACAATCAAAAGAGTCAAGGGCAGCCATGGCAATAAATTCTTCCGTTTCTTCTCTGATGATGTCAAATCTTGGGGCAGTGGAGGGAGGCTTGATAGGTTAAGCTCAGGAGCTTGACCATCCATGGTAAAGCTCCAACCAAGAATATAATGGTTCGAATGAAGAGTTCCTACTGAAGCAGAGAAACCCACATACATATGGTCCAAAACAATGCTAGACAGATTTATCGTAGGTGACAAAAGAGCAATCTTGGGTTTAGGCTTCCACAGGGGAGCTAAAGTTACATTGAACTGCATGTTTGTACCATTATATTCTATCCAGACTTGCATTGGCTTGCCACTCAAAAGGGTTAGGTTCTGAAATTTACCATCATCATCTGAAGTAAAACCTGCAGGTGTTGAGTAATTAGATATAATACTATTGATGTCAATGCCAACATGGTTGTTGTTAATGTCATATGCTTGAGGGCTATCCCAAGTGTCAAACTCAACAGCCAAGATATGATTGGATGCATTTCCATTGCTCGTCATGTTGACGATGCCAAGTAAATAATCTGTAGAAGCTTTTGTCAAGTCTTTTGAAGGCGAGAGAACAAAAGTAAACCCACCGCTACCAAGCTTTTGGTACTCAGGGATAATGGCAAAGACAAATGTGGTAGAGAAAGAGAGAACATTATCAGTCTGAGATTTTTTGAACCTCAGTGGAGAAGGAAATAAAGCATGGCTCATGGCATGACTGGTAGCATTTGTTAGCATCAGGAGACCATCAGATGTGATTCCTGCTAAACCATCCATGCTGAGGTTCACGCCCTTGAATCCATTATAAGTAAAATCATCACTTGCCGAAAGTCCAAGTCTCATAAAGACAGCCATGAATAAAATTTTCACATGCATATTGCAAAAGTTTGTCCAACTCTTTGATAATGGTCAATGTCTTCTTTGTAGTTTTACAGCTAATGGCTGAAATTCATCAATTGGATAAGTCAGCATATATAACAACATGTACTCATCTTATAAATGGTAGGAACTAAAAAGATATAAACTAGAACTAATGCTTCAGAGAAGATTGACCTCAAAACTCAAGTCTGAAGACTTTCAAGTTTAAAACATCGCCTATATTTAAAGAAAAAAAAATCAATTTTACAATATGAAGAGATCCCTCTGAAAATTCAATGGGCAACACCGTGAAGAGCTGGTAAACTATTATTTTCTAACTTAGTGACATGGTCTTGGAGCTCACAATTGATAAGCACGATTAATGTAGAAGACTGTTGGTCAGAAACATTGTGAGGCTAAGGTTCACCAACTGGAACACAATAAATAGTCTTCAAAAGCAGCAAGTTCGAGTCGTAGACATAAATTTTAGAAGCACAATTTGCAAACTATATATTTTGGTAAGGGATTCATCAAGTCTCTGGTTATTGTTCATTAGTTCTTCAATATGACTTTACTCAAATGAAGAGAAAATAATTTTATTTGATAAACAAAGAAGGATAATTGTGATTCTGGTTTTATGGAGACAAGTCAGCATGGTCTCATACAGACGAGATGAAGTTAACGACTTTGAAATTAGTTTAAATTTGAATTTAACACATCAAAACAGGTGAGACAAAGATATTAAGTGCTTAGTATGCTTCAATCCCACAACAAATACTTGGAATTTCAGCTTCAGAGTTATGTTAATCTAAAGTGATATGATTAACACAAAAGAAGATGAAGAAAACAATTTGCTTAAGGCAACCAAATCAGTAGCCTACAGGCATACTACTCATCCCAGTGTTAACCTAATAAGACCGTCTACCTACCTCCATAGCAGTTGCAATACCATAACACTGCGTCATTGTTTCTTCATGGTATGATTACCCTTTCTTTTCTGATAATCAATGAACTTCCTCTTACTATTGACTTATGTAAAGATGATAATACCCTAAGTGATGCTTCATGGGGCTATTAATTTCTCCATCGATGGTTTATTTTGCATAGAACTAGTAGCAAACTATATCCACCCTCGATAAAAAAAAGAAAAGAAAAGAAAGATGAATGTTGGCAAATCACTTAATTGTTATATATTACCAAATATAATCTTCAATCAGGACTCAGAGAGAGAAGTAACTATGGAAGATAGCTTGACAATTCTATCAAAATTAGTTAAATCCCTCACATGAATTACAAAAGGATAAACTCATAAAAACACAACATCATGCTTCATAGAACTCAGCCAAGGCCAACAAATCATAGTAAATCACCAACAGTAAACTTTGTTCACGAGGAAAAGAGAGAGAAGTAACTCGCAATGGAACACGTACCATGCATAGCAGAGAAGATCCACTGGCCAACAATCAAAACCACAGCCAATCCAAAGGCTTTCAATGATTTCCTCTCTGAGGCCTTTTATCAAATAGATCACAGGGAAACAGAGAGAGGTGGCTTTATAAGCGTCGCAATGCTGTCCATTTCCCGCGGGAAAGACTTGGGCATTTTACATTTGGTTGCGGTCGTCATTCGTCGATGCCTACGTTAACGAGAAAATGACGTAATTACCTTGCCATTGTTTCCAGAACCGTCGTTTTGATGTGTATATTTATTACTTTAGAAATTTTTTCTTTTCAAAAAGTAAATAAACCGCTTCAAATTAAAAAGGAACCAACACAAACACTTAAGAAATTTTATTACATGTAACAATTTAAAGTATAGCTTGTTTTTGTTTTCGTTGCATTACTGTATAAATTTGCTCATGAGAAACACTATATATACACACATCTGCATACTTTTGTTTAGTTTCTTTTTATATACAAAGATGATAAGTGCTGCCCCACAAGACATGTCAAGGGATAATCATGTATAGTTGTGCGCCAGTTATGATACTTAACAACTTTTAAGGATTTATTAACTAGGCCAAATGTCACATAGAACAATTAGAGTCTTACCAAATATATACCGAGAAGATATTTTACAAACTAAATTGAATTAATAAATCCCTCCTGCTATGCAACTCTAGAAGAAAGACAAATGATATCCTCCCATAAGGGATCCATGAACAGTGATAAACAAATACAGCTACAGTATTTATAACATATGCACAGTACTATAACAATACTGCTAAAATAGGGATTTGACGGTGGGTCTACCCATTAACCATTCTCATAATATTCCACTACACCAAGTAGTTGTTATTTACAATTGCTTAGTTATATGTGTCACATAATATATATATAATTTAGTTAAAATAATATATATATATATATATATATATATATATATATATATATATATATATTTTGACAAATGTAACAAGTGTTGTTAATGAAAGGGGTTTTTTTTTTACAAATGCGACAAGAACTGTTAATCAAACGAGCATGCACATGAACCAAGAATTGAGTGCCCAGCCTGCACGCTATCATTAAGCAACAAAATGTTCAGGCTTCAAGCCCTTGCCCATACCAGGGACTTGTTAACGTTGAGCGAGACTTGAATTAAGAAGCACTTGAATGTTTCATACTGAGTTTTCGTAGTGATGTCAACATCGCTGGACTATCGACCCTTTTTGAAATAATATGTATGTTTCTTTTTTCTCGCCGGAAATAATAAAACAACAATAAGTAGATCAGACCACGACCTTAATCTGCAACTTCACACGAAGAGGAAGAGGCGATCAATATTAATTATAATAAATTTTGTTAAGTACAAGCTTGAACTCAATAATACCATAAAGCCACCTTCTCATTGCTCGTTGATATTAAAGTAAAAAAAAAAAAAAAAAAAAAGATGAATTGGTCTTTACATATGAATATATGTTCTTTCTTATTCTATCCGCAAAATTGAACCCAAACTCCTGCTTTGGTTTTTTTTCTTTTCGCAATTTTATTTTATTTATTTTTTAATTATCCATGCAATTCTAGTGATGCACACATTGTCACCAAAAAAAAAAAAAAAAAAATTCATTCCTGGACCTTTCAGTGACAATTTGCATGGATAGAACTGCGTTTAAATTTCAAAGCACGACTTTTTGGACATTTTGGTGACACCATACATTGAACATTGCATTATACACAAATAATAATAATAATAATAATAATAATAATAATAATAATAATAATAATAATAATAATAATAAATGTCTTATTCTATTTTAAAAAAAATAACATAATTACATCAAATAGTTAGGACTAATGACTTATTATTATTGTTATCTTCCATTCATAAACAACTCATCTTACTATAAAAAAAAATTATTGTTAAAATCATGCCGTGGTTAGCCAATGAATTATTTCTATGTTTTGAATAAAAGGATGACTTTTACTTTGATTTTTCTTTGAGTTTCAATTTATTAATGTGTCATTCATATTAAATGTAATGAAAGCAAATTATTTGTCTTTCCATTCACTCACAAAGTATAATAATATATATATATATATATATATATATATATATATATATATATATATATATATTTTAAAGGAACTTCTCAACCTGAGAAGCTAAAATATATTGAAAGAAAGGAAACAAGAAAGAAAGAAGAAACTACAAAGTGAACACAAAAAACGGCGATCAACAGAAATTAAAAGACGAAGCCATTAATAACAAAAGATCGCATGATCCAAAATGGGAGATCTCTCCCATACAAGAAGAGGGTGAGACGCTGGTAATTGAAGCCGAAAGAAGCAAGGCTGACTGTCGGGGCTTCCCAAGATTGAGGTATGACATGAATGCTGGGATGATTGCAAAGATCAAGCAGGAATTTCAGGTTGTTGATTTGAGGATAAAACCTCCAAAGGATAGTGTCGTTGTTGCTTTGAAGATAATCCGGTATAGTATGCGACGTGCAGAAAATATGTTTAACTGGAATTTGCTTGTCAAGAACAGACTGCAGCCCGAACTCCAGCGCAAAGATGTCATCCAAAGAGCAATCAATCATGGGTTGAGATAGACATCCTGCAAAAGAGATAGCAAAATGAGCATTTTCGAGAAAGAACCCAGCAGATCTAACCTGAGCGTTGTAATCGGAGATGACATGTGTGAACAGAAAGTTTTCGTCCGAAGCAGAGAAGTTATTCAATATCAATTTTTTCCCAAAAGGCTCATGAGAATTAAATGCAAATTCCTGGACATGAGCCAGGGCCTTGTTCGCTATAGTAGAGGAATTGGGCCGAATGTTGCGAAAGACAGCATCACACCTGCCAATCCAAATAAACCAAGCACCGGCAGTAATAACTGCAAGGGTGCGCTGGGAGTGCCTAAAAGAGGTAATCCAATTTCCAGAAGCAAAGCCACCTGAGAAAGAGATTGATAAAATGGCACTGGAATTCAGAATCTCCCACACATCCAAAGCACGAGTGCACTGGCTAAACAAATGGTCAATGGTTTCGCGATGCAGACCACAGAGAGGGCAAGGATTGTCCGGGCCAAGGTGGAGCCGGTGGAGAAAAGCAAGGGTGGATAGTCTGCCGTGAAGACATAGCCAAATGAAATGTTTTAACCTCAGAGCAACAGGGATTTGCCAAAGGGTACTCCAACCGGTCCAGGGTTCAGAATGAAAATTAGAGCAATTGAGAGTATGATACACAGCTGAGGAGATTCTAGTGCATTTAGATTTGGGCGCCCAGACCCAATGAGAATCCTCATCAGAATCACAAACAGTGGAATTGATGCTAGCGTGATCAAAAGAATTGCCAAAGATGAGATTAAAGCTGTTAAGATCCCACTGATTATCCAGCACAAAGTCAGAAATAAGGAACTGGTCAAGACTAATGCTCATGTTAAGAAATGTAGGTTTTAAGGCTATTGGAATGTCAAAGCACCAGGGGTCTCAGAGAAATGAGGTGCTATCAGGATTGGCAGTTTTGATTTTACAAAAGTGTTTAAGAACATTAGCAGATTGACATAGCCCGCGAAAGAACCAAGAGCATTTAGCTGGGGGGTGATCCTTCCAGAAATTCATTTTGCCGTATTTAAAATGAAGGATCGAAACCCACAAATTATCATGATTGTTGAGATATTTGAAAATGTGTTTTTCCATAAGAGAATGTTTAACAAGAGCCAAATTTTTTATACTTAAACCCCCCTCAGGTTTACCTTCCATTATTGTGGACCAACTCACATTATGGATGCCCGTTCCATTGCCATTCCGACTCCAAAAGAATTTCCTAACAGCTTTGGAGATCTCAGACAGAATGAAAATAGGAATAGGATAAACAGAAAGGTTGTAAATGGGAACTGAGAGAAGCACGGAATTAATTAGGATTTCCTTAGCAGTAGGAGACAGACGGAAATTAGCCCATCTCTTGCACTTGTTTCTAACCTTATCAATCATGGATGTAAAAGATTGGGAAGCAATGCGCTTAGGAGAGATGAGGACTCCCAAGTATTTGAGAGGGAAGCAAGCTTGATTGAGATTCAAAATAACACAGATTCTTTTCGTTATATGCTTGTTAAGCCAGGATGGAAAGAAGATTTGAGATTTGGAGAAATTAGGACGTTGGCCAGTAAGATTAGAATAGATGGAGAGGCAAAGGCCAATGTATCTAGCAACCTTACGAGAAGCATGAGTAATTAAGATCAAATCATCAGCATACATTAAGTGGTTAAAGTTATTGCTCAAGCTATTGTTGAAACCAGGGATCAAATTGTTATGCAGGCTAAAATTAAGCATAGAAGTGAGAATTTGAGAAACCATAATGAATAAATAAGATGAAATGGGATCCCCTTGATGAACTCCACGAGAAGAGGAGATCCAAGGAGAAGGATTCCCATTAATGAGTAAGGCAAAGGAACAGGACTATAAACAAGAGGTGATCCAAGAAATCCAAAGTGGAGGAAACTTCATCTTGGAGAGAATGGCAAGAATTGCACTCCAGTTGAGGGTATCGTACCCTTTTTCAATATCAAGTTTTATGATTATCTTAGGGGGGCTAACAGTATCATTTTCAATAGAATGGGAAACCTCTTGCATGGTAATAATGTTATCAAAAGAACAATGATCAAACATAAAGCCCACTTGTTCTTTGCCGATGAGTTTGGAAATAACTTGTTTTAAACGGTTGGCAAGAATTTTCGAAATAATTTTGAAAGAGACATTACACAGAGAGATCGGACGAAAATCAGTGACTCGCTTAGGATTATCAATTTTAGGAATAAGAGCAATGTATGTTTTACCCCAAGAAGTAGGCATGGAAGAGTTTTGAAAGAAAAATTGGATAGCGGCAAACAAACGATTACCAATCACAGGCCAAAACGTACGATAAAACTCAACGTTGAAACCATCAGGGCCAGGAGACTTACCTGCGGGGAGGGAGAACAAGGTTGAATGCACTTCCTCAAGAGTGACTTCCTAGATGAGCTAGGAGCTGTCCAACTCGGAAAGGCAAGGGAGGTCCGGAGGAAGAGCTCCAGTAATGTCGTTGAAAGAATTCGGAGGGGCAGACCAGAGATTTTTAAAATGATCAGTAAAAGCTTGACAAATACCAGCTGAATCATGATGCACATTACCATCCCCATCCACAATCTGAGAGATAAAATTGGTATGCGAACGAGTACGAGCTAAAGCATGAAAAAATTTAGTATTCTTGTCTCCATCTCTAATCCAAAGAAAATGAGCACGCTGGCCCCATTTGATGTTGCACTGATGCTGCAAAGTGGAAAGCTTAGCGTAGTGCTCCATCAGGATATGCTGAACATTGGGATCCGAATCAGAAAGCTCAAGATTAGAGATTGCAGTCTCAATGCAAGTAATGGAGGACTCCAGGTTATTAACACCAAAAAGACGGCAAGTGTTAAGTTTAGAACGGGTACGATGAAGAAGGTGACTAAACCCCTGCATGGGATTACCATGAGGGGAAAAATTCCAAGCTTCACGAACAGAAAATGACACCCCAAATACTCCATCCAAAAATTTTTAAACCGAAAAAATCTCTTTGCAGGATTTGGAAGAATATTAATAGAAAGAAAAAGGGGGGCATGATCGGAAAAAGAGCGGTTCAAATGTTTAAGAGTATAGGACTTAAAAACACTGTTCCATTCCACGTTGACAAGGCATCGATCCAGTCTAGCCCATCGGCAGGCTACACCAGTCTGATTGTTGCACCAGGTGAAAGGGGAACCAATAGTTTTTAAGTCCAAAAGGTTGTTAAAATCAACGAAATCCAAGAAAAAAATGAGATTTGCGATTGTAATACGAGAATGTACCCCCTTTATGCTCATTCCTGGAGAGAATAGCATTAAAATCTCCCAGAATGAGCCAAGGGAGACCAAGGGGAGTAATCCTGGACAATTCTTGCCAAAGAAGACGCTGACGTTGACAATTAGAGAAATTATAAACCACAGAAATAATGAAATTTTTAGAAAACCCAGTTGAAACCACAATATGCAAAGCACGACGGGAAACAGCAAGAGGGGTAACATTACCGATAATGGGGTTCCAAAGCACGATAATACCACCTGAATAGCCGTTAGCTAAGATAGCGGCCCATTCCCACTTCTTTGGAATTTTCTTGTAAAATCGATCCATCCGGTCTGAGTTTGCACGCGTTTCAACAAGACAAATCAACAGAGGTTTAAGGGTTTTGATGATTTTGAAAACTCTGGAAGAAGTATCCCGAGTAGAAATACCCCTATAGTTCCAACAAAAGATTTTAGCAGAATTCATGTAAAAACTAATAAAAAGAGATAAGAAAGAAACTTCCTCAATATAGGGAGGGAAACAAAGACGTGAAGACGAGGCTCAGACGGAGGGATCTCAGCCTCAACTTTGCCTTTTTTAGGCGAACTTTCCGTGGCATGAGCACCTTTTCTTATAAGGGCGTCCCGTCTAACTTCTTCTTGATACTGCACAAGAGTCATGGAGTCGTTGGGACCTTCCTCATCACTGGACATATCTTCGTCTTCCTCAACTGAGGCATCGTAGTCTTCTTCACTATCTTCCTCCATAGCTCAGACGTCCAGAGCGGAGGAGACTTTTTCTACTAAGGAACCATGATCATGGCTAGAAGGATCTTTAGAAGAAGTTTGAATGGATGAGCGGAGGATGGGGGGAGGAGAGATAGATTTAGGGGGATGATAAGTGCTTGTGTTGTAGTACCGCGAAGCGTTATTATCTTACATTGAGCATATCTTTTATCAGTTTTTATCACTAAATGGCGTGCATTTGTGTATTCTTGTGCATTGAAGGTTTGTGGAGCTAAATTGGAGAAAAAGAACGAAATTAGGTCGTGTTCGCCGATGTTGGGAAGTTTTCAGACCAAGCACGGAACAAGGCACGAGCTTGGACTTGTGAGTATGTGCTAACCTCCTTTGGAGGGGCACAAAGGCAGTCACATTCACAACAAGTCTAACTCGTGTAGCTTAGGAGAACTTCACCAAGAAGGAGACTTGAAGCAATCGGCACGATCTACCATTGATTGTGTGCCCAATTCAATGGCCTCGATGAAGAACGATGGACTCGGGAGCGTTTTGGCGAGTAGTGTAGCAGCACTGTAGCAAGTTACTGTTCACTTTCAGCCGAAATTCAGAATTCCAGAGAGTTCACACGGCCGTGTGGAATTAACACACGGCCATGTGAATTAATTTTTCAGCAGACAGAAATTTCACACGCCCATGTGTTAATTCCACACGGCCGTGTGAAGCCCCCGATAAGTCAGATTTTAAAGCCGCGACTCAACATTATAAAAGGCGATTTTGGAGACCTTTTGGGATATCTTTTTTGACCTATCTTTCTTTCCAACTTGGGGGAGTGCGGCTAGGGTTTCGGAGGGGATTTCGTGGAGGTTTAGCGCGCGTCATCGGCATCGTCACCGACATTCGACGGCCGCACAAGACCACGGCCACACCATACGCAAGGGGGTTTTCATTGATGTCTTTACTTTGTGCTTTCTTTTCTACATTGATGAACATGTATAGCTCCATGAGGAGCTAAACCCCTTAAGAGTATTCGGACTTGTAAACTCTAGGGTTATTATGTTTCTTTGACATTGTTATTATGCTTTTCCATTATTGATGAATAAAAATTGAGTTTCAATCTTAATTTCATCTTGCTAATGTTTTCTCTTAGATGTGACACTAGGATCGAGAACAATTTAGGTTGCCTTTTGGAGGTGTGACAACTCCTTAGGGTTAGACTACTTAAGATTGAAGAGGGTTGAGAGGGAGAGTTGTGAGGTAGCGATGTACCCCTTTCCCCTCCGACATGGTTTCTCCCTACCTCCGTTTCCTTGATTTCATAGCAGTCAAAATAGAGTGAAGTGCTAGGCAGATAAACTCCCCTGGGGCTTAGTTACGCAAGTAACAGAGTGAAGGGTTGAAGTGAATCCTATGCATTGGGGCTTAATCTAGACTAGGGTTCTTCCACCTGGACCAAAGGGTTAGAACTACACATAGGAACAGGTTTTACCATTAGGAATCCCTAGAGCTTAAAGCAATCCCACGTAGTGTGAGGTTTAGGTAGATATACTCCCCTGGGGCTTAGTCGTGCAAGCAATAGAGTGAAGGGTGACATGAATCCTAATACCGGGGCATAGTGTTGGGGTTAGTCACGGTTGTCCTTAGGTTTGGGACCGTGAGTCTTAGGATATCCTCGACTCGATTAAACATCAATAGGAAAGTATAATAGCATAGTCCTGCACTAGAAGCATAGACCTTAGAGGTAGCTTGTCTGGATGCCCTATTTCATTCATTACTAGTCCTCTCTATTCTCTTTTACTTGCACTCTCTCATCTTCCATCCTTCTATTTAATTTCTTGCTTTTCATTCTGTTTGATTTTATATTCACTCATTGATCCCACTATTGCTTTTTCGTACTCCGCATAGCTTTATTAGTGAAATCTCGAATTCTAATTCCCTATTCCCTGTGGATTCGACTACCCACTCACCAGGGTAAATTTATTACTTCGACAAACCCGTGCACTTGCGGGATACACGCAAGGGGTCGTGTCAAGTTTTTGGCGCCGTTGCCGGGGACTAGGTGTTTTAGATATTTGTTTTTCACTATTTTAGCTATTCACTTCGCATTCTATTTCATACTTTCTTTATCTATCATCATTCTTATTGGTTTGCGTTATTTTGATTTCAGCTTCAAAAGAGGAGATGTTTCATACAACTGAGATGTTTGACACGCTTACAGGATTAGTGGGGGAAGTGGAACAAAAATTTCATTCTTTCGCATCACAGTCGATTATAAACTGCATTGAGTATGGGCAACCGGTTAACACTCTTTCCATAAAAGAAGACACCGATGTTAATCATTTTTGTGAAGAACAGCTCATGGGTTGTGAATTGGATAAGGTGTTAGATGAATTTAAAAGATCAGGCTTAGCTTCTTCCGGGGATGATGCTGAAGAAAATCTAGAGAGAGTTCTTTCTCAATTTGAATCGTACTATCAAGACCAGAGACAAGAAGTCTTTTCAGTGGGGATAGTAGACTTAACCGGGGAAGCATGTGAGATAGGAGTCAAAATGGAATCTCAAGATCATTTCAACAGCCAGGTTTCACAGAACAATGCAGAAAGTGTTGAGGAAAAAGTACCATTTTAGAAGCAAGGGTGAGAACGAATGGAGTAGTTGAGGGATGAGTAAAGTATAATAATATTTTATAAGTTGAATCGTTATGGATATTTATTAATATTTGGATTGGGTTGTAAGTTTTTTTATTAACACTTTAGATACAGGGAATAATTTCCATCCGAATGGAAATCCTTCCCTCAGAAATAGATATGGGAGAGTGGGATTCCCCTAACAAAAACATCCCATGGCCATTCTATGGTTATTAAATGACATCTGCCCTCAACTTTATTTTGTTTATTTGATCTTTTCCCCAAAAATAATATATGAATTATCTAATTTAAAAATTTATATATATTATATAAAAATAGATAGTAATTAACATGAATTATTTACATTATAATAGTTAAAATAAATAAATATTAAATTTAGATTAAAAAAACCACGACCATCTCCATCTTTGATGAACGACCAGATTTCACGCTAATGTCCCTGTTCAACAGTCTCTGACACACGAGTCCGGTTCACGTGAGTGGTGTGCTTCATGGGTTGACCTCATCCCCAAAGTTTGACCATTTAGTTCTCAATCAAGTAAAAATACAAAATCCAAATAATGATTTTTTAGTTTTTTAAACACCCAACACCAAATAAAACCATCAAACCGACATACAAATCTACTAAACCAACAACACCATCCCCGCCATGAAACTCATTTTATATTATGCATACATATTGTTTCTAAGGCTCTGAACTTTTACATGCCGCTCATTCAATATTGTCATCTCTTCTGTAAACACTCTAATGGATGGGGTAATTTTCTTGGTAGGTCATCAAACAATAGTCTATTTTCACTTAAGTCACCAAACTTCAATTTGAATCAAAGTGGTCAACTCAACGTTAATTTAATTTCATCGGCACGTCACCCCATGTTTTTCCCACCCCCTCTTTGCTTGCGTGGTGTGTCCACATCATTTGAAAATGACCACGCCATGTCAGAGTCATCTTGGTGTGTCCACATCACCCGAGAGACACCACATCATTTGAAGATGGGCACGCCATGTCAGAGTCATCTTCTTCCTCCATGTTCCTGAGAGACAAAATAGCAAGGGACTTGGGGGAAAGCCAAGGCCTCAGCGAGAAAGAGCATCATAGCAAGAGAAAAGGAGGAAGCATGTACCTTGCCCGTGCAAGCTTTTTGTGTGTTATTCAAGCAAACAATTCATTTCACTATAAACCCTAGCTATAGGTTTGAAATCTTGCCGAAGCCTTCATTGGTTGATCACAATAAGGCCATGCCATTATAGTGATATGAAAGTATTTATGGTTTGAATAAAAGAGGGAAGGCAATAAATTGAAAATGCAATATTAATATAATCTTGGGAAGTTGTAGGAAGATTTATAGAAAAAAGAAATTATATGATATGAAAATATTTACATGTTGCATCAAATTGAGCATACAATCCATCTCAGTATGAATGATCTATAGGAATATGAGCATGCCTAAAACAGAATTCCAAAAAGACATTAAGTTTAGTAAGAAACTGCATACAAATTTATTGACACAAATCCATTTCAATAAGACACTATAATATCCATACAACTTCTTATGAGATTTAAAGATAACTGTAGTAAGATGTTCAAAAATTAAGAACCTCAAACTATGCACTTGAAAGTAAACAAAAAAAAATATGTGGACAACAAACATAATGCAGAAAGTATCACAAAATATTTCATTCAAAGAGGGAAAGAGAAAGCATTACAGAATATTTCATTCAAAGAGGGAAAGAGAAGGCATCACAGAATATTTCATTTAGAACTTGTAGAAAATGTTTACACATAATCCTGATCAAACACAAACTGAATACATGAAATGAATGCAATTTTGTTGAACCTCAAACCATGCACTTGAAAGTAAAACTAAAATAGTGTTTATTAGTTTAAATTATGGTATTCCCACACAACAACAAAATTGCACACTATATATACAGAAATGCTATCACAGGCATTGTTTACAAAAATTGGTAGATCTTCACCAAGCAGGACATCTTCAAGCCTTCAAGAAGGCCTTGAACAGACACCATCTCCTCCAATAGATGCTCCAACTCCTAGGGGAGCCAAAATTTCCTTTTTTGGCCAGCATCTCCTTGCTTGCTCATTTCCTCATCATTTATATCTATCCCCTAAGGCTTCAGCACAGATGATCTTGCAACATTTGGAGTAGGACATTTGTTTAGTATCTCTTTGGCAGGTTGACTTATGTGTGCAGCAGGTTGTGCACTATTTGAAGTTGTGCTTCTACCTATCCTTACATTTATTTTTTCCCTCCTCATCTAAGTCTTGACTCCAAGATTTGTCTTCATAGGAAGAGTTTGTGTAGGCACATCAATTACCTAAAATATTAAGAAGGCCAAGAAAAAAACTGATTAGTCTTCATTATGGTGAAGACTTTTAATTTGTATAACACACTTATGACTGTGGTGCTTTAGTGGTTTGTGCATGTGTTGTCTCTACCTTATGTTGGTAGCCTCCAATTAAAGCACTAGCCTTTTAATTTCAAATATAATACACATGAGCCTCACATCAATTTCAAATTAATGACATTTACAAATATTTCTTAACTAAGAGTGGTTTTGTGAGGATATTTGCCAATTGTTCATTAGTGCCATAATGGCTCATGTCACTTTCCCTTCTGCAATGAGGCTTTTGATCATTAAATGATATCTAATATCCATGTGTTTAGTTCACTCATGCAAAGTTGAGTTTTTGCTATGGAAATGACTAATTTACTATTTATACACCTCTTGTGTATCCGCAATTGCACGGGTCGTAAGAAGTAGTAAAGTGTACCGACAAGGATCAGGTTGTCAAATCCGCAGGGATTGAGAATTTTTAAATACTAATTGCTTTTCTAATATCTAATTGGATCAAAGATTGGGGAGAGTTCTAATCTATGAATATAAGAAGAATAAAAAAAGATAAATAGAGGATGAAAGAAAGTAGGGAATCAAACTGAGATAGAAACACTGATATGGAGCACCACCCCACCCTAATCCCCTAGAGGAACTTGTGTTGTTTCTTCTACAATGACTATCAGGTACATTTTCTTGGACCGAAAGATAAACCCTAGATCGGAAGGCTCGACACCATATGCTCTATCTCTATGCATGTACTTGAACCTAAACTCCTATGTATGCTCTACAAAACGATGTTACAACTATGCAATCATACACATCAATTTTCGTAATCACAGTTATAGCAATCATGCACATCAAGTTTTGCAATCACAACTATGGTAATCATGCACGTCAAGCTTTGCAACATAAGATTTAACATAGAAGAATCCAAGAAAACTCCATAGTCATTATAAAAGAGTAAGTCAAATACACATCGGCTCAAGGTTTAATAGCACGGGGCATCGGAGAGCTGTTAGCACCTCATGGGTTCACACAATGATAAGAATATAGAGAAAACAAATAAGATAGAATCCATCGAACTCCTTTTTTCTTCTCTAATCCTCCCAATCATGCTCCAAGGATCTTCTCGTCGACTTAGCTCCACTCCAATTGGTGCTTTAGAATCTCCACTCTCTTCCCCAATCGGATGGTGGTGAAGATTTTCTAGCGATTGCCCTAGAAAATCCAATCAAAAGTTCCCTTAAAACCCTAACTTTGGGGGTTTAAAAACTAATTCCTAACACAAGAAAGCCTATGCTTAATGCCCATGCACTTTATAGGTTGGTCTAGGGTTTGGCATCAACTCTAAAATTCTCTAGGAAGCAATCTGCATGGGCAGAAAAACATTCCTGTGCTTCCTTCTACATGGCCATGCTATGGGCTCTATGCCCGTGCTTCCTTCCTTCTGATAATTTCTTCAAGTCTTGAGATTTGCACGAGGTAGGAGCATACCCTTAACACACCCGTGCTTCTCCTGAAGAGTTGTAGATGAATTTTTTTGATGTCGAATTTGCTCCAATTATTGTTCTATTGTCCTATGACCTGTCAACCTGCACAAATAAGCACATATACCCAAAGTAGCATTGAAATAAATGAATTAAATGATAAAAGACAAGAAAACCATATATAATAGGTATGTAAAATGTCGATATAAATTGTAGATATCAACTATCACATAAAACCTGAGTTACATTGGTTTGCTTATGGCCCATATCTGCAAGTATTCTCCTAAGTAAGATTGCTTAACAAGTTGAGGCCAGGCAGTAGCTACAATATACTTTTCCTCTATTGTTGATAAGGCTATGATTTGCTGCTTCTTTGAACTCCATGTAACTGCACTGAAACCCAAAAGAAATACTCTGCCTTATGTACCCCTTCTATTCTCCATAAATCCTGCCTAATCGATGGTAATATAACCAAATAATTTGAAATTTGAGACACATTTATACCATAGGTGAAATTTAGTGTCCCTACCATATAGGCCAGAATCCTTTTGGCTACACCAGAATGATGCCTTAATGGATTCATCATATAATTAATGAGATATCTAGTGGGCACTAGATAAATCAATCCTCAAATCAAACATCTATAATACTTTGCATTTGCATCACCATTGCCATCATCCATCTATAGCTTCTCATTAGTATTCATGGGTGCTAGTCTTCTTACACTGATACATGTTGTAGCATTTGAGCAACCATTCTGCATACTTCTTCTAAAAAATGAATATTTCATCAACACCTTGTTTAACCTCGAACCCAAGAAAGCAGTGTAACATTCTCAGGTCACTCATTTCAAATGTGTTCATCATACCTACCTTTAATTCATTAACAAATACCTGTAATGAACCCGTATAAATAATATCATTAACATAGAGACAAATCAGTAATAGATCAATGCTATCCTATCTCTTTTTTATACAACATGGGTTTATTCTTACTTGTTCATACCCATGGTAAAGAAAATAGCTATCAATCTTACTGTACCAAGCTCGAGGGGCATGTTTCAAGCCATATAAGGCTTCTTTAATTGGTAAACCTTGCTTTCACTCCTTCTACTATAAATCCTTATGGTTGATCAACAAAGACCTCCTCTTGTAGCTCCCCATTCAGAAATATAGAGTTGACATTGAGCTGATATATTAGGCATCTCTTATGTGTAGATAAACACCCTCACTGCTTCAAGCTAGGCAACCGTGTTAGTATAAAGTCTTTAAAATCCACAACTTGCACCTATGAGTAACTCTTTACAAGCAATCGTGCCTTATGCTATTAAACTAAGCCATTTGCATGATATTTGGTTTTTTACACCCATTTTAGACCAATTGTTTATTTTTCTTCTGGTAAGTCAACTAAATCCCAAGTTGAATTTCTTTGAATGGTTGAGATCTTCTCATTCATAGTTTCCTGCCACTCTTGTTTATCAACAACCTTAATGAATGTGGCAGGATCTAAAATGGTGAGTGCAAAGGAACATGTTTCAATAAATATCTTAGAGTTCTAACTTTTATTGGTGGTGATTCTTCTATATAGGAGGAACTTGCAAAACTGTGTGAAGAACCAGATGAAGAACCTGTACTTGTTGAACTTGGTGTAGTATCACCATTTTTTGTAGCTTTTTTTTTTGTCAGAGGAACTACACTCAACTAAAGAAGGAAAAAGCTAATTAGAAAGATGATCCTGAACTAGCCATAGCTTCTTTGATCCATCTGGGAAGGTCGATGCCAACATGAAATAGTGAAAGCCTTAGGTTCTATTGCCTAAAGATAGAAAGAGTGTCAGCCATTTCATTTTGATCTCAAAGGATATAAGCTATATCTATCTCAGGAAATCTATTGAGAAGGCTTTTAGTATACTTGACTTCATCATGCAGACACTAATTACAAGAATTCTCCTCATTGTTCAGCAAGTCGATTACAGTGGTGTAGTTTATAAGGATTTGTCTCAGTTCAACAATTTTATACTGCGTTGTTCCATTTCCAGAATAATGGCTGCCACCTCTGTCTTCAAGCTAGAGTCCTTGCAACTCCATTCAGTGCGCGCTATAATGATCCTTGAGTTACCTTCAAGGATGACAAAACCTAGACCATAAAATGCATTACTATCAGTCCAAGAAGCATCTCTCAAAATGGATAAGTAAAAATTAGAATTAGAGTTTGGAAGGCCTCCTTGAGGTTGAGCTTCGCTCTGTTTGCATGCTCCATTGTATTTGTTAGCGCTTCATGGAAAATTTGTCTATTAGAAATTGTTCTGCTATTGAAAGCAATATCACATCTATTACTCCAAATCTTCTAGGCACATGTAGCTATTAACCCTTTAGTAAATTGACTTCCAGGGGCGGAACCAGGACTCGATGATAAGGGGGCTGAAGCCTAAAGGCAATATATATATATATATATATATAATCCAACAAAATAATTATTTTAAATGGAGAATAATGTGCTAATATAACAAAATTTTGAACACATATTAAAAAAAAATATATAAAGTATAATTTAAATTTTTGTTATTACCGATAGCAAATATATGAGATTTTCAATAATTCAACTAATAAGAATATATCTCAAATTTGTATGTTTTTTAAAATATGATAAAATTGATCCCTCTCAATACAAACAATCAAACTATTGTTTATAAAAACTTTTGTTCTTTCACTCTATTATATATGGTACATTATAATATATGTGTATATACGTTATAATATATTTGTTATGCCTTATGATCAGTTTAAACTTTTTTAAAATTACTAAAATTTGTATATAAAATTTTTTTATTAAAATTTTGAAATCCTAGTAATTTTTAAATTAAAAAAATAAAATGTGGAAGAAAAATGCACCACATGGGATTTGAACTTGGGTGGATCACAAAAAGGCATATGCTTTATGGGTAAACCCACCAACCACTCAAGCACACACACATTCCGCACTAGCATGTGTCAAAATATTGTATTTTTCATTAATTTAAGTATAGAAAAATCGAAAACCATCAAATCTTGTATTGCTTAAAAAGTATTATTTTCGACGTCGAGGGGGGGCTTCAGCCCCTGCTAGCTCCCCCTTGGTTCCGCCCCTGCTGACTTCCATATCTAGAATTCCAATGCTGAAGGAGCCATTGTTGAACATTGCAATGAGCCAAACTTGAGATAATGACTTCTGTGAAGCTTTCAATACACAACCAACACTGTCTAGTCAGTCTGCGCCTAGTGAAAATGTGTTCCATAGTTGAGGCTGTAAAGAAACTCAAATTTGGGAATTTTCCCATAAAGGAATCTCCAAAGAAAGGTTTTGCCATCCCCTCCAAACATCATTCAAAGGCCTTTGGTTAAAAAAATGGTAGACAATAGAGGAAAGTTTAGCCAAAGGAGCCTTATTAATCCAAGACTAGTGATTTTTGGAGTTGGAGTGAAAACCCATTTGGGAAATTCTATTCCAATCAATATTAGGAGTAAAACAAACTACTAAAGCATCAAAATTTAAAACATTTTGATCCAAAAAAAATCTGAAACACTCAAAGGCTCAAAGGATTAATACATATTGATGAAAGTAGGTTAAATGTTAAGAGGGATTTCAAAAATCCAAGGATCATTCATAAAATCAGTAGAGTTCGGACTGTAAGCATCAATCAAAAGATTTGGTATCAGCTTTTCACCATTCTTGCAAAGCATTTTTATCAAACCAAGAGACCTTACAAGGGTGGAAACTGGCCAAAATGTTAAAGTCTCCATATTTAAAATTTATAATTTCAACCAAAATTTTGTCAGGCTCATTAAGAATAGAAAAAACATTTTTGGCTATCAATGCATCTTTGACAATCCTTAAGTTCCTAATTCCTAGGCCTCCGTCAGGCTTAGATTAAGTAATAGTATCCCATCCTAAGTAGTGGATGCCGCTACGATTGCTATTCTTATCTCAGAGAACTTTCCTAGTAATGCTAGAAATCTTATCTAGAATGCAGTCAGGGGCAAAATAGCAAGAAAGCATGTAAATAGGTATAGAGAGAAGGGAGGACTTGATCAAAATGGCATAACCAGCTAGAGAAATAGGAGAGTTGGTTCCAAGATCTGACATACTTGGTAACCCTTTCTACCAAGTGGTGACACTAATGCACTATCAATCTTTTGGGTGAAAGAGGGATTTCCAAGTAGTGAAAGAAAAGGAACATTCATTCATTTGGATATTGGATTTAATAGCCTTCCTAATTCTCCTATTGCTCCAGGTAGAAAAATAATCCGATTTATGATAATTAGCTTTTTGGCTAGTGAGGGATCTATAGATATCAAGGCAAAGTTTAGTTGATCTAGCTGTAGCCCTAGAATCTTGGGTAATAACAATCATATCGTTAGCAAACATCATGTGGTTAAAGTTGGTTCTCAAATCTCTATCAAAATCAGGAATCATGTTAAGAATTAAGGCATGGTTTAGAAGAGCTGAAAGATTCTAAACAAGCAAAAAGAAGTAGGGGAAATATGATCACCTTGTCTAATTCCTCTAGAACTCTTGATCCAATCAGTAGGACGCTAATTAATCAAAAAGGCAAAGCTAGCTTAAGTTAAACAGTCTTTAATCCAAGAAATCCAACAAGTAGGAAAGTTCATATGGGTAAGAGTAGCAAGAACGACATTCTACCCTAAGGTATCATAAGCCTTTTCTATGTTCACTTTAATTAACATCCTAGGGAGGCTATGGGTATCAGATTCCAACAAATGAACTATTTCATGAATCACAATGATATTGTCAAAGGTAGATCTACTAGCCATAAAACCACTTTGCGCAGGGCCACCAAGTTTATGCATACCACTCTTAAGCCTATTGGTGAGGATTTTAGAAACAATCTTGTAAGAAAAATTACAAAGAGATATAGGCCTAAAATCCTTCATGTTATTGGGGCAATCAATTTAAGGAATAAAAACAACATAAGTTTGCCCTAAGAGTTGGGGGGGGGGGGGGGGGGGGGGGGGGGGGGGGGGGGGGGGGGATAAGAAATAACATCAAACAAAGCTTTTTTTTAATCATATCCCAATAAAACAAGAAAATAATCAACATCTAAACCATCAGGACCTGGGCTTTTGCCTTTGGTCATGGCCTTAAGGGTATGAAAAAATTCATGGAGGGTAATACATCTAATAAGAAGCTCACTCTCTGATTGAAAAAGAATATGGTGGTTATTGGGCAAAGCACTAATGAGATCAGAGATAGAATGATTGCTAGTGGAATTCCAAAGATTGAAGTAAAACCTAGAAAGACAATTGGCGATATTGGTTTGATTAGTGTAAGTCAAACCAACATCATCCACAATAGCTGAAATTTTATTGACATGATTTTTAAGTCACCATTATTATTCCCCACAAGCCTTGCCCTTTGGGCCCATCTAGTGGCATTCTGTCTACTAAAGGCTAAATACTTGTTATAAAGGGATCTAAGGGCTTGGCTATGGGAGTCAAGGTGGTGCTGAGAAGCTTTAGAGACTACCATAAGGGAGATATCATATTCAAACTGCTGAATCTAAACCTCAAGGGAGGTCATTCCCAAATTTCTCCATTTTAACAAATGATCTTTGGTATGATAAATTAAGTGAGAGAAGGTATGCAAAAGAGTAGAATTGGAATTGAAAGTCCAAGCTTTACTCACGGCTCTATGACAACCCTCATACTAAAACAAAAAATTTTCAAACAAAAAAATTCTACTTTTGTTACAGGTAAAAAACTTGACAGTTAGAAAAATGGGGGCATGATCAGAGGGCACCCTCAGAAGTTGATTGTTAAAATAAGAGCTGAACTTGGAAACCCAAGCAGAATTAGTAAAGAATCTATCTAAAAGAGGCAAACGTCTATTTAAGCCCCTATGATCATTGTGCCAGGTAAAAGGAGGCCCAAAAACCCCAAATCCAATAATTGATTGTGAGAAATAAAATGATTAAAATATCTAGTTTTAGAAATATAATGATTAAAATTTCCACCCCTATGTTCATTAGAATTTTGAATTATGTTGAAATCACCAACAAGAAGCCATGGTAAATCCAATAAAGAAATTGCAGATAAAAGATTCCAAAGAACTTTTTGCACATTCAAATTTTGGCTATTATAAATAATAGACAAAAGCCAATTTTTGGGGTTATTAGCAAAAATAACAAGATGAAGAGCATTATGAGAGTGGGAGATAGGAATCACCTTACTGAAAGAATGTTTCCAGAAAATCACTATCCCTCCAAACAAACCTCTAGATGCGATGGCTGGCCATTCCCACAAATTGACAAATTTTCCACAAAGACGAAAGATCCTTTCCTCACTAGCAAGGGTTTCTTCGAGGCAAACAAAATTTGGGTTGAGACTTTAAATGAAGTCCATAATGCGATTGATGGTCTTGGGGTTTGATGAACCCCTACATTTCTGGCAAAGTATTTTAAGAGATTCCATAAACACAAAGATGAGTAAAACGAATAGAGTAGAGAGAAAGGAAATTAGGGTAATAATCTCCCTATCTATGAAGCCGAGCCAGCAATGTCTTTCCATCTACATGCTATGGCTTCCAGCTTCACATCACGTTGGGCTTGAGCCAAGGGCATTTTATCGTCAATATCATTCGGATCGCTCGATTCTGACAAGCACTCTACCTCCATGGTCTCCACTTCATGGTTTGGGTCTGGTGGAGGTACCATAAGAGCTTGGGCCACTTAGCTAGCCAAGCGATTATGTGGATCTGCATTCAGAGTCGCTTAATTGATTGACTAAGGATTGATTAGAGAGGTGAGTAGCTTAATGTTAGTTGATGTGGATTGGATGGATGCGGCATTCTTTATTCTCCCCACAAGTATGATAACAAGTTTATAGGTGACGAGTGCGGTGGCTAGGGATTAGCTAAGTGATTGATTTTCAATAGTTATATGTGATTTCTTGGTAGGCAAGGCACTAGCTCCAGTAATCTTGGGATTTGGAGAAATAAAATTTAATTTATTACCCACGATGTCACCTCCCAAATCCAATGATGTGAAAACTATCCCAAAGGAGGAGTTAGGATCCCGAGGCAGTTCGGATCGACCACCACTTCAGTTAGCACCTTATCCACCACATTTTGAATAGTTGGTATTATGGATAGCCACATGTCCCCCATCGTGATTCAGATCCTACCACATGTTCCTTGCTGAAGACAGAGGAGCAATACCTTGGCCGTGACCACGTCCATGGCCCCAGAGAGAAGGAAACCTCACCCATGGTCCCTAGTTTGCATCATCGTCCGACACCACTTCAAATCCAACGGTTTCATTTTGATCCACAGTCATAAGGTCGCTTGCATTTCCCTTGCTTTATCTCATTAGACTATTAGAGAGATGAGGTCTCTTTGTGGTTACCCCTTGTTGAGGATGGATCTTGAATACAATTCTCAGAATTATTAGGGATAGAAGTGCATTTCGGCATAGAATGGCCCACACGGCCACATCAGAAACAAAGTGCCGGTAGTCATTCATACAAAACAACAACCATGAATTGATTGTACTCAGGACCAGCCCAAATGCCTTGGGTGAGAAGTCCATAGAGGTCAATCTCCACACACAGGCGACAAATTTGTCACATGAAACATTAAGTGAATGATCATCACTTGGCCAAATTGAGCACCAAAATTTTCAATTATCTATGGTTCTGAAAATTCCAAATGTAAATGATGGAGTTGAACTCACACTGTAGAACATCAAGCTTTTCAAAGGCATTTTGGAAATTGGGACACTAGGGAGTTAGTTAGAAAACCATTCCTTTGATGGTCCACGGGACCTTCAGAAAGAGAGCATCAACCATTTCAAAATTTTGACATTTGATGAAATAGAAGCCGTTTGGGAAGACGGCTACTGAAAATTCCCCCATACCTTGCCACATATCAACTAAGATCTTCTTGAGTTTATCCAAGGGACTTCTTTTCCAAGAAACTTTCCATACAGAGATGTCTTCATCCTTACAGCAGCTTGGTCCATGTGCTCTTCATCCACAATAACACTTTTTTGAACAATCAATTTCAGTTTCTCGATCTGTTCCTTCATGTTCACAACTAGGATCTCCATCAGTTTCGTAGATGCCTAACCTCCAAGGACCCGAGGCCAAATCTGGGTAGGTTGAGGTGGATAAGACAATTTTGGTTCATCCGGAGTAGAGGTTGGGGGGACCCGCAATGGGAGAACTCCACCCCCACTCGCCATGCAAGTAGGGAAGAAGCAAGAGACGGAATAATGGAGAAAGGGTTATACTTATCTTGGCAATGAATGAACCTTCACTTTTACCATTTGTTGTAGTTGCACCCGTAGAAGAAGATACTATAGATGGACTTTGATCTCCCAAGACTTCAACTAGTATATTTTCCTTCACCTCTGAACCATCATTCCAACTACAACTTGTATCTTCATTTAAATGTACCATTTCGTGTCCACATTTCATATTAAATGATATTATAGAATCATTTTTCAAAGATACACATAACTGGACTAATAAACATTACGTATATCTAATTTGACCTCCCAAAGCCATCCTTTTTTCTATCCGGTAATATAGTCCATCTTTCCTCCTATGATTGATATATATGATGGAGTTGAACTCACTATGATATATATTTGTATCAATATTAAGGTAGATGCATAATTTGCTCCCAGAGTTTTTCAACGAATAAGTGTAAATATTTTTTTATGTTTATGTTTCATTTATACCAAATATGGTATTAATAATTGAAAAAAATATTAAATGTACTTATTAATTTGCAAAATAAATTTTTACGAAACTTTGCAAAAGTTTCAAAACCAATATATGCCATCAGTTTCTTTTGTGAGAAGTTATTTAATCATAATTTTAAAATTTTTATCGTATGCCTTTATGCAATATTGCTTTAAAATCTTCAAAATAAAAAAAAAAACATTGTGGTACGTGAAAATTTGCCCAATAAACAAAATAAATCCAGTGCAAAGACTAAATAAGAAAAATAAAATATATCATTTCCTTCCCTCCTTGTGTTTTTTTCCTTGATTTCCTCGAGTTCTCCATCGCAGCAAACAAGTCATAGTGGTTAAATTTGGTGTGATTTCCCACTAGCAATTGAATAATAATTTTTATTATATTTAGAAAAATACTTATTCACCCAAATATGAACAGTATTTTTTTTTAAAAAATAAAGGCTAGAAATTATAAAAACAGATAATTTATGCAAGCAGATAAAGAGCAGCCATATGTGGCATAGCCATGCTAGAATAGCAACTACAAAATTGAGTGTCAGCATTCCATTTCCACCATGATTCTTGATGCATTATCTCCTCCGATTCTCCCACACAGAACCAATCCATTCCCTTATGCAATCCCAAGTTCCCAGCGTTTCCTGTCCAGTCATAAAATAAGCATCAGAAGCCATACGGTCTTTTGTGCTCACAATGCGCAAAACCTGCTTGACAAAATGCCTAACAGACCCTCAAAGGTGTCTTTATGGTCTTCTCTCATCCTTGACAGCACCAAAGGTGGTGGTTTTTCTCAAGCATTCAACATCTTCAGTGAAATGTTGAAGTCTGATGACAAACCAGATGAATTTGTGCTCGGAAGTCTCCTTAAGGCTAGCTCTGGGCTCTCTGATTTGTGCATTGGAGAGCAGCTTCATGCAAAGGCCATACGGTTAGGACTTGCATCGGAGCGTGGTGTCCGGACATCTCTTATAGCCATGTACTCTAATTGCGGGTTCTTGGAACTTGCTCGTCAGGTATTTGATGATGTGCCTTTTGTTCATTTGACTGATGTGCCAACATGGAATTGTTTGATCTCAGTTTATGTTTCGCATGGACAGTACGATATTTGTTTTTGTGTGTTCTCTTATATGCTTAGTATGGGTCACTTAGCCCCGACTGATGCTACTTATGCTAGCATTATTAGTGCATGTGCATCAGCAGGTGAGATCAAGATTGGAAGGATGACACATTCGATGATTGTCAAAGACAAAACAATTGACAAAACAATGTTGCTCAATTCTCTTATTACCATGTATTCAAAGTGTGGTGATCTGGACAGCGCGAACAAAGTTTTCCAGAGAGTGGAAAAAACAAACATAGTATCATGGAATGCGATGATTGCGGGGTTTGGGCAGAATGAAGAATTTAACCTTGCACTCAAATTGTTCCGTGAATTGACAAGATTTGATCAACAAGTGCTTGTGAAGCCAAATCGGATAACATTTCTCAGTGTGTTAAGTTCAGTATCGGGTTGTGCAGCTTTGAAATTAGGGAGGGAGGTGCATGCACAGGTAATTAAAACAGGTCTTGAAATTGAGACCAGTGTAGGAAATGCCCTAGTCACAATGTATGGGAAGTGCAGTGATGTGATAAAATGCAGGTTGGTTTTCAATAGATTACCTTTCCGGAATGCGATTACATGGAATTCAATGCTTTTTGGATATGCTCAAAACAATCAAATGGAAAACTGTATTGAGCTGTTCAAGGAAATGATAGCACTAGGAATCAAGCCCGACAATCATACTGTAACAATTCTTCTTAATACCCTGTCATCAGTTACACCAATTTCTGATTGTTCCTTGTTGATCAGGGAGATACATGGATATTTGTTGAGAAGATCAAGATCAGGATTGTTGAATATAGCTGCATATAATGCAATCATAACAATGTATGCCAAGTGTGAGATGTTACATGAAGCAGAAAAGCTCTTCAATTGGATGAGCAAGCACGATTCGTACTCTTGGAATGCAATGATAGATGGCTATTCATCAAATGGTTACTATGATGAAGCTATCACGTTCTTTGTATATATGCAGGAGCAAGGCTTAAAATGCAATCATTTAACTTTTTCAATCCTTCTGACAGCCTGTGGCAGATTGGCTTCTGCTGAGCTTGGCAAGCAGATTCATGCTTTTACTCTAAAACACCACTTTCCTCGTTGCCAACACCAATCTCATTTATTGTCAGTCAACAATGCCTTAGTGGCTATGTACTCGAAGTGTGGGAGCATCAGGGATTCTGCCAAAGCTTTTCATCAGATGGCGAAGAAGGATGTATTCTCATGGACAGGCATGATCACGGCATATGCACATCACAGCATGGTCTATGAATCCTTCGAATGCTTTGAGAGAATGAAAAGAAACGGCATTGAACCAAATTCTGTCACATTTCTTGGACTGCTTACTGCTTGTGCTCATGCAGGTCTTGTCAAGGAAGGAACACAATACTTTGATTCAATGATTGAAATATATGATGTTAATCCAAATGTCGAGCATTATGCTTGCATGGTTGATCTTTATGGTCGTTCAGGCGATTTTGAGAGAGCAGTAAAGATGGTTGAGACAGGGATATTACAGCTGAACTTGAGGCAAAATTCTTGTGTACCCTTGTTGAAAGCACTGCTTGGGCCATGCCATGCACATAATCAACTTGAACTTGGGGTTCAAGTGGCAAGACAAATTTTAGAGCTTGATCCTGAAGATGAGACTTCACATGTCCTCTTGTCAAACCTCTATGCTTCTGTTGGAATGTGGGAAAATGCAATAACTGTGAGAAACATGATGAAAGCAAAGGGACTGAAGAAAGAAGCTGGATGTAGCTGGGTAGAACTTGAGAACAGAAGGCATGTCTTTGTAGCAGGAGACTGTAGTCATCCTGACAGAAAGCGAATATATGATAAGTTAGCAGAATTGGATGAAAAGTGCCGATTAATTGGTTACATCCCAATGACCAATTTTGTTCTTCATGATGTTGATGAGGTGCAAAAGGAAGCAATTCTTAGTTCTCACAGTGAGAAGTTGGCTGTATCTTTTTCTGTGTTACAGAATGGAAGAAGAAAAGGTGCCATTCGGGTGATAAAAAATCTCCGAGTTTGTGGGGATTGTCATAATTGGATGAAGTTTGCTTCTAAGGTTGAAGGTCGGGAGATCGTCTTAAGAGATTCTCGACGCTTTCATTTCTTCAAGGATGGGAAATGTTCATGCAGAGATTATTGGTAATGAACAATGGGTGTAAAACTTATAAAATTAAAAAAGAATTATTGCATTTTTTTTTTTTCATTCTGCAGCTGAAATTGATAGGATCATGGTAATTCATTGGCTCAATTTCATTCTGTATTTGAATGTCATTCAATATTGTCATACAACACAAATTTTATAATTAGTTGACTCAGTTCAAAACTAATCTATAGAAGAGCATACTGCTCAATTCCTTAAGCTACGGGAAAAGCTTTGAATGTACAAGTTGAAGATAAAAACCAAAATTCAATTCCTCCTTTGTATCATATATCAAAATCAAATTGAAACCTTAATTAAAGTCAGCTAAATCTAATAATTCAGAACAATGATAGTTTAATGTAATTTAGGAAAATAATTATTTAACATAATGAATTTGAGGAAATGATTCATTCTTTGATCTTTTCTATATAACATTTGCCTAGAGATTTGGATCAGTTAACGGTGATTTACTATAGTCTCCTTTTGGCAACTAATCAGTTAATCACAAAAAATTATAAAACATTCAATGATATCAAGGAAGTTATATTTATTCAAATGTCTTCAAATAAATAATTTCGATAAGCTTATTAATGGGTATAAAAAATGATAGAAAGAGTAATTTGAGAAGAAGAAAGGTGAAAAAAAAAGAGAATGTTGTGAGAAGAGTTATTAGCAGAAACAAGTGTAAGGATCTTAAACACAATAATTCTCCAATAAGTGTGTCCATGTGCATAGGACAATTCTCCTAATAGAAAATACAAATGCTTAAGTCACTATCTGTCACGCTCTGAGCCCGAAGCATTGACAAACAGCCGTATACCTATAAGGCAGTAACCAAGTAACCACGCAAGGCATCAAAACCTGTCTCACATTAGTGAACAACATTTAACAGGGCTACTAATTCCGAAAACAAAAGAAACTGCAATGTTTGAAATGCAACGAAAACACATAACAATTAAACAAAAACAGGAGTATCTAAACCCACAGGAAAGGGAGTTTATTAACTCATTAATAACTAGACGGCGAATTGCTGAACGGCCCGCTAAACTGTCCGCCATTCAACCCTACTCCCGATCTGAAATGAAAAGAGAACAACTTAATAAGCTTGGGAGATCAGTAAGCAAGCACTAAAAATATCTGGATCACAAAATTTCAAACACATACACAAGTGTGATATTGTACAGTGAACATCAGAATAAAACCCAGAATCAGAAAATTTCAAACAAATATAAATTTTCAACTGAATGAATATAAAGTCCCCAAATAACTAATGCCAAAACAGAACATCAAAATTCACTTGTTTAAACTTTGTGATTCAAGTTAGATTTCAGAGCTCATTTGTTTACCCTCGCTGACTCGAGCTAGAATGTTAGAGGCTATTATTTTTCACCGACGGAATGGTGTGAAACTATAGTCTCTATGTCAAAAGTACTTGTCGACACGGTCAGTATTTAACCCTTAGTGATAGAGTTATGTATAGTTAATTGGCGACTGATTTCTATGTCAAAATATTTCATGTTAGTAAAATAATAAACTATCAAAGTTAATACTGAGCAAATACTGAGTAATCATCCAAGAAAAATATCCATATTCATATGAATTTTTTATAATACCAAAATAATCCATTTTGTTTAGTATAAACTTGAGGAGAAATTTATAAACATCTTCCACTAATTGAAAATTTTTAAATAATGGGTAGAAATATGATATCCGGAAATTTGTTCAAAATTTAACTAAAAAGAAACTTTCATAAAGATGACATGCGTCAGGAACCATGCATAATCAAATTTTAATAACTATTTAATAAACTATATAAATAACCGAAACTTAAATAACAATTAAATAAACAAGAAATTTAGCCACTACCAAAACAAATAAGTGAAAAAAATTAAAATGATAATTTATCAAGAGTTGGAATGCATATACATATATGGGCATTTATATGTGGTGTACTTGTTTAATGCCAAAAACTAAATGCACGCCGAAATTAGGCTTCCATAGAATACCCTATATTTGATAACACATTCCAAGGGTATTAAGATACCAAACAAGCTAAACAAACACAGGGATATACAGTGAATCAAATTCCTACATTATCTAAATCCCTATGAAATCAAAACAAGCACAGTATCTAAATCCTCAAATCAATTTAATACATATATACATATATGTGTGTTAAACAAGTGAACGAATTGCGGATGCTAGCATTGGAATTTTAATTCCATTCCATTCCTCATATATATATAAAGCACACAGAACTTCAACTGACCATCCTACACATCAATTTTCATTTTTTTTTACACTCAGACCACAAAAGCACCTACTGTATAAGAATAGTTTCTAATAAATAGGAATAAGATCATTGACATTATCATCATCATAATATGGTGTTGATAATCTAATTGGAAAAGCAGATAACAAATAAATACTAAGCGCCAAACCCTGAACTGCTTGCAGTCTAGTGTGGCTTCTAAAGTATGGGAATGGATGTGTTCTTATGTAGCTATTAGCAATGGATAAAGAAGCTAGTAAATTAATAAGAAAATCCATTTTAAACAATAGAAATTAATAATATGTAACTAATCTGCAAATACAACACTGAATCTATAATCGACAAACACCTTATGCAAGGCTTACAAAATTACGCAAAGCCATTTGATCAACCATTGGAAAAACTATGATTTTAAAGGTATTTTGAACTATAGAAAAACTGGGTAAATTTAAAGTGAAAAATAATATCAAAGTCTCACACAAATTATAAAAAGACAACAATAAAAAACATACAACTTGACCAAAGATCCAAGGAAGAGGATGCTTATCTCAACAATAAAACTGACACAAACCCTTGACGATGAGGTCTCTCTTTTCCTCCCTAGACGGCAATAAAAAAAATGGAAGAAAACGAAGAGACGACTAGAGTTTCAAAACTGAAAATTAAAATTAAATTATAATAATGATAAAGCATAATTGCCTCACACTGAGAAAATTAAAAAAAAATTAACCTTTTTTGGGTGGGGCACACACTATCCTCCAAATAATCTTAGAGGAATATAAACAAACCATATTGCTCATAACTGAAAGCTTGAAATAAGAAAACTGAATTACCAATTTTGAAGTTGGATATAGGCTTTTAAGGAGAAGTTTCCTCCACTTGATCAATAACTCCTTCCCACTCTGCACAACTTCTGCCCACTAATTGAAGGAGTTTGACTTGGTCTTTACCATAATATTGATTAATATTAGATTTTCTTCTAAAGTAGGTATGTATAGGTGGCACCATATCATTGCTTCCTTCTTGGAAACTTGCCTTGTCCTCAAGGTAGAATGATGGGAATTATTCAACCAATAAATCATAGTTCTCCCAGCTTGCTTCTTCAATTGGGTTCTCAGACCATTATACCAAAAATTTCAAAGTAGAAACCCCTCCTTGAGTAACCCAATAAGCCCCAAGATTTTGGTAGGGGATACTATGAGTTCCCAATCAAAATTAATGGGAAGAGGAGGCGGATGTGTGGTTGAGTGTTGCCCATGGCCCATGAGCAGGTTGCAACACAAAAATATGAAAAATGGGATGGACTTTGGCAGAATTTGGAAGTGCCAACTCATAAGCTACTGGTCCAACACAACGCACCACTTTATAAGGCCAAAAAATCTAGGAGATAATTTTTCATACCTACGTCTAACAAGAGAGCATTGGCGATAGTGTTGAATTCTCAAACAAAGAAAAAAAGGATCACCGATATTGAATTATAAATCTCTTCACTCAAATCTGCTTAAGCCTTTATTCGTGATTGTGCTTTAAGTAAATTTGCTTTCAATAGCTTAAGGATGTCATCATGAGTGATCAACTAATCTTCAACCTCAGCTATATGTGTTTCTCCTAGAACATAAGGCTGAATTTAAGGTGGTTCTCTGCCATAGACAATTTCGAAAGGTATGGTCTTTGTTGAAGAATGAAAACCAGTGTTGAAAGAGTATTTAGCCCATGGAAGAAACTTGTGCCATGAGTGCAGCTATTCTTGAGCCAAACATCTCAAATAATTCTCCAAGTATCTATTAACAACCTCCATCTGTCAATCAGATTAAGGGTAATAGGCTGTTCTCATACATAACCGGGTTTGACTAAGTTTGAATAGCTCCTACCAAAACACACTTAAAAAGATAGCATCTCTATCTGAAACAGTGGACTTAGGAATGCCATGGAAGCCCACAATTTCCCTGCAAAATATTATGGTGATCATTTTTGTAGTCAACGGATGAGATAAAGGAATAAAGTGAGAATATTTGCGGAGACGGTCCACCACAACAAGTATTGTATCAAATCCACCAGCTTTGGGAAGTCCAATGATGAAATCAAGTGAAATATCCTCCCAGATTTTGTTGGGAATAGGCGGGGGTTGTAAAAGACCAGCTGGTACCAATGTTTGATACTTGCTTTGTTGACAAGTCAAATAATTCTAAACCCATAGCTTCATAAAATTCTTCATGTGTGGCAAAAAAAAGTAGAAGATAAGCGTTTCAATGTCTTTAAGTACCCACCATGTCCCGCAATTAGAGTGCCATGAGACTCATAAATCAGTTTCTGACGTAAGGAAGAATCATCAGGTATAACTAGGTGATTTTTATAATAAAGCTTTCTATTGACCACCTGGAATTCTGGACGTACTTTCAAATTTTGTAAGAGGGCAAATATAATATCCCTTGTATAAGGATCATTCTGTAAGGCATTCTGCAAGTCTACAAAATTCAAAGGAATAAGCATCAACAAAGATAGCAAGTTAGCAGGTTGAGGTCACCTAGAAAGGGCATCAGCAACCTTGTTTTCAACGACTTTTTTATACACAATGAAAAAAAAATCAAAAGGTAACAATTTTAAGAGAAACCGTTGTTGTTCATTAGTGGTGAGCCACTGATCCAAAAGATATTTAAGGCTGCAATGATCATAAAAATGTCTCCCCATCAAGTAGTGTTTCCATTTTTGTAATGCCAAAACAAGTGCCAATAGTTCCCAATCATAAGCAGATTTTAGAAAATTGGAAAAGGAGAGACCTTTACTGAAATATGCAATTGGGTGTCCTAATTGAAGAAGGATCATAAGTGCTTCTGTATGCATATTAATTAGTATGTTTTACTTACATTGAGCATTGCTTTTATCAGGTTTTATGGCTCATTATTGCATTTTTGTTTTCTTTTATGAATTTAGTGTTGTGAAGGCATGTTATGGAGAAAGAATGCAAAAAATAGGTCATGGAGGTTCTTTAGGGAGTTCTTTTGTGCAACATATCGAGTAAGATACAAGCCATGATTTGACACATGAGGGTGTGTTCCAACTTCTAAAGAGTTCAAGTAAATTGGTGTTGTAGAAGGGCACAACGGTAGTCACAAGTTCATATTCTGCATTGTTCGAAGATATCAAAAGCTCTCCACATGGTTTTTGTGCATCAAGAAATGCCCATGACTTACTACAAGGATGTATATACGTCCGGGTGGCCTCAAAAGAAAATGGAATGGAATTTGGAGTTCATTTGAGCAGTTTTTAGTGAAGCTAAAAATCCACATGGGGGTGTGAAAATTCCAAACGGCCGTGTGGATTTTCCACATGCCCGTGTGGATTTCTGATCTGAGGGTTTAAATAGCCGCTTTGAAGAGTTATTTGGGGATCTTTTTCCTATCTTGGAGAGGGAGCGTGGCTAGGGTTTAGAGAAGGTTTTTGGAAGGTTTTGGAGTGTTTCTACTCCGTTCAACATCGATTTCCATTGAAGGAAAGTTATTGGGAGAGCAACCAACGACATCGATTCACCAAGGTGTGGCCTAGGCTTGACGAATGAGTCTTTAGAGAAGGAAGAGCGGCTCTTGGAGACCGTCATCACAGAAAAAAAAAGGGGGTTATCTTTGTGGATTGTTAGCACCTTTACTTGATTTCATCTTTGATTTTGTATTGCTCCATAGAGAGTTAAACCCCTAGTTGGTACTTGGGCATGTAAACCTAGGATGTATTTGTTTCACTGACTCTTATTTCATTTCCTTTAAATGAGAATTATTTGAGCTTGTGTGATTGTTGTTTGGTTTTCCCTTAGAGTGACACTAGGGTTAATAACTTCTTCTAATGATCCTTTTGATGAGTGACCATCACCATTAGAATTAGATTTACTAAGGTTGAAGAGGGTTGAGAGGGTGAGTCAAGAGGTAGCGGAACGTCCCCTTTTCCCTCCGATGTGATTTATCCTATCTCCATATTCCAAGAATTCTTTGCAATTGCATGTAGAGTGAGGCGTCGAGAGTTCCTTCTCCGCCGGGGCTTAGTTGTGATTAGTAATCCTTCGCTTGGACCAAAGGGTTTGATCTAAATTTGAGAATAAGGTTTATCACTTGGAATCCCTAGAGCTTTAAGCAGTTATACGTGGTGTGATAGGAATGGTTAAATCATTTGTGGAAGCAATGGAGAGGGTTTGAACCATGGTGCTGCTACCAAATGATAGAAAGAGTAATTTGAGAAGAAGAAAGATGACAAAAAATGAATGTAGTGAGAAGAGTTATTGGCAGAACAAGTGCAAGGATCTTAAACACAATAATTCTCCAATAAGGAGCCGTTTGGATTGCGGAATAGGAATGAGAAGAGGAGGCATGAAAAAAAGAAAGAAATGAGAATGAGAATAGGGAAAAAGGTGATGATAATGAAAAAGGTGTTTGGTTGGAAGGAATGAGAGTTAGGAATAGGAGAAAATAAAAAAGAGATATGATGAAAATTACATTTATACCCTTTTGTGTAAATAAGATCATTTTGTATAAAATAATGAATTATGTTTAATAATAAATATTTAAAATGATTTATTATTAAATATTTATAATATAATTATTTACTTTAATTTATTATAATTAAATATTTAAACTTAATATAATGAATTTACATATTTAATTAATAAATTTAATTATAATAATTAAAATAATAATAGTTAAAAAATAATGATATTTAAATTATTTTATTATGTTAATAAATATTTAAATATGCTATTATAATTTAAATTATTATAATTAATTATTAAAAGTAATAATTTTTTAGTAACACATAATTAATTAACAAAAATAAAAAAATTTCACATATAAAATAATTTAAATACCATTATTTTTATTTATTTTTATTTTAATTATTATATTTAAATTTATTAATTAATTATATTAATTTCAAATATTAATTAAATGTAAAGAGATGGGTAATATGGGCATTACACCCTATTACCTCTCTCATGAATCCCATTACCCCAATTTTGGAATGGGACTCCCATTACCTTAACCCAAACAAGGTTAACATAGATGGGGGATAATGATTCCCATTCACTGGGATCATTACCCCCCATCCAAATGGGAAGTAATTGTGTCCATGTGGAGAGGAAATTTGTCCTACTAGAAAGTACAAATGCTTAAGTCACTATCCTCCAAATAATCTTGGAGGAATATAAACAAATCATATTGCTCATAACTGAAAGCTTGAAATAAGGAAATTGAATAACCAATTTTGAAGTTGGATACAAGAAGTTTCTTTCAAGAAGAAGTTTCCTCCACTTGATTAATAACTCTTTCCCACTCTGTATAACTTCTGCCCACTAATTGAAGTAGTTTGACTTGGTCTTTAGCAGAATATTGATTAACATTAATTTTTAGAAGGAATACAAGGAGATATATGTGGACCAATACATCCATCACGCGGACCATTTAGGTATTTTATGGTTTTAGTCGATACATCAACTAGATGGTCTCATGTCTTGCTTTTGTCCACAAGAAATGTAGCTTTGAAGAGATTATTGGCACAAATTATTAGGCTTAAAGCATAATTTCTAGATCCCATAAAGACAATCTGTCTTGATAATGCTGGTGAATTTACACCAAAATCATTTCTAGATCCCATAACAAGTTGATCCCATAACAAGTTGAGCATCCAGTAGTTCATGTACATACCCAAAATGGGTTGGCAGAGTCATTAACTACTTCATATTATTTCTCGTCCAATGTTATTAAGGATGAAACTGCATACAAACACATGGGGTCATGCTATTTTGCATGCTGCAGCTTTAATACAGATCCAACCCACTAGATGTAATTCATATTCACTAGATCAACTTATTATGGGTAAAAAACCTGATATTTCACATATAAGAATATTTGGTTGTGCAGTATATGTACCTGTACAAATAGCACAACTAAATCATACAAAAATTGGTCTACAATGTAGATTTGGTATATATGTTGGTTATGATTCTCCTTCAATTATAAAATAGTTAGTGCCATTAACGGGAGATGTATTTACTGCAAGATTTGCATATTACCATTTTGATGAATCCATGTTCCCTTCAATAGGGGAAGAAATGACTACTCAAAATGAGCCGAAAGAAATTGATTGGAATGCATCACGATTATATACATATGATCCTCACACCAATGAGTGTGAACTTGAAGTTCAAAAGATCATTAAATTACAAAATATTAAATGAAATGCCTAATGCATTTACTAATACTAAAAGGGTAACCAAGTCATATATACCAGCTACTAATGCTCCTGCAAGAATTGAGATTCTTAACACCCCATTGAAAGAAAAACAAGAAGAAAACAAACCACGTAAAAAACATGGAAGACCAATGAGCGTTGACACACACTTTACGTTGATATATCTGCAAGTGCTCTGGTCGTCAAGTAATAATTCGTGGGTGAGCACGAGGGTTGTATTACTCAGGGAACGGGGAAAGGCTCCTATTAGTTTATTTTTGCTTAATCAATAGCTTGACGTCTATATTGGTTCTTAAATCTATTCCTACAAACTAATTAATAAAATACAATTAAGGATCGTGAAGTGCAATTTGAAGGAATTGGGTAATCAGATGATGATTCTCTCAACAATTAAGAGGTGATATTTTGATCTAGTGATATATCGGGTGGAATTCAAGGGCCTATTAGTCTCAATCTTTTGGCAACCAAGTCTAAAACACTAGAAATTTAAGATGGAATCTCTTTTAACCTAGCCTCCTATGTCCGTCTTATGTTTAAGAACTCCATTAAGAGGGCTAATCAAACACTAATCCAGAAACCTAGCTATGTCTAATCTCTTAGAGCATGCATAGATCTAACAAGACATAGGTGTTCTAATACATGGGAATCTCTTCCTCACAACATTAACAAAATAGCATCAAACAATCATGCAATGAATCCAAGAAAACTATAAAGAATATATTATTGCCAATAAAGATTCATAAGTAAAGATCAAGGTATATTGACATGCAATTCACCTCTAATTGGGGTCCTCTAATGGGTATGTAAGTATTAACCAATGAATAACAATAATCCACACAAAGGAATAACAAAAGAATTCCTAAACTAACTCCGTCCGATGGTTAAGGTTCAGAGGATCCCAAGATTGTCAAGAAAATGCTGAATCTCCTCACGCTCTACACTATCAATGCATGTTGAATCCCCCTTGAGAAACACATTGGAATCCACTGAAATAATGATGAATCTAATCTCCAGCCACACGGGTCTCTAGCAATCCGGCTGTCTCTAACAAATTCTGCAAAAGAATCCCCGTTGCATTGTAAAACCTAAGGATATTTAAAACCTGAGTCCTCCATGGCCTCACCACTCTCGTTGTGAAGGCCGTGGTAAGTAAGTTTTGCTCCTTGGGCTACAAGTCGCGTAATAGCACGGTCTTTCTTTGCATTGTGTGGATTGACTACAGGTGTTATGATTTACAACCGCCGTTATGGAAGCTGTTATGACTTTTGTGTTTTTTTCTATGGCTCAACACTGGCATGGCTTGGTCATGGTCATGATAGAAGTGTGGTCAGATGTCACCACGGCAGTTGTGAACCGTGATAGTGAATTAGTTTAGCAAGTTGATCTTTTTTGTTCCGAAACACTTCCATATTCGATTCTTTAGCCCTAGGATGAAAAAAAAGCCCATGGTGAACAAAAGAATGAAATTATGTTCTAATTTGGTGTTAAACATGCAAAAATATCATATGAAATGTAATATAAATAATGTATAAAATACATATTTTCAAGCACTCAAACCTTTCCACACTTAAGCGTTTGCTTGTCCTCGAGTAAATATTAAAACTTAAAATGAAAGGCATGATAAGTGCTTCACGTTAGGCTAGAAATGATGGAGTTTTAATAATACAAGGAAATAATAAAATGCTAAAATACAGAGTGATGAAAATAAAATAAAAAAGGTGGAAATCAGTAGGGGACCTCAGGAGTAGTGTAAGAGTGGTGGAAGACTGATGATATCGTTAAAGAGGGAAGAGACGCAGGTGCCAATGGAGTTGGCATAGTCGGTGAAGTAGGTACTGAAGTGGATGGAGGATCATGGCCTTGCACATGCACCACTATCTGGTGGAGCAGACCCTCGATTGTTACTTGATCTTGTTTGAGACTAGCCAGGTGTTCCTTAATTGTGGGTGGGATGGACGGAGTTGATGTTGTGATCGGTGGAGCAGGAGCAACAGCAACAGAAACTGGATCTGAGGCTATGGCAAGAGAAACTGCGGTGGTAGCAGTCTCCGCGAAAGACTCCTCATCGTTTGAAGACTGTTAGTTTGACTGGTGGATCACCCAGTGCTGCATCGCTTGGTGTGTGGTGATCCTGAGAGGTCGCATGCCTTCTACTCGGTACATGCCCGAGTATCAGTCTATCAGACCCAAACCCCGTGCAAGTTTGGTGATGTAAGGACTAAGAATAATGGTCGCCAATCTAGGATTGTGGGCCTGGTGATGTAGCTAGCAGGAAAGTGTGTCGCTGATGTGGATTGGCTTCCTCACCACTATGCTCCCACAGAGGTATAGATCTCAAAGGTTCACGACCCCCGTACTGTCCCCTCACCTAGTCAACGTCCTTAATAGGATGGCATGGACATATTTGAATGTTGGTCACCCCAAGACAGATGACTTCGAGACACCGCATACATAGGTCTTATGGCCTCGAAGTGTTTAGGTCCATACTCGATCTGGACTGATGTGAACCGCTAAGTCGATGTGGAGCTGAGAGTATGACTCGATGTGAACATACTCCACGTCGACCAACCCCATCCTAATGGAAAAATCCATGTAGGACATCAGATACTCCTCACCAAACATCTGGAAGCTGATTGCTTCCTAATCTAAGGCTGATGATCATTTGGTTAAGCTCGAACGGGCTCATTACCTCCATGGTTAGCTACCAATAAGTCGGCTCATCGATACCAAATATCTACTCCCATGCCTACACTGAGATAAGGTCTTGTACCTCATTGGCTAAGCCAATCCTCTCGAGTGTCGGCAGTAGATCAAACGCTCCTCGATGAAGCGTTGATCCACGAGTCGTTTGTAACATGCCCTATGCTTGGGATCACTAAAATGATGTATTACTGGCTGATAAGACTTACTGGAATTCTTCTTCTTCTCGGCCTTCATTTGAGGATGAGTAGCAGTCCTTTTTTGATCCATATCATACAATTCAGAAAGAATACAAGTAAATAAATAGAATATGAAAAATGTAAAGTAGGAATTGACAACGGGTGCATAATAGGTAGACCATGACCATTTTGGGACCATAACAATGTCAACACTCCCGTTATCTCAGCCGTAGTAAACCTCTGAAAAATGACAATGATCAGACAACATCCCATTGTGTGTCTGTTGTGTTCTATAATAGGGCAAAGGGCTGCTAACAATGGGCAGAGCTCATTGCTATCTGTTGCAAAGGTAGGCTGAGCAAGAAAAAAGTTCGCAATGGGTGTACAATGCCCATTATGAAGTTTGGATTTGAACACAACGGTCTCCACAATGGCTATTATTCCTCACAGAACGACAATTGTGGAGCCCAACTGTGGTGAAAAATTTGTTATACTTCATTGTTTTTTATTGCAATTTATATAGAAACATTCAGCACATCATTCTAAACTATTTCATGCCATTTATTCACAATAAAAACAAGGTTTAAATAAGTTTTTTTAAATTCTTACAAATTTGGCTGAGAAGATGATAGAAATCTATGGTGAAAATCAAAGATATGATGTGCAATAATCAATAAGAAAATGATCCAACCAAGTTTCGCAAACGCAATAGATAAATATTGGGTGAAGTGGAAGAGAATAACAAAAGATTTGAGTGAAAAAATCTAAAGGACAGCCGATGGCAACCCTATATCCTTCGGTAACAGTCTTCACAATGGGCTCACAATGCCTGTTGTTAATGCTCTTCAGAAATGAGGCACAACGCCCATTATTTGGTCGTTATGAAGCTATTGCCTACTCAATGAATGCTCAGAATTGTCTAAGTGTTGACCACAGTTGTCCTGGGTGTGTTGTGTTGGTAACGGCCTTACCACAGGTATGGTGAAGGTCGTGCTAGTACCCCTAAAAAGCTAAAGAATAAACAGATCTTTGTAAGACAGCCATTATGGGCCACCACGGCATGGCCACGACTGTGGTCAGCCCAATATTTTCTCTTCTTGAATATCGTAACAGGTGCACAATGGCCTTGTATGTGTCCATTGTGATGTCTACGATTAAAAAATAAGAAATTTCTCTGTACAAAACGGCATAAAAACAATTTCTACAATGAAAACCAACTCCACACATGATCTCCATCAAGCATCACTTTTTATTGAAAACTAAAATAACAAACACTAAAACTGAAACTAAAAGAGCTAAAACTATAAAAGCTACTCTTTTTTTCTGAGGCAGTGTTTTTAATGAGGCAGGGTTTTATCCCAATGGGGTTTTCCGAGGTAAGGTTTTTAATAAGGCAGTGATCCCTCAAATAAATAATGGATAGTGTACTATTTTTCCTTGACTAAGTCTTTATCCCACTGGTTTTTCCTTGTAAGGTTTTAACGAGGCATATCCTTTAGTTGTAGGCATCCAAGGGAGAGTGTTATGTATACTTTTAAAATAATGGATGCGACTGTAACAACCACCTTACTGTAGTAGCCACCCACACGGCACTGTAGCAACCGGTATCACTGTTACTATTCCACATACCAATGTATTTTGGACCATTAGATTAAATCAATTTTGACATTCATTCAATCCTTGAATGGCTATAACATATAGAAAAGATGAGATAGATAAGAAGAAGGAAGAAAGGAAGGTGCTGCATAATCAAGGGTGTTCGGTACATATTTTATTTCTCTTTTCTTTATGCTTTCCTTTCTATTTATTTTATATTCATGGAAATCTATATATATATTTATATTGAAGATGAATTACTAGTTGCATATATAATAAATTTTTTTTTCAAATATTGAGTTAAAAAGAAAGGTTTTATTTGAAATTAAAGAAATTTAACATAATTAATACTAATAAAACAAAATTTTTAAATATATATATATATATATATATATATATATATATATATATATATATATATGTATATATTTAAAATATGTTTAAAATGAATCACATGGTCGAAAGGAAAGGTAACTACCCTATAATCTTTTTAGTTTATTTTTTGAGTCAAATCAAATCAATAACCACCTTAGTATTAATGTTAAATCTACCATTGCTTCTATGGTACTCAACATATTCTAAACTCTAAAGTTGTTATTAGTATTATCATGATTTTAATTTTATAAGATGGAGAATTCATTGATTCGTGAAATTTTAAAATGATTATGTTTGTACGGGATTATATAGAAACAAACTAGAAAATTGATTTGGTTAAATCATTGGACTCATCAATGACTACAACAATATGATCAAACTTTACCAATTAATTGCTTCTGACATGTAGAGTTTTAAATTCATGCTTCAAGGTCTAAAACTTCACAGCAATAACTTTGGAGGAACCTTGAAATTAAGTATATAGATTCTCCACACTTCTTTAGAAGTTGCAACAGCTATAATATGGGAAAAGATGGACTTATTCACAACCTATTGAATGAAAAACAAGGTCTTAGTATCATTTTTTTATCCTTCAATTTACTTTCTTCATCTCGGTTAGTAAATCCATTCTCGACCAAATCCCAGTGCTTTTGAGATTTGAACAATTGTTTTCATCTTTATGCTCCAAAATTTGTAGCTATCACCTTTAAATATTAATAGAGAAGGATTGAATACATTCGATGCATTACCATTGGTGGCTATGTTTATATTGTAACTTCCACTTGGCTCTGATACCACAATATTTTGTGAAAGAAGAAGAAGAGAAAATACCTAAAATGTGTTTTTCCATTTACTATGATGTAGTCAACAACACACTTCATTAATAACTTCAAACATAGTACATATTATATAGAATAAACAAGACAACTATTTAAGCATGCAGGCCATAACTACGTATACACAAAACATGCTCATACTGGTTACAACCCCCTTCCCCCAACAAACATTTATCATCTCATACACCCATACTGACTTGATACTTGACTGAAGAACCATACGTATACCTTATGTTAATCAATCTTGGTGTAATTTTTGAATAGCTTCAACAACTTTAACTAGAGACGCATGCTTTGTTGCAGCTTGATGTAGCTTTTAATCACCTTTAGTAGTAAGTTGACATGCAATCTCTTGTATAGTTGCCACGTTGGCTTGTTTAAATAACTATGTGATTTTGTCTGAGCCATATTGAATAAGAATGAAGTATATTGTAAATTATTTTGAAGTCTCCTTCTAAAGAAAATTGACCCAATAATCAAATGAATTCTGTTGTGAGCATCAAATAAGATGATAGTTGATTGCAAGTGGTGTAAAATAGAAAATTTCCCCTTAATCCTTCATCTTGGAGCAATAAGGTGAAAACATACTTTTGAGGGAGTTCATTTTCATGTTCAAACCATTACAGAGCTCTTAATTAATTTCTGGGGGAAAAGGACGCTAACAATAATAATTAATAAGGTAATGATGAATTTTAAAACACACGAAAAAACACGATGTAGCCAGGGCTAGTCTTAGGCATAGGCGACCAAGGCCAATGCCTAGGGCCCCACAGTTTCTTAGGGCCACATAATTTTTATATTTTTTTAAAAGATATATTTAAAATTTCATTTCATATTATGCTATCCACATAATTGTTATCTTAATTTAAAATTTTAATTGTTTTAAACTATAAAAGTTAATTTATGATAATATCAATGAGCAACAAATTTGGCCTTATAATAGGGCCCGACAATTTTCCATGGTCTCAAAATTCATGTTTTTTTTCCAAAAATTATATTTTTAATTTTTTTTTACTATCATCCTATAATACTATCCATATAATTATCTTGAAAATTTTAACTTTCTTTTTAAACTATAACACTTGACTTATTATAATATCAATGTGCAACAAATTTGGCTTTATAATAGGCCCTGCAATTTTTCAAGGTCTCACAATTCATTTATTTTTTAAATTATATTTAAAATTTTTATTTACTATCATCATATAATCCTATCCATATAATTATCTTGAAAATTTTAACTTTTCTTTTAACTATAACACTTATAATAGGCTCCGCAATTTTCTCATCCTCACAGTTCATGTTTTCCTTTCAAAATACATTATATTTAAATTTTTATTTACCATCATATCCTATCCACATAATTATTTGATAAAAATAATTTAAAAATATTTATCATGATTTGCTTAGATTCTCATTTTTTGTAAGAGCGGCCCTAGATGTAGCACAAGTTTAGCAACAAAAGCCTCAACAATAGTTGGACTGATACACAAGTAAAAGTAATTCTTGACGACATAAGAAAATATTTGAATTTAACAAAAGCCTCAATAAATCAGTTATAAGCATGGACAAAAAAACTAATTAGTTAAATTGCAGTAATATGAATAACTAGTGAAAGCTTAGCTAAGTAAAAGATGAAAAAGTCCTGCTATTACTATTTTCTTTATAATACGATGTAAAATTTCTCTCAGTCTTAATTAAGATTTTCTTCAATTGAAAGCATTGGGAATGACTGGTCTAAATTATAGTCATAATGTCATGTTCGATGTAGAGAGTAGTTTTTTTATTAGTTGGAAGGTTGGGGGATTTTGAAAATACTCGAGTATGATTTATAAAGTATAAATAATTAAATAATTAAATTAATAAAGAGATACAATCGTGAAAGGTAAACCCAAAAAGAATAATATCATAAAAAAAATTCCGCTATCAATGATAAGTGATTGTGTTTATCTATGTGGTGATTAGACTTAGGGCAATTAAATCAAAGCCTAGTCAGGATACTAGACTATTGACTGCATATTTTAAAAGCAAGAAAAAAAACAATGGATCTTTAGCATTTTGACCATTTCTTTCTCTTGAAATTACTAGAGTGATTTATTTGTGGTTTTTTCAACAATTTTTTTTAAAACATTGTATTGCTTTAATAAAATTTATTAATCATTTTTAAAACGTTTTATTTTGTTAAAATATTTTTTTTTACTATTAAGAAAATGTCACACCCTGCACTGTGGGTCCCACACGCAACATGCGGCCACGATAACCTAAGAGAAGTCAAACCCTGCCTTAACCCTAGATCATCGTAAGGCTAACTTGTTACCTGTACAGAATTACTATAACAACAAGGAGGAACTCCGTAACATGCGCATACCAAACTTCCTATATATACTCATCAGGACAATATAAAGAAATGGAAGCATACACGATTAGAACATGAAATGCATAATCATAATAACAACTCAAACTCTGAGTATGGCTTCTCATACAACACTTAGACAATACCAACATACAAGGTATCCAAAGAAGAGAAATGAACACAATAAGTCAACAACACCCTAATGGATCCCTCATAATACATGCCAAAGAAAGGAAATAAACATACACAAACTAAATGTAAAATGCACCAAACAAACTCTTGCCAAGAATGACACATTTGCATCTCTACATTTTGCTATCACTAGGGAGGAAGAAAGAGGGATGAGTAACTAGGTTACTCAGTGAGGGGATGAACATGGAACTATAAAATCATACATTTTAAAATATAAGCAATATATCAATAACATAGTTTAAACGTTCAACAACATACAAGGATAAAATATATAACAAGTATGAAGCAAAACTCATGTTTGCAAAGAACAATATACACCAATGATAGCCGTTTTAAAACATAAAATAGTTCAAGACCAATTTCAATTCAATAGTCATCCATTCTTTTCAACCAAATCACAAAATTAGGGCTTTATGAAAATGAAACAAATCCACATTCAACAAATTGATAGATAGCCTCAAAACTCTCCATTGCTAACCGTGGCCTTGGTTAGGTCTAAAACTGCCAAGATACCCATCTATTGGCTTTGGCTATTGGGAAACCCGTGTGGTGACTCCAGGCACCCAACCCTACACACCTTCCAGGTTCTTTACGTGCCTCCTAAAAAGGTGGTATCTCAACTGAGTTCTCCATGCCACCCCAAGTAGGTTGGTCCATGGATACTCTCTTATTGTAGTAAGTACCAGAGCTCGGCTACATTGTCACAATCAAAATCCAAGAACTGCATGAAGGCCCATATATGTCATTCATTAAAGTGTATATAATTCTCATTATCAATTCACAATTCTTCACATAAAGCATCCTTACTCCATGAGTGAGTAATTTGCACATATCAATTCAAATAAATGCCATTTCAATCATGAAACAAATCTTTCCTTCCAAGAAGACATCATTTTAAATAATTCCTTGAAGATGCATTTCACGAACAAAGTTTTTGAACACAGGTAACATACTTACAAATATTCTAAACATCTCATTTCAGAATCAAACCGTGATTTCAAAGGTCATGATTAATATTCAATAAACTTTTAAAAATTTGCAAAGTGCCATTCAAAAGAAAATATAATTCATTATATAGAAAGCATGCATGATAATATAGTCCATAGAATCAATAATTCCGACTCACAAAGTTGGCGAGTCGCCCAGGTGTTAAATCTCCACCAAGTCTTTGCCCTTGGCCAAAGCCTCGCCTCCTAGAACAAATCAAGCAATACAAACATTAAATCAAGGATCACTCATCACAAGGATGAGGAAGGACTCCACAAGAAGAAAACATGCATCTAGGATTTGCTAAGCTCCTCCCTTCCAAGATCCTACAAGAATCAACCTCTCCTAACACTCAGTGCCAACACAAATGGCAAAGAAAACCTAAGTTGGTTGGGTACTACAGTAACTCTTGTTTGGGAGATGAAGAGATCTCCTTAAATCCTTAACAAAATGGAGGAAATACAACCAAATAAGCTTCCAAACTCAAGACTCACACAAACACTAAAAAATTTCCCACCATTTCCAACCAAAGAAAACAACAAGAAGAGAGGAAGAAGAAATGGAAAAGGGTTACTTTCAAATCTTCAAGAACAAGAGAAGAAGAGGAAGATTCGATCTTCCCTTGGCTTTCTCTTGATAAAAAGCAAGAAATGAGAGGATTTGATATGAAGGGAGTGAAGCTTAGAAGAGGAGAGGGGTTGGGGAAAAAGGAGAGCAATAAAGATGAAGAAAAATTCTTAACAAAGCACTTATAACCTAAATTCGAGCTCCGTGCTGGGTACCAAATGGCCCGTATGGCTACCCGCATGGATCTTCAAAAACGCTGTGAATTTTTCATGTCGGGTGTGGGATCGAAAATAAGCGTCTAGCATCATGTCTATGAAGCAGACACCAGACGATATATCAAAGCACAAATATCATATTTGTTTCATGGGTTCTTTCATTCCTAATAGAGGCAAGCCTCTATTATTAATTACCTTAGACAGTGTCTTGGGAACCTCCGATTAAGGGCAAAAGTACAAATAAAAGGGAAAGAAAAATAATAAATTTATTGTCAAAACATGGTGATCATTACATATGAATATCGCCATATATATAGGCCTAGATATTTTATTTATTTATTTATTTATTATTATTATTATTATTATTATTATTATTATTATTTTATTTATTTATTATTATTTTTTTATGACGCCGTCGTTCGCCTTGGGGAACATGCTTCACAGCCGTCTCCTACCTCGTTGCCGCTTTGAGATTAGCTATCTCGAGTGTTTCACCACCATTCCGAGATTTATACCATTTTTAAAATTTGTATTTTTATTCGCCGCCTCAAAACATATATTTATTGCTGCCTTAAAATATATTTCATCGTCACTTTGCAATTTGTAGAACAAATTTTGCCATTGCCTTGAAATAAGCATTTTTTGTCGTTGCTTCGGGATAAGTTTTCTCATGAATGAATCTCAAAAATCATCTTGAAATAAACATTATTGATAATGAATGATTCAGATTTGATCATCAAGAGGTAAGTGTAATTTGATTTGAGGGCTTTGATTTCATCATCAAGCAAAAATGGACTGAGTTTGAGGCAACGTGGGATGAAAGGTTTAGATCTGATTAGAGGGCATTTAGGTCTTTTCCAGAATTTGGAATTTGAGAGGGGAAAGATGAGCGGATGAAATCTCATCCATCAAAGAGATGTGTTTAAGTTCTAGGCAGTTCCAAGATTAGCATTCTGATGGAGGGCCAGGATTTCATCATCAAAGAGTTTAGCGGCAAGCGAATCAAGGGCTGAGATTGATTTAATCAAGAGAAGGCATAAGTTCTAGGCACCAAAAGGAATCAAGGATTGTGTTTTTGATGAATGGCTGTGATTAAAGCATCAAAGGAAAACTTTAAGTTCGAGGCAAGGGGATTAAATCTGTTGGTGTTTAAATGGGAAAGAGCGAACGGTGGTGATTGATTTCATCTGGTGGATTGTTTTTAGTTCGAGGCAACCTTAAGATTTGGATTCTAAGGGACGGCCAGGATCTGATCATCAGAGAGTTGTGTTTAAGTTCGAGGCAACCTCGAGATTTAGATATTAATGAACGGCCAAGATCTGATCATCAAAGAGTTGTGTTTAAGTTCGAGGCAACCTCAAGATTTGGATTCTATTGTGTGGCCAGGATCTGATCATCAAAGAGTTGTGTTTAAATTCGAGGCAAGAAGATTAAATGGTCCAGTCACCTTGCACATGACTCAACACACCAGTTTCGTTTTGGTTACTTGACTTTCTGTAAATTGAGTTAAAAGAGTTAATTTTTTTTTTGTTTTTATACAAAACCCTCATCTTGTATGAATTTTCCCGAGTGATAAAAAGTTTTTTGAGTTGAATACAAAACTTATTCCTCATGAAGTCTTGTATCTCCATATCGATTAACACAAACCACGACCACGTGTTGCCCTTCAAGCCTTTCTTGCATTATGCATAGACAGTTGTATGGTGAGAAAAATATCACACATCCATCATTAATGTTCTTTAAAACTTCCGTCACTACGAATCCTCCTAATAACATCAGCTGGCTGGGAGCCCAGGGGTGTGGTGTTTATGTTTCACAAATGATTTGCAGGTTTAATTCTTGCAGAGACACCATGCTCATACCTATCCTTAGAAGAAACATGCTTGAGCAGAGAGCCTAAAGCATGACTTGAGCTAGATGCAGCTGAAACCTTGTGAAGTCTAGAGCCATGGGTTCTTCGTGTGTTCTTGTGGCTTGTTCTCAGCTCTCATTCAAACTGAAAAGAGGCAACTTCTTTTGAAGAGCTTGCTCTGATGGTCTTCTTGTTGAAGTAAACCAAGTTGGACAATAGACTCAGAAGGTATTCCTTCAGCTGCTCATCACCCACATTGCCTTGAAAGATCTTGTTGAAGGTTTTCTCATATAAGAAATCGTCAATTGCTTTGGGCTTTACTACCTTCCAATCAAAGTCTTCATATCATATCAATCGTTGCAAGTTGATATCATATAAAAATATGAAGCAAACATGTTGCTTGAGAGTAATGTGTATGCCCATGAAGGCCTTCGAGCGTTTGCATTGGTCGGGCACGTGCATGTTTGCATGCATGCATATTTTTTATTATTTTTTATTATTTTTATTTTATGTTCCTAACCACCCATAATCATATACAATCAATGCAAACAAAATTTTTTTCAAAGATGAAAATGCCAGCATAGAAGGATACAATCATTATATTTGTCAGAATACAATGAAATTTATCATCCTAAAACCTCAACCAGCTTCTCAAGCTTTCCTTCAGCAAATTCACAAGGCTGAATGGGTACACCAAGCTACCTCTGCAGTTTTGTTTTAACAAATACTTCTAGTTGTTCGCATGCTGAGACAACACTGCCCCTTCTTCCAAGCCTACTTGCCAGACCGACATGGTGGGCATAATGAATGGCATCAGTTGGAAGTTCGAGATTCACAATAATATCACACTCAGAAATATCTATACCTTCTCGCTGACAACTCATTGGTTACCAGTACTCTCATTTCACCATCATGATCAGAAGAATCCTTAACCGTCATTAGCATAAATTCTTCCTCTAGTTTTTCCAGCAGCTTTCAATACTTGAACTAGCTCACGTGTGAGCTCCATGGCGCTAGATACAAAACTGCTTTAGCTCATTTCCATAGCAAATGTGAAGGGTAGTGGTACTCTCCAAACCTTGCTATATGAGATTTGACAAATCTGAATCAATGGAATGATTCATTCGTGATGGAAGTAAATCCTCAGTGGGGTGATTAGTTTCCAGCTCATATTTTCAAAATCAGGTTCTCCATCACTAGAATGCATAACACCATCATTATTCTTGCTTATCTCAAGAGCATCAGGGATTTCAGGTCCTCATCAGCTTCTTCAAAATCTTCATGTACAGATTGCACTGGGTCATCTTCCAGTTTCAACAGCACGGATTCTTTCTTCAGGAAGTGCTCCATGCTTTATTAGAAAGTCTCCCTCTTTTTTGTAAATACATCATTTGTCACTGCAGCTAGGCTGTACTTGTCACGCATGAATTGGCAAAGTGCCAGCATTAACGCTATTTTCCCAGTACCAACGGGGTCACCGATGCCGATCGTGAAGGCACGTTCGTTGAAGTTCCGGGTCTTGAAGCGCTCCAGCATGGTTCACATATCAGAAACTTAGCTGTAGTGATCCTTCCATGCGTTCCAGATTTTTGCCCTCCTTTGTAGAAGACCATTTTTTTTTTGTATAATTCTAAATTTGGCTATTGAGGCTCTTCCTGCGTTCATGTGCTTTCAAGGTCTCTGAGATGAAAAATCATTTCAAGATCATTTTGAAATCCAATATTCTATGAGAAACAACGTACATGCTGCAATCACAGCGGAGAGAATAAGAGTGTCTTTTGATTTTTTGTGCTTGATAGCCCCGAGAAGATTTCGGATCACTGGAAATCTCTCACTCAAATGCTTTACTTTCCCTTGTATGTCACTGAAGGTATGTCTTTGAGCCGCCAATACCCCTTTTACATCATCAGCTTGATCAGTTGCTTCCTCAATCTGAATAATACTGTTGTTGTTGAGAAGACTGAGATCAAGATGAAAGTGCAAGAGTTTGATGAAATGCTTAATAGAAAACACAGTGTTTGATGAAATGCTCCAAAGAAGCTTGTATGTGGACTCATTTAGTTGACTGGAAATAAAGAAAAGATATTCAATGAAGTCAACAAGCCAGCCGATAAGCTTTTCGGTCTTCATCCCATTAATAGACAAAAGGAACATTAAAATAACAGCACATAACTACTCAACCATTGGCTGAGATAAACCTAGTACAATCCTATTGAGCATAGTATAAGTTAACTTGAACCCCCATTGGCAGCTGTCAAAATGATATGGATTGAGGCATATATAATATTCTTTTCTTACAAAAAGCCAACGAACTTAACTTCCTTCTTTATCAAAACGGGTATCAATCTTTACTTCGAAAAACCTCAGCAACCATACACCCCATGCTTCCTTGGTACAGTTGCTCACCAGAATAGTAGGGACACCCATCTTCTCCACACTCAAACGCCATCATCCATGCCGCAGCTGCTCTTTCCATGCTTCACCATGTCGCAGCTTGACCCATCACCTTCAATCACTCCTTTAACACCTCCCCTTGATTGTAGAGTGGTTACTCCAATCAACCTTCTCAAGAATTAATTCATGTTTCTCAGCAGCAAGAGGTTTGGTAAACAAATCAGCTAGTTGAACATTTGTAGAGCAATGATGTACTGAGATTACTCCATCTCCAATTATCCCGCGAATGAAATGGAAACACACATCTATGTGCTTAGTCCCCCCATGATGAGCAGGGTTCCTTGCCACAGCTATTGCCGATTGATTGTCACACCATAGTTTAGTTGCACCTTTGAGATTAATTCCACAATCCTGTAACATTCTCCTGAGCCATACTACTTGACAAGCAGCCGAAGTTGCAGCAACATACTCGGCTTCTGTCGTGGACAATGCAACAATTTCTTGCTTCTTTGAACTCCACGAAATTGGACTGGAACCAAGCATGAAAATCATCCTTGTTGTGCTCTTCCGATCAGTTTTACAACCGCCCCAATCACTGTCCGAATAAGCTTCCAGAACCCCAACATCTCCCCTTGAGAACCCATGATCCATAGATCCAGCTAGATATCTCACAGCTCTTTTTGCAGCAGTAAAATGATGCTTCATTGGACAATTCATATATCTAGAAAATAATTCACTGTGAAGCAAATGTCTGGACGGGAATGTGTGAGATAGATCAGCTTCCCTACAATGCTTCTGTACAGTCTAGGATTATCGAATTCCTCTCCATCTTCGCCTTCTGAACCTTCATTAATTCCCATTGGTGTTGATACGGGCTTGCATTCCTCCATGTTGAGAGTCTTGAGCAGATTCTTAATATAATTTCTCTGCAAAACAAACAAACCATCACGCTTTTGATGTACCTCCAGCCCGAGAAAGTAGCTCAGGCTTCCCAGGTCTGCCATTTTGAAAGTGTTCTCGATCTCGGCCTTGAATTGAGCTATTAGTGTAGTTAATGAGCTAGTGTACACAATGTCGTCAACATACAAACTAATCAGTAAACTCTCACCATTCTTTTCAACCTTCCTGTAGAGTGTATGCTCATTTTCACTTCTTTCAGACCCATGCTCTTTGAAGTGTCTGTCAATCTTCTCATACCAAGCACGAGGTGCTTGTTTTAGGCCATACAAGGTCTTCTTCAATCGGTACACAAGATGCTCGCCACCTTCAACTTCATAGCCTTGTGGTTGCTCGACATAAACCTCTTCTTGTATCTCTCCATTCAAGAATGCAGTTTGAACATCAAAGTGATAAATTGGCCATCCTTCTTGTGCTGCAAGAGCAAGTATAAGCCTTACAGTCTCATGCCTAGCAATGGGAGAGAACACCTCCTCATAATCAACCTCGTGCTTCTGAGAGTATCCTTTGGCCACTAATATGGCCTTATGCCTTACAACTCGACCTTCATCATCACATTTAATCTTAAACACCCATTTAAGACCAATAGCATGCTTACCTTGAGGCAATTTGCATAATTCCCATGTCTTATTGCTAATTATTGAAGCCATTTCACTGTTCATAGCATCCTGCCACTCCTTGAGCTTTACTTCCTCCTTAAACTCTACCAGTTTAGCTACGTGCAGTGCTAGAGTACATGAACTGTAAATCTCGACCAGTGAGCGAGATTTTCTTGCAGGTGACCCATCAGTATCAATTGCTTGAACATTATGATCTGGGCACTCAGGATTTGGATCAAGTGCTGTTGAATTACTTCCAACTCCATCTTTTCTAGTGCTGTCTTCTCTTTGAACTTCAGTATCTTCAATGACACCCTCTACTTGAACTTCTTGACCACTGTGACTGATTGAATCCCAATTTCATTGAGAATTCTCATGGAACACTACATTCCTGCTTTCTATAACCTTGGAAGTGAGTGGATTATATAGTTTATATGCCTTGGACCCTGAACAGTAGCCAATTAATATACATTTTTCTGATTTATCATCAAGCTTGTGAACCTTATGAGAGGGAATAAGAGCAAACCTGATGCACCCAAACACCCTAAGATAACTCACATTTGGTTTGGTTCCATGCCATACATCGTAGGGGGTCTTCCCATTCAAGGCTTGTGTGGGTGATCGGTTGATCAAGTGTACAACAGTTGATGTAGCTTCACCCCAGAATTTTGTTGGCAAGCCACCACTTTTGAGCAAGCCTTTGGCCATCTCTATGGCTGTCCGGTTCTTGCGCTCCACCACACCGTTTCGCTGTGGTGTGTATGGTGCCGAGATCTTCCTTTTGATCCCGAGCTTCTCACAGTATCCATGAAATTCTTGTGAAGAAAACTCACCTCCATGATCACTTCGAATTGTTTGGAGCTTCTTTCCCGTCTGCCTCTCCACTAGGACATGAAAACTTTGGAACTTCTTGAAAGTCTCTCCCTTTTCCTTGAGGAAATAGACCCAGCTCCACCTGCTATAGTTATCAGTTAACAGATAAAAATACCTATTTCCACCTAGGGAGTCTTCACTCATAGGACCATACACATCCATGTGAACGAGTTGCAATTGTGTTGTTGCTCTTCGTGCAGATCCAGTCGGGAAGCTACTCCTTGCTTGCTTCACCAGCACACAGTCTTCACACTCCTTGCTGTGTTTAAGCTCTGGCATTCCCTTCACCCTTTGATCTTGAGATAATGACATCAAACTCCTATAATTCAGGTGCCCGAAGCGCAAATGCCACAGTTCTTCAACTGAATGACTCCTCACAACAACATTCAGACATTTCATGCTTGTGATGTTAATAGGGAACATGTTGTTCTTTGTTCTCGTGATCTCAATTGTCTGATCACTTGATTTGTTGTTACTAATAACACACTTGTTATCACTAAACATCACAGAATAACCTCTTGTGAGCAATTGGCCCACAATTAACAAGTTGTGAGCGAAACCCAGCACATATTGCACATCATGCAGCCTTTTCTGGTCTCCGTCTTCAGTGTACACTGTCACAACTCCAATTCCTTGCACCTTCATTTCCTTGTTATCTCCAAGCCTCACACTGATCTTCAGCGATTCATGTAGACTGCTAAAGAGTGTTTTATCTCCTGTCATATGATTCGAACACCCCGAATCAACCAGCCAGACTGATTTTTGGTGAGATTCAGCTACATTGCTTGTCATGAAGAGATTTCCAGTGTCCTCTTCACCTGCTACAAGGCTTGCGCCATCATGTAGCTTCTCTTTGCTTCTACACTTGGCCTTCATGTGCCCAAAGCGTTTGCATTGGAAACACTGTATTGAGCTTCTATTTTCAAAGCCTCGACCTCGACCACCCCGGCCTCTTCCTCTCCTGCGAGTGAAGTGCTTTCCTCGGCCTCTACTGTCACTCCAGGAGCCTCTTGTGTTTCCACCTCTCCCATGGCTTGAACCAGCATGATCACCCTTCACATGAAGAGCTTTCTCGCCACTCTTCACTGCTGTTCGATTGACCCTAACTTCATGCACTTGAAGTGTCCCACTGAGATCATCAAGCAAAAGCGTTGATATCTCCTTGGACTCTTCAGTGGCCACAGCTACCCAATCGAATTTAGGTGCTAGACTTCGAAGTATTTTGGACACCACCTTAGCCTCAACTACCTTGTGCCCAAGTGCCCGAACATGACTGACAATGCCGATAACTAGAGTAATATATTCTATGATTTCTTCATCATCTCTCATCTGCAAGGTCTCAAAGTCTTGTCTAAGAGCCTGAACTCTCATAGCCAATACCTTTGAAGTACCTTGGCATTGCTTCTTCAAGATCTCCCAAGCTTCGTGTGTGGTCTTTGCATCGGCAATCCGATCTAAATTGGGTCCGTCAACCGCCTATTGGATTAAACACATCACCCTCGCGTCCTTCTTCTTGTTCTCCTTCTCAACCGCATCCGTCTTTGACTCAACAACACCCTTCTCCACTAGATCCCACAATTCTAAGGATCTAAACACAGTCTTCATATGAAGACTCCATCTCCCGTATTCATCACCCCTGAATTCTAACACGGAGGTCTGAGAGAGAGTCACCAGCGAGTCCTTGATGCTGGTGGATGTCATCTTCACCCCTGGATCTATGATACCACATTGTTGGTGTTGAGAAGACTGAGATCAAGATGAAAGAGCAAGAGTTTGATGAAATTCTTAATGAAAAACACAGTGTTTGATGAAATGCTCCAAAGAAGCTTGTATGTGGACTCATTTAGTTGACTGGAAATAAAGAAAAGATATTCAATGAAGTTAACAAGCCAGCCGATAAGCTTTTCGGTCTTCATCCCATTAATAGACAAAAGGAACATTAAAATAATAGCACATAACTACTCAACCATTGGCTGAGATAAACCTAGTACAATCCTATTGAGCATAGTATAAGTTAACTTGAACCCTCATTGGCAGCTGTCAAAACGATGTGGATTGAGGCATATATATAATATTCTTTTCTTACAAAAAGCCAATGAACTTAACTTCCTTCTTTATCAAAACGGGTATCAATCTTTACTTCGAAAAACCTCAGCAACCATACACCCCATGCTTCCTTGGTACAGTTGCTCACCAGAATAGTAGGGACACCCATCTTCTCCACAGTCAAACACCATCATCCATGCCGCAACTGCTCTGGCCATGCTTCACCATGTCGTAGCTTGACCCATCACCTTCAATCACTCCTTTAACAAATACTTCCATGTATGGTTGCACGCTCTCTTAACAGACTTGGCACAAGTTGTGTACCACTCGATGCCGTGTGCTCATTTATGTCATTACGAACTGAAGTAAGAAGCTCAGCATGTTCCCTCATGGATGATATGTTTCCTTCGGTGCGCTGGCGAGCTTTTGAGCCACACCAGCGACAGGTGTGGCGGCAGGAACGCAGCAACTCATGGCCTCATTAACATCAAGTAAGGGGTTCTCGATCTCCATCTCCATTCACTTCTAGTGAGACTTGCTCACCGGAGCCTTTGCATAGGCATAACCCGCTCTGAGCTTGGCATAGGATGAGAGACGGATGTCGAAGTCATCTTTGAGCTTTTAAAGTAGCAGTAGGCGATCTTGAGATTGGGAGCCATGGCAAGGTGCTGGATGAATAAGGGAAGGTCACAGTGATCACCCCCAAGTGCTAGGAGAAGAGCGCCAGAGCTATTGAGCATCACCTTGGTCTCTCTACCGGTGTAAACGACGACGCTGATGGCCCAAGATGTGTTTTTTGAGTTCACAGCCGTGAAGAACAATGTTGGGAAGACCGAGAGAAATGCGTTTGCCATCGACTTCTATGTTGGCCTAGAAGCCACAGATGTTACAACTGGGTTTCTGCAGCGGATCACGCCGGAGATAGAGGGGTTTCCATTATTGGGATTTTGGAGACGGTTTCTTGCTTGGCATAGAGGGTCTTGAGATTGGATTCACCGTTGAGGTTGATGGTTTGGAGGTAAGCGACGCCGGTGGGATCGCTGGCAGAGAGGAGGTCCTTCTAGCATTTGTGGATGAAGAGAGGGTTGTCAAGGGAGGACTCGAGTCTAGCGACAGCGCGAGAGAGGAAATCAGCGGGTGGTTCCAAGCGGCGGAGCTAAGCGTCATAGCGATCTAAGAGGACAGGGTCATTAGACTGTCGGCCAGGGACATTAGGCCGATGGCGTCAAGGATGAAGAGGAGAGGATAAATTTTTCTTTCTTTTCATTTTTTTTTCGTTTTTATATGTGTGTGTGTGTGTATATATATATATATTTATTATTATTATTATTATATTTTTTTTTACTCTTTATGACTCCCATCTTCACACTCCCTCAAATCTAGGTATACTTATGCCCCTGTGACGCTTCCCGATCAAACAAAAATAAAATGGGAGGGGTTCTAAGGCCTTATTACATGTTTATTATTATTATTATAATAATAATAATAGCAATAATAAAAAATTACCTTTAGACAAACAGGATCCGGTGATGTTTTTTTTCTTTCTTTTTCTTTTATTTTTTTCCCTTTCTGGTTGAGAAGAGAAGAGAAAAATCTAATAATTTTTTCACTCTTTTTTTTGTCTTTTTTTTTTAACTTTTTTTTGTCTCTTCTTTTATTTTCAATGAAAAACCCAAGAAATATCCCCTCTCCCAAGAAGTTCCCCGTCCTTTTAAAAGCCTCGTATATTCCTATCCTCAATCCAAACTCCCTCCGTCAAATCACAACCCCTTCGTGGACCAAATCAAACAAGATAGGATTAGGTTTAAAATTTAAATTTTCAAATTTTAAAATTCAATTTGCCTCGGGATATGTATTTGGGTGCCTCGGGATTTGCACTTTCTTAAATCGCCTCAAGATGTGTTCTCAGGCTATATGAAATTTAGGATTGTCTTGGGATGCATATTCGGGCTATCCTGAGATTTAAGATTGCCTTGAGATATGTGTCCTCAAGGGCAATCTTGTAATTTGCATTTTGCCTCGAGATATGTGTTCTTGGGGACAATTTGTAATTTGCCATTTTGCCTTGAGATATGTTCTCAAGGGCAATTTTGTAATTTGCATTTTTGCCTCGAGATATGTTTTCAGGGGCAATTTTGTAATTTGTATTTTTGCCTTGAGATATGTTCTCAGGGGCAATTTTGATATTTGAATATTTTGGATCGCCTTGAAATCGATGCTCTTAGCTGATCCGGAGATTTGAATATTTTTTAGATCGCCTAGAGATTTGTGCTCTCGGCTGATCTTGCGATTTGAATATCGTCTCGAGATCTGTACTCTCAGCTGATTTTGACATTTAAATATTTTGAATCGCCTAGAGATCTGTGCTCTATGCTGATCTTGTGGTTTGAATATTTTAGATCGACTCGAGATTTGTGCTCTCGGCTGATCTTGAAATTTAAATATTTTGGATCACCTCGAGATCTGTTTTCTCGGCTGGGCTTGAGATTGGAATATTTAGATCGCCTCGAGATTTGTGCTCTCGGTTGATCTTGAGATTTAAACATTTTAAATCATCTCGAGATCTGTGCTCTCGGCTAATCTTGAGATTTAAATCTTTTAGATTGCTTCGAGATCTATGCTCTCGGCTGATCTTGAGATTTAAATATTTTAATTTGCCCCTAGATACGCACTCCTGGCCAATATTGAAATTTTAATTAATTTTTTTTTTTAGATTATCTCAAAAATGTCGTCTGGATTTATCTCGAATATATCCAAATATGATGAAATTTATTTATTTTAAGCACATGTTGTCCTACTTTGATTAGGATTTGGCTGTATGTGATTTAAAATTTTTATTTGATTTGGATTAGGACATACAATTTTTTTATATGAACATCGGGTAGTCATACAGCCATATAGCTGCCCATTATACAGCTCGTATAGCCTATCAGACCAAGCAAAACAAGTGCTAAACAACCCATTTGGAGGTCTTTTGACCCCCTTTTGGGTCTAACACTTTGGGACACTTCCGAAAGCTACTACACACAAAATATACTCAAGAAAACAAGGAAAAACATGATGGAGATGTACGAAGAAGTTGGGATACCATAGAAAGCATGCATTATTTCAATATACATATAGGTTTAACGTAGAGACTAGTTTCTTATCAATGAGAAGGTTGAAGGATTTTGAAGGTAAATATGGTTGACTAGAAGATTGATAGTCAAGTATGATTTATTTACTACAAAAAAATAAATAAAGAGATACAATCGTAAACGATAAACCCAAAAAGAACAGTATCATAAAAGCATTGGATTTTACCATTTTTACCATTTTTTTTATAATTACTAAAGTAACTTATTTGTGCGTTTTAAACCAATTTTTTAATAAATTTATATTTCTTTTCTGAAATTTATTTTCTTCTTAAAACTATTTTTTAAATTATTATTTTTTACTATTAAGATATGTAGCATTATTTACTATTGTTTCATTGTCATCTTTTGGATACTCAAAATGATTCTCAATTTTGTTATTTGTATCACATGGAGTTATGATACATTGATATCTACTTTTGATAGCCATTGTTTGTGAATTTAGAGCCTTTTCTGAATGTTCTAAAATATAATGTGGATCCCTTGCTCTTTATGTTTCGATCAATTGCGTTTGTTTAACTTCTTTGAATGCCGAAGTTTATGTGTAAGTGACTGGGAGGTTTAATGTGTGTTTGACCTTTTGTCTTAAACCGAAGTTTTAATGACGAAGTTTGCCAAAGTTTCCCTTAAGTCAATTTGTCCAATCAATCACTTATTCTTTCCATAGTAACTGCTGGAAGGTTGCTTTGAATTTATGTACCCAAAAAAGCTGGCTTCCAATGTTTTTGTTTTTAAAATACCCAGTCAGCACCCATGTGCTGACTGGATTTGATTTAATTGCCCTAGGGACATTTTTGACAAATACAATAACAATATGTTTTAGGATTACTGGCAGAAAAACCCCATAAATGTTCCTTGTGAAAGTAAAAATTATATTATCTATTTAACATTTAAAATATTTTTGTTATTTGTGTATTTTTCTTGATTAACATAAGATAGCCAAAATTTTTTTTTTTGTGTATTTTATATATAAATAATTTTTTAAAAAAATTAATTAGTATAAAAATAAAGAATTCAAAGAATACTTTATTAATCAATGACAATTGCAATAGTTTACTAAACATTGATAAAATGGGTGTTTAAATTTAAAAAAAAAAAAAACATTAATTTTGAAAAGCGGAAACTACCACAGTTCCTAGTCTCTATACAATGAATATGATATCATTGCCATTGATAAAATAATGTTGCCATTACAAGGTATGTCAACATTGATCGAATTAGTATCTATGAAAGATGAAGCAGCTGTACAGATTGACTTAAGGGAAGTCTATGCTTTGTCACTCTAATCTGCTCTAGCATTTGCCAATTTATTTCTATATATAAGCCATATACAACAACATTAATTAAATTTGAAAAAACAAATGCATAAAGCATTCCAACTATACCTACGAATTGTGCCACTAATGAAATACAAAAACAATTAATGCATGGCATTATGGTTTTTAAAAGTGCCCTGATAAAGTTACAAGTTTCCAATAGTCACAAATGCGATCAAAATCGTTGAAGAGGTAATACAATTACAAGTAAGATACATCAAGGATTTCACCAACGCATTAAATTTCAGAAATACCTATTATGTCTATATCACATTAAAGTTTGTAATCAAACTCGTAGCAACGACGTCAAATCCAATTCTTTCGAGTCCAAAAAATGTCATTCATTGAAGCTGGTAGTAGGGCAACTAGCGTTGCAAACCCTAGACAAATTAATATGGCTAACAAATTGTTATCATCTGCTATTAGGAAACAATCAATAATAAATTAAAAAAATGCTTAGCTTTAATTTTATAAACTAGATATTACTCTTAAAGACTTTTCAACATTGATTTAATTAAAAAACATTAGCTTGTCAAATTGAGAAACTATGGAAAAAGTAAGGGTAGAAGTTGGAGCATTAATTATAGCAGGCGGGCATATCAGCATAACAGCTATGAAAGGCAACTTTTTTGGGTCCATAAAATTCAAACCAACCGTCCAGTAGTTACTATGGAAAGAAGAAGTGATTAACTGGACAAACTGACTTAAGGGAAACTCTGGCAAACTTCTACATTAAAACTTCGGCATTCAAAGAAGTTAAGCAAACACAATTGATCAAAATATAAAGTGCAAGGGATCCACGCTATGTTTTAGAACATTCAAAAAAGAATCTAAATTCACAAACAATGGCCATCAAAAGTAGATATCAATGTATCATAACTCCATGTGATGCAAATAAAAAAATTGAGAATTATTTTGTTTATCCTAAAGATGACAATGAAACAACAAAGCAAACTATGAGTTGTGGCAAACACGACGAGCAAAACCACATATTTAAGGATTTTTTAAAAATACATATACATATATATAGACAATAATCCCACTCAAATTATTAGCTTTAACACAAAACTTGCATTAGGAAAGAAGAAAATGATTCCATTTCAAGGAGCCAAGTGATCTTTAAGATTTTTCCCTTAGCTTGAAAACCAAAGAAAAATGTATACATGAAAGAGACTAATGCTCATTCTACTTAATCACAAAAAGATTTTGTTATGGAATAGAAGATCGCTAAAGCGTTACACTCAAAAGGAGTCACAACAAAGAATCAGAGATATGGGTTATGAGCATAAGTCTCTAACAACAAGTAACTAAAGAGGCGAAAGGAATCCACATCCAAGTTTCAATTTAAACAAAAGTATGCATCCCAAGAAAACAAAAGTGAATTAGAAGTAGGCATATTTCAAAGCTAGAATTGGCATCCAACAGCCTCTACCAGAATTAAATTTGGAAACTGGGTGAGACTATAAAACCTACAACTGATAAGATTACATTTCTGTGGTAGTTGAATCCTTAGGCTCAAATTCTCTCTAATGCTTCGAGTTTAGCAACCAACCTAATTCATTAAGATCATCAAATAAAAAAATTGACTAAAGCTTTGATACCACTATATTTGTCACGCCCCGAACCCTGCTTGTCGAGCCCGATGTTAAGCAAATAATCAATCATGGTGTTGATTATGTTAAGAAGATATTCGGGATCATCAATAACGGTGCTAATTATGTTAAGTAAATGTTTGTTGTACTATTTATGGCAATGGGATAATCATAATGATATTGATTGGAGATTGTTATGGGGCTAATTATGTAGATAATTGGGAGCAACTTGAGGAGAAATTTAGGGTGATTTCTCATTTGTAATCTCTATATAAAGTGACACAGCCCTTGTGAGAGTGCTCTGCAAGTGCACGGGTCATCGCAGTAATAAAGTACCTTGGTGAGTGGGTAGTCATATCCGCAGGGAGTAGTGCTTAAAAACAAGAGAAATTTGCTATTTAACTAGTGGTGAAAATGAAGGTGAATGAAATCAATATATGTTAATAAAAGAAAGAGAAGTGAAAGAAAGAAAAGTGCAAGCAAAAGGTAAGGAGAGAACAATCAATGAGAAGATGGGGCACCCGGACAATGCTCATCCTAGGATTAGTTGCTTTAAGTGCAAGACTAATATTATACCTACTAATTGATGTTTAATGAGTCGTGGAGATCCTAAGATACACGGTCCCAAACCTAAGGTCAACCGTTACTAGCCCTCTACACTATGCCTCGGCGGAGAGGATGCTCTCGACGCCTCACACTGTGTTGGACTGCTTAGGGTTTCTTGGGATTTTAAGTGATAGACCCTGTTCCCTAGTATAATTCTAACCCTTTGGTCCAAGTGAAAGAACCCTAATCTCAATTAAGCCCCATCACTAAGATTCACTATAATACTTCACTCTGTTGCTTGCGCAACTAAACCCTAGTAGAGTTCATCTCTTAGCACTTCACTCTACTTCGACCGCAAAGAATTTTTGGAACGTGGAGGTAGGATAAATCACGTCGGAAGGGAAAGGGGAAGTTCCACTACCTCTTGACCCACCCTCTCGACTCTCTCTAACCTTGCTTAGTCTAATCCTAATGAAGTTGTCACACCTTCAAAAGATAACCTAGATGATTCTCAACCCTAATGTCACATCTAAGAGAAAATCAATGCAAATAACATTCAAGATTGAAACTCAATTAAAATCATCAATTAAGGAAGCATAATAAAAGTCAAAGAAACAAATTCATCCTAGGGTTTACAAGTCCAAGTACCCAGTAGGGGTTTAGCTCTCCATGGAGTAATACAATGTCAACAAATAGATTGGAAACATAAGAACAAAACCATAAACAAAACCCCTTGTGGTCCGTGACGATGGTCTTGTGAAGCCGCCTCGTCTTCTCTAAAGGTTCCCTTGTCAAACCTAGGGCACACCTCGCAGAATCGATGCCGACGAAAGCTCCCCCAATAGTTCTCCTCCAAAGGAACTCGATGTCGATGCCGTAGAATGGCTCCAAAAGCCTCGCAAAATCCTCTCCAAACTCTAGCCGTGAACTTCCCAAAAGATGGCTGAAATCGGGCATCCACACAGCCATGTGGAATTTCCACACGCCCGTGTGGATTTTCTGGAAATCTAATTTTCGGCGCGTAGTGAATAGTAACTGCTACAACAAATCACTGCAGTGTTTTGTACAGTACACTACTACAATACTCTCGCCAAAGTTGCTCTCGACTTCATTTTCTTCATCGAGGCTGCTAGGTTGGGCACACAACCACATGGTAGATCATGTCGTTTCTTCTTTTCCCTGCATTGATGAAGTTTTTCAATGTTACACGAGTTAGACTTTATGAGTGTGACTGCCTTTGTGCCCCTCCAAATTATAGAATCATTTGAGCACATTGGAGGTTGGCACACACCCACAAATCTACAACCCATGCCTTGATTCTTGCTTGGTTCAAGAAATTCCTCAACTATCGCGGACACGACCCAATTTTGCTCCTTTCTCTCTAACTCTTCTCCATAACCCTACATGCATAAAAGAACACAAATACACACAAATTAATGATAAAACCTAAGAAAAGTAATACTCAATGTAAGAAAAGAATACTTCGTATTACTTACACAAGAGCACTTATCATAAAGGTTCAAACCTTCTTGTAATCACACACACTTACAAATATAGAATTCAATTTTCTTTTTATCAATTCAATTGGTTTTTTATATTCATTTTTCTTTTCATGGTACCAGAGCCGCTTGTAAGGTTTCTCCTAAATTAGGTGCATCACCTTAGGAAAATCTAATATTTTCCTTCTATTTTCTTTTCTCATATACGTTAGAAATTCCCAATTTCATCTTCCTTATCTACATCTAAAGCAGAAATTCCATCTCCATCAACTATTCCAATACCAAAAATAAGGCCACCTTTTGTTCAAAAACTTACTACGGCTATCATCGCCACTAGAAAAATGCCTTTTGCGAAGACATTTGCAAATACTTTTTCCAAACTAGAGTTCACTTTCTTTGTTTTTATATATCATCTTATCTTCTACTCTCCCTCTCTCTCTCTCTCTCTCTTTCTCTCTCTCATATCTTAAAAAAAGATAAAAAATGAAGAAAAAACAGACAAAAAGAAAGGGATGATGACAACTTTAAAAGATACTACACAACCAATTTCAATCATTCTTGATGGCCATAACTACACACGATGGGCTGCAGTTATGTGGAGTTATTTAAACGGAATAAAGCTGTGGATTATTATCACCAGCAAATGAACAACACCAATCAAATAATCCAATGAATATGATGACAAGTTTGGTAATCGACTTGAGGACTGGGAAAGTAAAGCCCATAGAATCCTTACACGGTTTACCAATACATTTGTTTCTTCTATCAAGTTCATTTTGGGCATTTTGAACTTGTAAAAGAAGCCTGGGATTTTATTTCTACATGGTACAACTCTTCTACCCTTCTCATCAATATCATTTTATGATTATGTTGTCCCAGCTTCGTTAAGAAATAGCTCATTTTATTGATGAATTCCATTCCAAAATACAACACTTGTGCGACATGAATTAATTTTTGAAGAAACATTGTTAGCCATGACTCACATTCATCATCCAGATACTTTAGTTGCTATTAATCCAAATTCTCAAACTGGTTCTAGTCAGCTTTGTCATTGGTGTGGGTGAACTAATCATCTTGTTGCCCAATGTAAGGTTAGCTTTCATGAAAATGGGACATGCCTTTCGACCTCTCAAGTACTACGGAGTCCTTCTACTTCACTTCAACATCATCCACAACTACATGTTCTTGTTGTGGAAGAACCAATCATCCTCTTGCACAATGTAAAATTGTGTGTCATACCAATGGAACTTGGCTATCTTCTCCTCTCGCAATCATAGTTGTTGCAACACCTAACATAGAATCCACATCCGAGTCTTCTGGTAAATTTACACTTTCTTCCAATAACCTTCAAGTCTTGATCGATCAAGTAATGTCCAAATCTGAACATATTGCTATATCTCCTGCTTCATTAGGTAAAACCTAGTTATTTGATACTGCATGTGGAAATCATATGTGATGAGGCAATGGTTTCTTTCCAACCAAATATTCTAGAAAATTGCTCTAGAAAGGAGATCCCAGCAGGTGCGTTAGCGCACTTCTATGGACAGAATACAGGTAGTCCAAACCTTTTCAAGCAAATTTGGAAGCGAATGAAAGTTAATATTAAGCATGAAGAAAACCCAAATGTTATTAACAAAATCACAATGTAACAAGAGATGGTCAACTGTTTTTGAATTTTTAAAATACATAACACAAGTATCTGTCGCATTCTGGAAGTTGCAACTTTTCTTTGCTAGATTGGAAAGAATCAGAATTTTATTTTCACTAGCAAGACAACAGAAAAGTGTAACTTTGCTTAGGTAATCCACTTTCCAAAAGGTGGGATAGAGTGGAGTTAGCATTTCACCATCAACTAGGAATTTGTAGAACAATCGAATCGAGAAGGAGCTTTTTCTTTCTAAAGTCTAAATGCACATATCCTCCTGAGAAGAAGAATAATCTAGAAGGGATTGCAGGAGGGGCAAAAGAGCTTTAGAGGAGACCTCACAAAAGAGAGACACTCGATTAGAGATATTTAGAATAAGTAGTCTGATAGTAATCTAGGGTGCTAAACAATCGTTAAAGAGGTTAGGCCATAAGTCTTTAGGAGCTCTACCACCAAGCCAGTTGTCATACCAGAAGAAGGTAGAAGCACCATTTTGAACTATTTTTTGAGGTGCAAACTATAAAAGCGGGTAGAATCGGGGTGATGCCCGCCTAAAAAAAAAAAAGATTTTTCTCAAGGCGAAGAATGGAAAAGTGGCCCTTGAGGCCCTCTACTATGGTAATTAGGTGAATAATTTTAGACCACCACCCTTGTTGCCCAGTAAAAATTTTCCACCACCATTTAGCTAGCAGAGCATTATTAATTAGATTTTTGTTCATTGTGTTTTTACAAAAGATTAACTAGACCTCTTTTCTCATCCTTGAACCATTGGCTGCTAGCTGGCTAACTATCCTCCTCTTTTTTTCATCCAGGCTTGGGAATAACAATGATACTATGTAATTAGATGAATTACATAAATCTAATTACAAGGTACCAGTAAGAAATGCATGCAAAATGCATTTATGTATGGGAATCAAAGATGTTAAATTCTTTTGTTGGAAGAAAGAATTAAATAAATATCATATTTAATATCTACAATCAAATTTCATTGAAAATAGCCTTAACATAACCACATCCATCTTCAATATCAGGCCCAATTAACATCAAATTACATACAATACAACCAAGGCTTTCTCAGAGAGACTTCTCTAGTCTTCGCAAATATCTTTCGTCCAGATTGATGAGTGGACATTGTTCACATATTTCATATCTATTTGTATATTCATTTGGCATGCATTAGAACCATAATGTGAAATTTGATGCTAAATATTGTGTGTTTTGCATTAATAGGCTTATGGCAGCGCTTAAAGGCATGGAGATCGAAAAGAAGCAATTTAGACTGAAAACGATGAAGTTGGAGCTCTCTTGGCATCATTAGAACAAGAACGAGGTAGACTGGGTGGCTTACAGGTAGCTTACGTTCCCCCTTACGGTGGTAAGTGACAGGGGCCCAAAAGTACAAGGGTTGTCGAAGTAATAAAGTACCCCGGTGAGAGGGTAGTCGAATCCATAGGGAGTAGTGATTCAAGACAAGAGGAATTGTTAATTAGCTAGTGCGAAATACGGATGGTGAGAGAAATCAATGTTTGTGTAAATAAAAGAAAGAGAAATATGAAAGACAATAGAATGCAAGTAAAGAGTAGAGAGGAAACAATCAATGTGAATATGGGGTACCCGGACAAGCTCCCCCTAGGACTAATGTTTCTAGTGCAAGTCTAGTATTATACTCCCTTATTGATGTTTAATAAGTTGTGGAAATCCTTAAACACACGGTCCCAAACCAAAGGTCAATCGTGACTAGTTCCAACACTATGCCCTAGCGTTAAATTTCACTACAACCCTTCACTCTGTCGATCTCTCAAATAAGCCCCAGGGGAGTGCATCATCCTAAGCCTCACACTACGTGGAACTGCTTGACGTTATAGGGATTCCAAGTGATAGACCCTGTCCCCAAGTATAGTTCTAACCCTTTAGTCCAGGCGAAAGAACCCTAATTTAAGTTATGCCCAGCACTAGGATTCACTACAACCCTTCACTCTGTTGCTTGCGCAACTAAGTCCCAGGGGAGTTCATCTCCTAGCACTTCACTCTACTTTAACTGCAAAGAACTCTTGGAAAACGGAGACAGGGAAAATCACGTCGAAGGGGAAAGGGGACGTTTCACTACCTCATGACTCACCCTCTCGACCCTCTCCAATCTTGGGTAGTCTAATCCTATAGAAGTTGTCACACCTTCAAAGGATAACCTACATGATTCTCAACCCTAGTGTCACGGCTAAGGGAAAATCAATTACAATTAACATACAAGATTCGAACTCAATTAAAAGCATCAATTAAGAAAGCATAATAAAATTCATAGAAACAATGTTATCCTAAGGTTTACAAGTCCGAATACCCACGAGGGGTTTAGCTCTTCATGGAGCTATACAAAATCATCAATGTATATGAAGCCACAAGAATAGCAAACATAGATAAAACCCCCTTATGATGCGTGGCGATGGTTTTGTGAGGCCGCTCCGTCTTCTCCACCAATCAACTTGTTAAGCCTAGGACACACCTCGCCGGATCGGTGCCGACGAAAGCTCCCCCAATAGCTATCTTCCAAAGAACGTCGATGTTGATGTTGTAGATTCGCTCCAAACCTCCACAAAATTCTCTCTAAACCCTAGGCGCGAGCTTTCCATAAGTTGGGTGAAAAATAGATCGAAAAGTCCCCAAATAAATCTGAGTCGTAGCTTTAAATAGGCTGAAATCAGGCATCTACACGGCCGTGTGGATTCTCTGGAATTGAATTTATGGCGCGTAGTGGACAGTAAATTGCTACAGTAAATTGCTACAGTAATTTGCTACAATAAATTACTACGGTAACTGCTGCAGTACTCGTGCACAACATGTGATAAGTGCTTATGTTATAGTAATACGAAGTATTATTATCTTATATTGAGCATTACTTTTCTCAGATTTTATCATTAGTTTGTGTGCATTTGTGTGCTTTTGTGCATTGTAGAGTTGTGGAGCCAATTTGGAGAAGAAAGAAGCAAGAATAGGTTATGTTCGCCATTGTTGAGGAGTTCTCTGACTGAGCAAGGAACAAGGCACGAATCTAGACTTGTGGGTGTATGCCAACCTCCATTGAAGGGGCACAAGGACAGTCACATTCACAAAAGTCTAACTCGTGTAGCATTGGAGAACTTCGCTAATGAAGAGAAATGAAGTAATCGACATGATCTAACGTTGATTGTGTGCCCAATTCAATAGCCTCGATGAAGAACGATGAATTCGGGAGCATTTCGGCAAGATTTCTGTAGCAGCACTGTAGCAAGTTACTGTTCACAGTCTGCCGAAAATCAGCAAAACAGAGAATCTACACGGGCATGTGGAAATTCCACACGGCCGTGTGGAAATTCTGCAGGCCGTGTGAAAAATCTACAGGGCTGTGTGGAACCTCGATTTCAGCCTATAAATAGCCCGTTTTCAGATCTATTTGGGGTCCCCCTTTCTATCTCTTGCCTATCTTTTGGGGGGCTTTCAGCTAGGGTTTGGAGAGGTTCTTGGAGGTCTTTGGAGGCGATTATACGGCATCAGCATCGACATCCTTTGGAAGATAGCTATTGGTGGAGCTTTCGTCGGCATCGATTCGGCGAGGTGTGGCCTAGGCTTGACAAGGGATTCGTGGAGAAGAAGTGCGGCTCCACAAGACCATTGATACGATCTACAAGGGGGTTTTCTTTATGGTTTTTATACATATGTTCTTAAATTCTTCATTGGCTTTGTATTGCTCCATGGAGAGCTAAACTCCTAGTGGGTATTCGGGCTTGTGAACCCTAGGATGCTTGTGTTTCTATAACTTTTATTATGCTTTATTAATTTGATGTTTTCTTATTGAGTTTCAATCTTGCATGCCAATTGTATGAGATTTTTCCTTAGCCGTGACACTAGGGTTGAGAATCTACTAGGTTATCCTTTGAGGGTGTGACAACCTCTATAGGATTAGACTACACAAGGTTGGAGAGGGTTGAGAGGGTGAGTTGAGAGATAGAGGAACGTCCCCTTTCCCCTCCGGTGTGAATTCCCCTACCTCCGTATCCCAAGAGTTAATCGCGATCGAAGTAGAGTGAAGTACTAGGAGATGAACTCCCTTGCGAAGGGTTAAGTGAATCCTAGGACTGGGGATTAACTTAGATTAGGGTTCTTCCATTTGGACCAAAGGGTTAGAACTATAATTAGGGATAGGCTCTTTCACTTGGAATTCCTAGAACTCCATGCAATTTCACACGGTGCTAGGCATTAGTATGATGTAATCCCCTGGGGCTTAGGTGACAGGTCATCAAGAGTCAATGGTCGTAGAGAAGTCTAGAGCCGGGTATAGTGTGGGATTAGTCACGGTTGACTTTAGGTTTGGGACCGTGTGCTTAAGGATTTCCACAACTCATTAGACATCAATTAGAGGGTATAATACTAATCTTGCACTAGAAGCATTAGTCCTAGGGGGAGCTTTGTCCAGGTACTCCATCTTTATATCGATTACCTCTCCTACCTTTATTGCCCTTTTTGCACTCTTTCACTTTCTTTTATATATATATATATACATATTGATTTCTCTTACCATCGATTCCATTTATAGCTAAAATAGTGATAACGCTTGTTTCTGAACACTATTCCCTGTGGATACGACTACCCACTCACCAGGGTATTTTATTATTTCGACAACCCGTGCACTTGCGGGGTACACACGCAAGGGGTGTGTCAATATGCTCCTGATTTCATGTTCTTCATCGAGGCCGTTGAATTGGGCACACAACTAACAATAGATCATGTCGTTTGCTTCTTTTCTCCTTATTAACGAAGTTCTTCAATGCTACACGAGCTAGACTTTTATGAGTGTGACTGCCTTTGTGCCCCTCCAATAGAGGTTGGCACACACTCACAAGTTTAGAACCCGTGCCTTGTTCCTTGCTTGGTCCAAGAACTCCTCAACAACGGCAAGCATGACCTAATTTTGCTCCTTCTTCTCTAAATCTTCTCCATAACCCTACTGCACCAAAGAACACAAATGCACACCAATCAATGATAAAATCTGAGAAAAGTAATGCTTCATGTAAGAAAATAACACTTCGTATTACTTAAACACGAGCACTTATCAGTAAGAATAGTACATAAGACCTTGCGAGCATGCTTATGCCCGTAAGGAGGATTCAGAGTAAACTTAGAAGACCTTGCGGGCAAGGCTTACTCCTGTAAGGATTATCCAGAGGAGCTTACGACCACAGTGCATGCCTGCAAGGGCAGTCGCAAGAAGCAAATAGAGAAGCTTATGGTCCAGCGCGATCGGCACTCTGCACTTCAAGCATACTTTATTACGCGATCGGCATGTACACTTGCGTGCATCTTTATCAAGTTTTTAGTGCCGTTGCTGGGGAAGGATTAGTGATATTAGAAACACTTGCTTTCCTGTCACTTTAGCCTATTTCTTTTCTTTTTCTTACACGTTTATATTCTCTTTCTCTTTAATTATTTCCTAATTCTTTTTCTTTTGTTTGATTTCAGTGGATGCCACCAATGGGTAAATCTCTAAGACTAGCAAAAGATGAGACTAGTGTAGAAAGAGTGATCAGAACTAGATTGAGAATAGCTCTACTGAATGAGACAGGATCTTTGATAGTGAGTGTTGAGGAAGAACAGTTGAACACTATAGCAGACTAGGGGAACTAACATAGGACCCTTTTTTATTATGCTCGCCCCATATTGACAGTTCTCAATCAAGTATAATGCACCCACCAGTTATAACAAACAATTTTGAGCTTAAATAGGCATATGTCCAGATGTATTGCATGCAGCACAATTCCATGGATTACTGGACAAGGATCCCAATAGTCATATTTGCGGATTCCTTGAAGTGTGTAGCATTCTTAAGATCAACAACATTTCTGAGGATGTTATTAGACTCCTCTTATTCCCATTTTCACTAAAAGGAAGAGTTAAACAGTTGCTTTAGGCTCTTCCTCGAGCATCTATCATGACTTGGGAACAGCTTATCAGAATATTCTTGGCCTGTTATTTTCCTTGAGGAAGAACGACCAAGTTGCGTCAAGAGATTACAGTATATGCACAGTTGGACATTGAATCATTATTTGATGTGTAGGAGAGGTTTAAAGAGTAGTTGATGAAATGTCCGCATCATAACCTCCCCGAATGGATGGAAGTTTAGATTTTCCATCAATTTCTCAATCAAAGTATCCAATAGCTCATTGATACTATAGCAGGAGGATCACTTGGCAGTAACACCCCAGAGGAGGCCAAACAGTTAATTGAAGAGATAGCCATGAACAATTATCAATGGAGTTCAAGAGGCAAATCAGCTGGGACCCGTCGAACAAGTGGATTTCATCGGTAGTGCCTTCAGACAGCAAAGGAATCCCTACAGTGCCACGTATAATCCGAGATGAAAAAATCATCCCAATTTCTCTCAGGGAGGTCAGTGACGACAACAAAAATCTCTACCAGGGTTTCCTCCTCACCAACAAAATGACAAGAAACCCGCATTGAAGGAAGTGCTTACTCGGTTCATTTAGAGCACAAACATCAAGATCCAATAGTCATACAATAGGTTCTAGGGCATAGAGGCATCATTAAGAAACCAACAAGCTTATCTTTATAAGTTAGAGAACCAAGTGGGACAGATTGCCAAGTTGTTGTCTGAGCGACCTTAAGGAAGTCTACCGAGTAACACCGAAGCCAACCCCCATGAGCATCTTAAGGCAATCAGTCTTCAGAGTGGTAAAGAGTTGGGAATGAGTAGTTAGAAGGTGATAGAGAAGAAAGAAGAGCCAAAAATTGAGTTTGTTGAGAGTTCAGCACGAGAAAGCGTATCTACTATGAGCGTTGAGAAGAAAATGCCACCACTAGTGAAAGAGTATGTTCCCTGACTCCCCTATCCATCAAGGATGAGGAATGATCGTATGGATGAACAATTCAAGAGATTTCTGGACTTGTTGAAGCAATTAAACATCAATGTACCGTTTGTGGAAGCCTTGTCCCAAATGCCAAAGTACGCTAAATTTCTTAAGGATTTATTATCAAATAAGTGGAAACTTGAGGAGGTATTGACGGTGACATTGAGCAAAGGGAGTTCGGCATTGCTTCAAAGCTGGTTACCGAGGAAGCAAAAAGATCCAGGGAGTTTTACTATCCCTTGCAACATTATTGATTTGGTTGATGAAAAAAAACCCAGCAAATTTAGGAGCTAACATTAATGTAATGCCATACACCATGTTTAGAAAAGTGAGACTATTTGACCTTAAACTGACTAGGATGACATTTCAATTAGCAGACCGCTTCATTAGACATCCTAGGGGAATCATAGAAGACATTTTGGTTAAGGTTGACAAGTTTATTTTCCCAGTAGATTTTGTAATTCTATATGTAGACGAGGATGTTGAAGTGCTCCTTATACTTGGTAGGCCATTCCTAGCTACCTTCCAAGGCCTCATTGATGTTAGTAACGGTAAAATGACATTTAGGATTGGGGATAAGGAAGTGATTTTTGCTTTATCTGATGCAATGAAACATCCCTCTACTTTTAATGATACATGATATTACGTTGATGAAACTGACTCACTTGTGGATGAATGTATGCAGGAACTGATGCATAAGAGCCTTTCGAGGAGTCATTGGATGACCCTCATGTTGAAGATGCCATCCCGTTACTTACATCTACCATTGTTGAGGAAACCACATGAAAGAAGCAATGGCGAGAGGTCACTTCCCCCAAGAAAGGTAAGACAAAACCTTCGCCCAAGGAGGTAACCTCTGAGTCAGTCCACTACATCGGTAAGTTCCTTTTTTTCTCCGATTTGGCACTTGGGTATTATTGCAGAGATGATAATTGGGATCATGAAGAGTGCTTTTACTTTGAGCCACCATGATTGTGTGTTACAAGTATGTCAAGCTCGTGACATTAAACAAGTGATTCTTGGGAGGCAACCCAAGGAAGAGGTTTTGTATTTTGCTTAGGTTTGAGTCTTTAGTTGTAGTTTTGTTATTTTCTTTGAGTTTGTAATAAAATGCTCAGCTTATCATGATTTTCATGTGTTGTGACACGACCCCTTGCGTGTATCCCGCAAGTGCACAGGCTTGTCAAAGTAATAAATTTACCCTAGTGAGTGGGTAGTCGAATCCACAGGGAATAGGGACTTAAGACACAATATTTCACTATTCAGCTATGCGGTATACGAAAAGAGTGAATAGAATCGATGAGTGAATATAAAACAAGTAAAATGAGATGAAAATTTAAATAGAGAGATGGAAGATAAGAAAGTGCAAGTAGAAGTAAATAGAGGAGAACTAGCAATGGATGAATAGGATATCCGGACAAGCTACCTCTAGGACTTATGCTTCTAGTGCAAGACTATGCTATTATACTTTCCTATTGATGTTAATTGAGTCGAGGATATCCTTAAACACACGGTCCCAAACCTAAGGTCAACCGTGACTAACCCCAACACTATGCCCCGGCATTAGGATTCACTACGACCCTTGACTCTCGCTGACCTGTCAACTAAGCCCCAAGGGAGTCTATCTTCCTAAGACTCACACTACGTGGGATTGCTTTAAGCTCTAGGGATTCCTAGTGATAAAACATGTTCCTATGTGTAGTTCTAACCCTTTGGTCCAGGTGGAAGAACCCTAGTCTAGATTAAGCCCTAGTGCTTAGGATTCACGTCAACCCTTCACTCTGTTGCTTGCGCAACTAAGCCCCAGGGGAGTATATCTACCTAGCACTTCACTCTATCTCGACTGCTAAGAAATCAAGGAAAACGGAGGTAGGGAGAAATCACAACGGAGGGGAAAGGGGACGCTTCGCTACCTCACGACTCACCCTCTCAACCCTCTTCAATCTTAAGTAGTCTAATCCTATAGGAGTTGTCATACCTCCAAAGGATAACCTAGACTGGAATGTAGCATCCGACGAAGCTATAAACCTCGTGAGTGCTTTCTCTAGATCGGTCATCTTCCCCTCTAGTCCGGTCACTCGGCTTTCTATGTTCGGTGCTTGTTGACCTTGAAATCCCAGTGGTGTGTTGTTATTTTGTTGTGACTGCCCTTAGTTGCTCCATGAGAAATTTGGGTGGTTTTTCCACCCCGGATTATAAGTTCCACTATATGGGTTGCCTTGGCCTTGTCCTCTATAAGAATTGCCCACAAAATCGACCTGCTCCACCGCACTAGTGCCTCCAATAGCAATCGGACAATCACTCGAAGCGTGACCTCCCCCACAACCGTTACTAGTAGTAATGGCCGCAACTCTTGGTGAAGTTAGAACATCCAACTTCTTACTCAGTGATTCCACCTGTGTTGCCAATGATGTAACTGCATCAACTTCATGAATTCTGGCTACCTTGTGTTCCATTTTAGCTATTCATAGCTATCTCTTCTATAAGGTGCCGGGCTTCACCGGGAGTCTTGCTTCCTAGAGTTCCTCCTGCCGTTGCGTCCAACAGTTGTTTGGTACTCGGATTCAACCCGTTGTAGAATGTATAAATGATCATCCACTCGGGGAATCCGTGTTGCGGACACTTTCGAAGGAGCTCCTTGAACCTATCCCATGTCTCGAATAGAGACTCCAATTCCATTTGCATGAAGGATGAGATCTCATTCCGTAGCCTCGCTGATTTTCCTGGAGGGAAATACCTAGCCAAGAACGCCTCGGCCATCTCCTCCCAAGTAGTGATGGATGCTCTCGGTAATGAATGTAGCCAATGCCTTGCTTTTCCCTTCAATGAAAATGGGAAGTCTCTCAACCGAATTGCGTCGTCCGTTACTCCATTAATCTTCAACATGTCGCACACTTCAAGGAAGTTCTCAAGATGGTTGTTGGGATCTTCATCGGCCAACCCATTAAATTGTGCGGACTGTTGCAACATTTGAATGAACGACGGCTTCAGCTCAAAGTTGTTCGCTGTAATTGGGGGCCTCACAATGCTTGATTGGGTCCCCATCACCGCGGGTCTAGCAAAATCGGACAACGTCCTCTGTTGTTCATTCTTTTTTGCCATTGCTTCTGACCCTTCTGAATCTATAATGGCTTGCTTGGACTGCTCTTCCACAGGTTCTTTCCCTTTACGATGAATTCTTCTACCAATATCCGGGTCTCCTTTAACCAGAATCGAAGGGCTCCCACGGGTCATAACCTGAAGCCAAAACAAAGAAAAGAAAAATAAGAATAATGATAGATAAAGAAAGTGTGAAATAGAAAACGAAGTGAATAACTAAAGTAGCAAAAATAAGTATAAAAAATACGCCTATTCCCCGGCAACGGCGCCAAAAACTTGACACGACCCCTTGCGTGTATCCCGTAAGTGCACGGGCTTGTCAAAGTAATAAATTTACCCTAGTGAGTGGGTGGTCAAATCCACAGGGAATAGGGACTTAAGACACAAGATTTCAATATTCAGCTATGCGGTATACGAAAAGAGTGAATAGAATCGATGAATGAATATAAAAACAAGTAAAAAGAGACCAGAATTTAAATAGAAAGATGGAAGGTAAGAAAGTGCAAGTAGAAGTAAATAGAGAAGGACTAGCAATGGATGAATAGGGTATCCGGATAAGCTACCTCTAGGACTTATGCTTCTAGTGCAAGACTATGCTATTATACTTTCCTATTGATGTTCATTGAGTCGAGGATATCCTTAAACACACGGTCCCAAACCTAAGGTCAACCATGACTAACCCCAACACTATGCCCCGGCATTAGGATTCACTACGACCCTCGACTCTCGCTGACCTATCAACTAAGCCCCAAGGGAGTCTATCTTCCTAAGCCTCACACTACGTGGGATTGCTTTAAGCTCTAGGGATTCCTAGTGATAAAACCTGTTCCTATATGTAGTTCTAACGCTTTGGTCCAGGTGGAAGAACCCTAGTCTAGATTAAGCCCCAGTGCTTAGGATTCACGTCTACCCTTCACTCTGTTTCTTGCGCAACTAAGCCCCAGGGGAGTATATCTACCTAGCACTTCACTCTATCTCGACTGCTAAGAAATCAAGGAAAACGGAGGTAGGGAGAAATCACACCGGAGGGGAAAGGGGACGCTTCACTACCTCACGACTCATCCTCTCAACCCTCTTCAATCTTAAGTAGTCTAATCCTATAAGAGTTGTCACACCTCCAAAGGATAACCTAGATTGTTCTCAACCCTAGTGTCACGGCTAAGAGAAAACAATAGCAAAAGATAATTAAAATTGAAACTCTGAATTTATTCATCAATAATGGAAAAAGCATAATAGCAATGTCATAGAAACATAATAATCCTAGGGTTTACAAGTCCGAATACCCACGAGGGGTTTAGCTCCTCATGGAGCTATACATGTTCATCAAAATATAAAAGAAAGCACAAATTAAAGGCATTGATGAAAACCCCCTTGCGTATGGTGCCGTGGTCTTGTGCGGCCGTTGGACATTGGTGACGATGCCGATGACGCGCTCCAAACCTTCACGAAGTCCTCTCCGAAACCCTAGCCGCACTCTCCAGAAGTTTGGGAGAAAGATAAGTCGAAAGATGCTTTCAAAGTCTCCAAATCGGGTTTTTATAATGTTGAGTCGCGGCTTTAAAATTAGACTTATCTGGACTTCACACGGCTGTGTGGAATTTCCACACGCCCGTGTGAAGTTTCTGCGTTGCTGAAAAATTAATTTACACCGCCGTGTGGAATTTCCACACGCTCGTGTGAACTCTCTGGAAAGCTGATTTTCGGCACAAAGTGAACAGTATATTGCTACAACGTTTTGCTACAGTAATAAGCTACAACGCTGTTACAATAACTCGCCAAAATGCCCCTAAATTCGTTGTTCTTCATCGAGGCCATTGATTTGGGCACACAATCAATAGTAGATCGTGCCGATTGCTTCAAGTCTCCTTCTTGGTGAAGTTCTCCTAAGCTACATGAGTTAGGCTTATTGTGAATGTGACTGCCTTTGTGCCCCTCCAAAGGAGGTTGGCACACACTCACAAGTCTAGGCTCGTGCCTTGTTCCTTGCTTGGTTAGAAAACTTCCCAACAACGGTGAACACGATCTAACTTCGTTCTTCTTCTCCAAATTATCTCCACAAACCTACAATGCATAAGAATACACAAATGCACACAATTTAGTGATAAAATCTGATAAAAGATATGTTCATTGTAAGATAATAACGCTTCGTGTTACTATAACACAAGCACTTATCATGATGGTTGGGTGTTCGTGACCATAAACACTCATTTTTGTGCTTTCCAGGTAATATATGTATTTAAGCTTAACTGTAGGAAACAGGAAAAACTATGCTCAATTTTTCCAGGACTGTTACGGGCTACTTACGCTCGTGAGCACGGATGTAAACCTCATACAGAGAGCTTCACGGGCATCATACGCCCATAAGTTACACTGCAATAGGGTTTTAGAAAGCCTTACGAGTGTACTTACGGGCCGCAAGTCCTGGAGAGCATAGTTTAGAGATCACTTAAGCCCATAAGTGAGGACATAAGTGTCATCCAGAGTGCCTTATGGCTACATCTTAAATCCTTACGGCGCGTAACCCACTAGGGAGTTCAACCTAAGATCCTTACATGTGTCTTATACTTGTAAGTCCAACCGTAAAAGGCAAGACAGAGAATCTTATGGACTACAGTGCTAAGCCTCTTATGATTGTAACCTATGTTGTAAAAGAGATGTACCCTTGCGGGTAGGCCTTATGGTCGTAATGTCCCCATAACTGTTCATTTAGAGAGACTTATGGTGAAGGCTTACACCCATAAGCACGGCCGGCGACATTTGACCTTCATTCCTAATTGATTTTCACCTGATTTTCTATCGCTGGTGCTTGTCTCTTCTCCGATTCTTTTCCCCTGGTGTTCTTTTTCAGTTTTAAGTGTTTTCACAGGGGATTAAACCAATTTTTTAGCTTCTCACTAGCCGATTTTCTCATTTTTCTATCTCAAAGATAACCTTTAATTTTCATGATTTTTGAGCAGATTGTTTGATCTATATGCATGAGAATGAATGTATAATGTTTAGCATTACTTATATGATAGTTTAGAATAAAATTTTGTAAATTTTCAAGCTCCATTTTACAGGAGGGGTTCTTACGACCATAAGGTCACCGTAAAGGCGACTTTCCCCGAGGCTTATGGCCTTAAGTCTTCCGTAAGCAGGTCGTAAGCTCTCTTGCTGTGTTCAAAGTTTATATCTTTGTATTCTAAACTTTGTATTTTCTTATACGGCATGGTTAGGGTAAAGAAAGCAGCTTCAGGGCCGAGCAAGAGAAGGGACCTGAGGCGTCAACCTCAAGCATAGCCACCACTGAGGAGACATCAACTCTTCTAGTTCCCTCATTCCCCATGTTTACAAAGGCTCACTTCCAAGAGAGGTTTGCTAGCTTAAGGATGAAGTGGTTTGGCAAGTCGCATACGGTGGATTGGCCAGTACTAGTACAATTAAGGCTTGATGAGGAGGTCCAGGGAATATTCCAGTCTTATAGCTGGAGCAGGCTCTTCTCCTATGAGGAGCAGACCTACAGAGGGAGCATCCTCAAGGTCCTGTCTACATTTGAGGTAGATGGAGACCTCATAGGATTCGATAGGGCCGACTCCATTAGGTTCCAGTTATTTGGGGAGTAGAGATGGCTATCCTACACCAATTTCTCTCTATTGTCTGAGATGTATGACTCAGATTTCATCAGCACCCCATAATACAAGCAGTTGGTGATTGATTTCCCTACATGCGCTATAGCCAAGGGAGTTTGGTAGCATCTGAGCAGGGGACGCAGCTACGAGCCAGGCCTCATGAAGGCCTCATTCCTCACTCGCCTGGCTCATCTGCATGTCCATGCTATTATAGACTGTTCTTTTGTAGGTAGGGCAGATAATGCTGTAGTGCTATGGAAGTAAGAGCTCCTATTTCTCTACAGCCTTGTGAAGTGCCGTCCAATCCACCTAAGCTTAGAGCCAGCAGACTTCATTGTACACCAAGGCCAGTACGTATACCTAGTTGTGATCTTCGCGGCCCCTACATCACAAGACTCACCAGAGGGATGGGGTTGGTGGATTGACTCTAGGGACAGGAGGTGGTTGGTGGCACCTCTCCCATCGGCCTCAAGAACCTACGACTGATGGGGATGGTGGCGTGTCACAACGGGCATTTCATCCTCACCCTGACCGTAGCACAGGAGCCAATAGAGGGTGAGGATGAGGCTGATGAGTTAGATGATGAGTCTGGCAGTGAATCATCTCTACCATCAACCACAGATCTTGGTAGTCCATTTAGCTTAGCAGCTACTCATCCCCAACACCAATCAGAGTTACACTTGTGCGTACTGCTATGTTGCATTTATAGGAGTGACAGCGGACCATTACGGTAACCTAGGCACATCTCGAGGCCTACATTGGCTATGCCTTGGATATTCTTTCGAGGCTGGCCCCTCTTTTAGTTACTATTCTCTCGATATTGACTCCTTCTTCATCCCCACATCTACTAACAGATTCCACTCCTTCAGAAGCGGCGGAGCATTTGTTTTTATTTTCATTTTGTATTTTTATTTTAGACTTTGTATTTATTATTGGCAAGGGTTGGCCCTGCCTAGTTTGTACTTATTTTGAGACATTTAGTGGATTTCTATTTTCTATTTTGTTATTTTTACTTTATTGAGCTTTAATGTTCTTCCTTTACACGTCGCAGGATTTATTTGCAACACCCACCATCCTCAGTTATAAATGGGATGCTCGCTCGGTTAATTCTTGATCTTGAGTGACCCCCACATTACTAGGGTACAACAATGGACACACTAGGCCTGTTCCAAGCTTTAATGATTTCATGAATGTGAACCGGGGAAGTAATCGTATTTCACTACCTCCCTACTATTATTTGCATTGCCTTGTAGGTTTCTCTTTTGCACACATTGAAGATACTGTATGATTTAAGTGTGGGGGAATTGTTTAAGTTTCATTGTTAACTCTATACTTGCCAAGTTGTGACTTATAACAGTGCATTTGAAATGTAGAGGAGTTTCTGAGTATTAAGGTAGACACTTGCGAGTTTGTTCTATTTTCTTTTAATGTGCATGCTATTCTTAATGATTCACTTAATTAAAGCACACAACTTCTCTATTGTATCATCATAGACCATGCTTGACTTCCTTTAGTTTTATTCATTGTACTTCTTTTGAAGAAAATTTTTGCAAATTTGAAAGAATTTGTTTTAAAAAGAGAGTGAAAAAGTTGAGAAAAACGGAAAGAGCTACCGTTATTAGAAGTGCGAAGCTACTCTCGACAAGTCGAATATTATGTATGTCTTAACGAGAGAAAGAGCTATCTCTATAGGTAAGTGAAAGCTACCGTAACTTTGTTAGTAAAAGATGCGGAAAGAGATACCTCTCTTGTAAGTGTGAAAGCCACTTGTTGAACGTTTACGGGAAAGGGCTACCTTGGGAGTTGTGTGAACCTATCACCTCATGCATAAGAAGTTGTTTGAGTGGTTATTTGTTTTTGGAAGTCCTCTAGGTTGAAAGAAGTGAAGTAGAAGGTTGTAACACACACACGCAATGATAATCTTGAATAGAATGTGCACTATTTCTCGAACTTGAAATTTTTAGTATTCTCGTGTTGTGGAAACCCGAAGTACTTGTGGAACTCCTAAATTCTTTTAGCACTCGAGGTTGCACACTTCTTCCACTTGTTTTGTAATGTTCTATTTTGCTTGAGGACAAGCAAATGCTTAAGTGTGGGGGAATTTGATGAGTGTATATTGTTCAAGTATTTCATATCTATTTGTAAACTCATTTCGTATGAATTAGAACCATAATGTGGAATTCGATGCTAAATATCATGTGTTTCGAATTAATAGGGCTAGGGCAATGCTTAAAGGTGGGGAGATGCAAAAGAAACAGTTTAAAGCAAAAACGATGAAGTTGGAGCTCTCTCGTCATCATTAGAATAAGGACAAGGCAAACTGGGTGGCTTACGGTCCCCCTTACGGCCATAAGTATAGTTCAGAAGACCTTGCGGCCATGCTTATGCCAGTAAAAAGGATTCAGAGTCAACTTAGAAGACTTTACGAGAAAGGCTTACTCTCATAAAGATGCACGTAAGGACTATTCAGAGGAGCTTACGACCACAGTGCATGCCCATAAGGGCAGTCGTAAGAAGCAAATAAAGAAACTTACAGTCCAGCGCTTACAGCCGTAAGCTAAACCATAACATATTTAGAAGACCTTACGAAGGAGGCTTACTACTGTAAGCGTGCCTGTAAGGTTCGCAACTATCTTCCCCAGTCCCTTACGGCCTTGCCCTTATGCCTGTAAGCAGCCTGTAAGTAGTCAGGTATAAATAGAACTTAAGAGGATTTTTAGGGCATCGTCTATTCGATTTCTATATTCTTAGGGAGAAATTCTTGGAGGTGAGATTGAGGAAGAAAAGGGCTGAATCTCTAGCACCTTAGAAAGGATTTGGATAGGGATTTGGCATGGCATTTAAGGGGATTGGAGATAGTAGTCGTCAAGCTCATCTTGGTGGCGTGCGTGGAAGCTACCTCGGCCACTCTGCATCCAGGGGATTAACAAGGGGGCTTTTTAAGGATCCTTTATCTACTCCTATTCTTTGTATCTTGAATTCTTGCCCTCCATTAATAGAGGGCTAATTTGTAGTTGTTTGGGCGTAGTTGAACTATAGGGTTTACTTTTATAACTTTGGTTGTTTGATCTTTGATGCTTTATTGATTTTTTATTTGCAATCATATCTATTTGAATCTAATTGCGTGTTTGAATGTTTGGTTGCTAATAAGGTGAAAGCCTAAGCTATCATGTTTGATGTGCTATGTGACGAGTAGAAATACCCACCTAGCATAAACATGCCATGATTAGAGGAAATTGTGAGTTAGCCTAGGTATAGGGTACTTTGGAGACTCAGTCTGCCTCAGTTCTCCTGAGTGAGTTGTTGACAATCTCCGTGCTCTTTGCAATCATGTGGAGTGGATTTTAGGGGAAATCCCATTTTTGCTCTGTATTCGGATTAGGGGTAATCTCTCTCTTTTTGGGAGAGATTATCTACTTAAGAGATTATCATTAGCTCATGGTGAGGTTTCATAGAGTGTTAATGATATTGTGTGGATGTCTGTATCAGCTCTGCACTTATTCAGTTACTCTTCGTCTGAGAAATTAGGATTTAGTATAATTCTGAAAACCTCTTGGTTCAAATAGGATTGCATACCTAGACAACCTTTGTCTTGTACTTCATAATCCTAGACGGATACTATGCCCGGACATCGTTCCTTTCCTTGATTTCCCTCTGGTTTTATTTCCCGTATTTTCTAGTTTTCTTTTGGCTTTGTTTACATACACCACTTCACTTATTAGGCTAATTTTCAGATTTAGAGTTATTACTAGTATTCACCTCCTTCCCTGTAGACTGACACGATCGGCACATACACTTGCGTGCGTCCCTATCACAAATGCCTCTCTCCCCATTGCTATGTAGGTGGGGGTGGAGCGTTCACCTCTAAGGCCCCAAACTTGGTTGGTTGAGAGGAACTACAATGGTCAATTGCTTCCCAACCAACTCGGTCATGGGTTCATATCATGGGTGGTGATGTTAAGGAAAGGTTTGGGGTAAACCTTATTGTTATTGTGGATGCTAAGGAAAGTTTAGAGAAATTGAGATGATTAACTCTAAAGGAACGGTTCATGGCTAGAGCTAATAAGCGGATGTAAAATTCCTTGTTTGGGAAGTTTTTAGAAAAGGCCCTTTCTTTAGATTAAGTAAAGATAGCTCTCATGGATATCTAGAGAAGGATTTGATAAGTATCTAATTACATCACTTTTATTATATATATTTTATGCACTTCCATGCATATTTGTATAACTCCAATGCCCTTTACGCGTTTTATTTGTTACTGTTGTTTCAGGACATTAGAGGATCATCTAGTGCGTGAATGAGCTTTGTTTCGACAAAAATTGAAGAAATTAAATTTATTGAAGCTCGCACGCATCCTTAGGTTCCGAGCAAAAAGAGTGGGTTTTAAGGCCCGTCACTGTAGAAACGCTACTGTAGCAATTGCACTGTAGGGATTTCATTGTACCAATGTGCGGCCTGTGTGCGGCCCACACAGAGGAGACAGAGGGTGTGCGACAGCACACCAGCCAGCACACACTCGAACAAAACATCATCTTTTCTTTATAAAAGGAAGCTAGGGCTTGTTTTGGGGTGACTTTGGCCACCATTTCCTCCATCCTTCTCCACCATTCTCCACCATCATCTTCATCATTCTCCATCACCATCACTGGATTGAAGAGGCAATTTGAAGAAGGAAGCACTTAAGGAGATCATCAAGGAGCTCGACGGCGCGGATCAGACGAGTTTTTGTCACCACCTTCTAGCCTACATCCAAGGGAAATTTTTATGAGCTTTGTCATTGATTATATTTCATTTTCTATCTTTGTGATGTAGAACTAGCCTCCCAAGGTCTCTGGGCATCTAGTGAGCCTTAGGAGAAGAACATGTTTGTATGGATTTATGATCATTGTTAGTTTTAATTGATTGTTGGCATGTTTGTTGGTTTCATTCTATTATTTTCATGTTCAACCTATAATGGATGGATTCCGTAGATTTTGATTCTTGAATGATGCTTGTATAATGGGATGCTTGCATGTATTAGGTCACACAATATTTGAAGGGGGATTCAGTTTACTAATACATCGGAGGTTCCGGGTATTAGTAGCCTCCTGCGAGGTTAGGGTTGTTTTAGCCGAAAGCGTGCATTAGAATTACCCTAACCAAGACTCCCTATTCCTAAAGACATCGTAGGGGTATCTTCCAGATGGAGTAACCTATACTAGATTAGGGCTACACTACGGAGGTTCTAGGGTCGATATCCGAGTCTTGCGGACCAACTCTAGCCAACGTAGTGCTTAAATTCCCAGATTCATCCTAACTTGTTCTTCTCTAGAGGGGATCCTCGCCCAAAGCCTCTAGTTCTCATTGCTACTTACTCTTTAGATTTCTTGTATGGTGTGCCTTGTCCATTTTGTTTATAGTCTTTCTTTGATTTATTTTAGTATTTGTGTCCTATACAACAATCTCTGTTTGGTAGACTAGATAGTAATACCTAGGAGGAAGTAATAGCAGATCTTGGAGCCCTTGGGAATACGACCCTCTCGTGCTGTGCGAGAGGTTATTACTTGACGACCCATGTACTTGCGACTGGGGAGTCGCGTGCTCGTTTCCTAGCGTGTCGCACGCTCGCCCATAAGGATTAGGACCTTCATTGTGGCCGACATGTTGGAATGCTTGCTGTGGAAGGAACCTTGAGTACTGTGAATGACATGGTTTTATAGCTCACACCATAGAGGCGTAACTTCCAGGCCGCCTTTGGAAATTGGGCGTGGCTACTGTGTGGATACAATCACATCATCTCCTCCTTGACTATTGGGAGCCGTACACGCTGGAAAATATTGAGTCTTAGTTTGGCAGTGTGTTGAAGATCGACAACGACACTCTCAATATCACCAGTGTGAAGTTCACTTGTGTCTGTATTGTTGAGTCAACCTTCATTTAGTGGAGGCCTCATCATAAATGTGCTCCATCTCACAATTAAAAAAAATGAAGATATGTTAACAAGGAAAAAAAGAGAGGAAGAGAAATAGTGAGAAGCCATGATAGAGAAAAACCAAGAAGAAGGAAAAGAAAGAGGGTAAGCTAGGGCAAGACGATCAGATGGTGATACGGCTCCAAATTTCAATCAAATTTTGGGTGAATAATCCTTGCAAGAAGCTCTTAGTATTGATTAGGTTTGATCTTTCTTTGATCCATACTTGGTGTTTGTTATCCATCTATGATGATGATGATGATGATGATGATGCTTGTGTCATTTAACCTTTCTTGGTGAATGTTGTTGCCATTGGGCATGTGTACCTCTAGTTTGATCTAGAGAATACATTGTAATCCTTTGTTGACATAGTGGAAAAGGATTTTAAGAGGCCTTAGGGTCCCGTGGCTTTTCACAGCTAAATTGAATGGGTTTTCCACACCAAATCATGAGTTTTACTTGTTGTTTTTGATGCTTTTGTTGTGTTGGTAGATCCTAAATTTTTACTCAAGGAGAGGAAGATTGACGATCCTGAAAATTCAGAAAAGAACACAGTTGCTATGGTAACCATGTTTTAGTCCATGTAGATTACAGCTTCTGAATTTTTTTTTCAATTGCTACAAAACAGTGTTGCAATACCTGGTGAACCCGAGAGTTACATGGGAGTGTTTTAGGTCGTGTATAGTTCAGGTTCGGTATATCTTGCAATGTGTTATGAAAAAATTTATGAAATATATTTTTACTTAATTATATTTATTTTATCCTTTTATTTCTCTTTTATGTATTCTATGTATAATATTAGAATTTGGTTAATTAAATTATTTTTTTTATAATTTGAATTATATGTCCATATGCAACATTGCCAAAATTCTATGTTAATTTTGTTTAGTTTTTAATTGTTTTGTTACTTTCTACTAGCATCAGTTTATTAAATTGTTAATTAGAAAAATTTAGAATTAATCTCGATTTTCTACTTGATCAATTTTTGCTTCTAGTGTATAACTTGGGATATTAGAACCATGAAGATTTATCTTGCACTACATCATATGGTTCTATAGAATTTATATAAGCACTTTCTTCATTTTACCTTTTTATTTCTTCTAATTTTTCAAAATGATTTCTAAGTTTATAAGATAAACCTCTTAGCAATATGGAGAAAATTCTATTAAAATTTGGGTTACTAATAAAATTACATATCTCAAAACTATTACAATTGTAAAAATCCCTATGCATAGCAAGAGAATTTATCTAGTTATGGTGAAAGGTATAACGGTTAAAAGATTGCCCTGTAAAATCTTCTCTTCTCCAGTGATAGCAAATGTGATGAAGATAGATGATGCGATCATGGCAATTCGAGTAAGATACATCAATAATTTTGGCAGTTCATTCGAATATAGGAAAATAGCATGACCATGGGATTGTTTGGATCGGCTTAAGAAAAAGTGTTTTTTCCGGTTTGGTAGATTGACTTTGAAAAAAAGTGTTTCTCAGAGTAAGTTAATTGCTTCTCTATATTTTATGTTTGGATAGGTAATGCAGAAGTACTTTTATATGTGTGAAGTTGTTTGGATGTGCATTCTTAAAAGGACTTTTTCAATGTCAAATTACTAAAATGGGCCTTCACCGAGTTATTATAATAAAAACAATAATACTAATACTAATACTACTACTACTACTACTACTACTACTACTACTAATAATAATAATAATAATAATAATAATAATAATAATAATAACAACAACAACAATAACAACAACAATAATAATAGGGTTGTGAAAAGATTGAGGAAATTCATTACTTTATAAGGTTAACTTAGTAATTTTATAACCCCAAAACAGCTTTTGAAAAGCGCTTTTCCTAGAAGCACCACATAACTAGCTTATGAAAAAAATAGTATTTTAATTTTTTTTCAGCTTCTGCTTTTGCAGAAAAGACAATGCAGACATGTTTTTCTAAACCAAGAAGTACTTAACTTATAAAAAAAAAACACTTCTGGGATTTTCAGAAGCCAATCCAAACAAGCCCCATATATGATAGTTAAATTGGCCATAAGGCTTACTGCTATAACACTACTTAACATCCAAGTCATCATTATCCACAATGCGTCACTCATTGAGGCAGCTAGTGGCAAGATAACATCCATCAGCCCCAAGCAAACATATATCTTTTAGGATCATTATCATCTAAAACATTAAAGACTAGTAAATAATAGATTATAAAAAAAACTTAGCTTCAATTTTTTAAAATAAACTTTACTCTTGGTTTTTTCAACCCTTTGTTTTGCAGCCAGAACTTTGGGTACAGAAAAAATAAAGATGTGTGCCCTTAAGGAAGAACAAAAGATGCAGTAAACAAATTAGGTTACTCTGGGTTAACTACACAGGTGCCCCAAATTAGAGATCTAAATTGATTTAGGTAGCAACTCACCAGGTCGGTCGGTCAGTCGGTCTGGGTTAAATAATGACATGAAAAATAGATGTTGGAGTTTGTGGGCCGTATATTTTCATTAATGGTGGACATTGATTAATTTTGGATTTTATGGAAAATGGATAGAATTATAGTTAAAATTTCCAAAATACCAAAAAAATGTGCAAAAATTAAAAAGATAGAAATATGAGAAATCAGGGTGTAGGAATTTCGTTGCTAATCCATTTCTAAATTTAGACATGAACTAGTTTTTTTATTGCCAATTACATTAGCAATAAGGTTTTTTGAAACGAAAATAGCATTCTGTTACTAATTAAATTAACAATGAGATATTATGTTACCAATTAAATTTATAAATGGACTAGTATTACGTTGCCATTTAAATTATGTTTCCTATCCGTTTCTTATACATTTCTAAACTAATTTGGCAACGGATTAGAAACCAAAAATAGCTGTTTCAAAATTAAAATTTTCTTGTAGTGGAAGTAACGAACATGATATTATGGTAATCAAATTAGTTTATCATTGCACAAATGAAGTATTGAATAGGACTAAGTTTTTTTATCCAATAACCAAAAATAGAACTACATTTCCCTTAGTCCAACAAAAAAAATTAGTAGTATCTTATGTCCTCCCCCTTGAGAGCTATGCCATCCGGTTGAAGCTGCAAACCTTATTTAAAATTTTCTCTCCCTTGTTTACCTGAAGTAAATTTTGTAAAAGAAATAAATATATAATGCAAAATAAAAATATAAAACATTAACATAAAAATTAATTAAATAAAGAATTATTTCCATATCTCATATTTATGCCAACAGTGAATTAAACCAACAGTGGTGCAGGTAGTTATTGTAATTAGTATGCCGCTATAAACCTTCAAATCTTTTATGGTTGCAAAGTAGATCAAAATCGTAGAAGTCACAATTGCAGTATAGGTGAGATAAGCCAAGGCTTTCTCCACTACCTCAACTTCAGAGGTAGGCAATGACCATATATCACTAATAAATTTGTAGCCAGGCTAAAAGCCACTAGAATGCTCATAGCTATTGTCTTTTTGTTTGAACTCCACAAAGTGCCCTTCATGGATATAGCAAGTAGGGCAATTACTACTAGAAGTGCTTTGGTCTTGTTGTTGGTTCCACCACTAAGTCTAAATCCTTTGGTTTTGTTGGCTCCTTTGAAAACCTTTCACAGAAAATGCTTGTCCCGCTTGCCATTTGGCATGTAGGGTCAATCTCCAGCAAAGACATGCTTCCATTAAGGGAGTTTGCTCCGTCTTTGACTGGTCAGTTAGGCACTACTCCTAATTTCATGTCAGAGCGCAGTTAGATTGCCGTCGCCAGTAGTTTAAGGATTAAAATAGAGGAATCTCCAATCATCCAAGGCATAGCGTTAGAGAAACTTAAATCTTCGGTTTCCAATTTTTATAAGATAGACAAGGAGGCCAGATTTTGTGATGAAGGATGTTTTTGTCAACTACTTATATAGAAAATTCCTAGGACAAGCTCCTACACAGACATAGTAAAAATGATTTTGATGGAAAAATGGAAGGGATGGGAAGAGATCTGGATTGCTGATCTTCCAAATAGCTATTTCCTTATTAGTTGTGACTCCAAGCTAACCATGCAAAACATTCTTTTCGAAGGTCGGTCCCTGGTCCATCAATGGTACTCTCTCATTGGCATCCCCTATTCCAACCGGTTGGAGAGCATCTCTCCACGGCAGTGACTTGAATATAATTACACCATCTACCTATAGAAATTTAGGAGGAGGATATTCTTGAAGGCCTAGTAAGCAATTTCGATAGTCTGTTAAAAATAGATGATCAAGCAATCAATTTGTGCCAAGCAAAATATGCATGCGTATGAGTGGAACTGGACCTTTCGCATCCACTAAAACGTAGATCTCCTAGCGCCTAACGAAGGTCCCACGCCTCTAGATCACACGGTGGAATTAAGAAACAATCTCCTCTTCTTCTCCAAATAGCGGCTAGGGTTAGAAAGGAAGAGAGAGAGCTTTGGGATTTTCTCACTCAAGAATTAATTGATTGATTCTAGGGTTAGAGAGGAGTCATATCTATAGAGACTTCATAAAACATGATAAAAATTATTCAATTATGAAGTCCTATTCAAAATATGAAACTTCATAATATAATAAACATTATCATAGAGGTTCTATTAGAAATATGAGTCCTAATCTAACTAAAACCACTTTTGTCTTTGAGTCCTTATAATTTTGATTATCTATTTGACTCCATCGAATTTAAATCAAAATTTAAACTCAAGATAAAAATCCTAGATCAATTTACAATTTAACTTATCCCATGAAGTAAAATTGTAAATTGACAATTTTACCACTGCACTCAAAAACAAGATTGATTCTTTATCTCTTTAAGCGTAACTCCCTAGGTTCGTTCCGATTGGCAATGGGAGAAGACCAAAGAATGTAAGTGACACCTAGCCAGCCCCGTGGCCTCATGTCATAACCCATTTGAACACGAATGAGTAGATCATTACGAACCTTTCCGATTATGATTACCATATGTGTATAAACCCTTCATTCTTGTATCCTAACCGAGTGAGAGCCATGGTAATTGTCAAACTCACTGAACTTGATCATATGCAAATAACTATAGTAAAGTGAGATTACCAAACTTTTTTCATGTCCCACACGATTAGTTTGACTGCCTTGGCCAAGGTCTTCTAATCTCACATACTTATAATCGCATAGGATACTAACTCATTTACTTCCGAGAGAACGAATTCCTTCTTGGTGATCACTCACAATTGCTGCTTGCCCGACATAGTCGCACTTCGAGGTTGGCCCTACCAAAAGGTAAACTGAGCCCAACGACTCTAGTAACGGACTAGACGTCACAAGTACATTGTGATCATGACACCTCAGGTCTAAGGTCCACTCATATGATCATAACCAACAATCCCAATTATTGATTGTCAAAGAGTAAAACCCATGTGATTGAATTGTTGTGAGTCATGTTCGAATACACCAATCCCAGTGATGTATTTATGACATATGCTCCCACTATTCCATAGTGTTCAACTAGCACTCTTTGTCAAAGTATATGGCATACAAATCGTTATGAATCTTAACACACAATTAAAGATTCTCTGATTCACAAACTATTTAAGTGTATAAGTATCAAACCTTTCTAGTGCTCTCCTCTTTATCCCACAAAGAATAGAAGGTTTAACTTAATACACATGGACTATGATATTCAAAACTAATTATAATGCCATCACAAGATTTATATGAACATCAAAATAAATGGCTATAATAATAAGAACGCATAATATAAATGAAATACCCTAATACAAGTATCAGTACCATTGGCATTCAAGGGCATAATCCTAACAACTATTTCGGACAGATTGACAGAAGTTGTCATGATTGAGAAGGTCGTACACATCTCCCTGTCGTGTCCAATGAAGCAAATCGGGGAAGAAGATATGCATTATAAGGATTATAGCCTGTGGATGCTCATTTCTCATTGCCGGTAAGGCCATCGGCATGGTGGTACAGTGAGGTTGTCCTCATGTAACATGCATACATTGCATTCCATGGCAGTCGATGAACAGGGATCTCTGGACGTCGCACACATGACCAAGCCTACACCTACGATGCAACCATCCAACCCAATGCATGGACAGCGTGGATCTAGAGGACGTGGCGTGTGAGGCACTATGTTTTTTACTATTTCATCTCGAGATAGGTAACAAGATAAGAATATTGAGAACCTTGATCTCCTAGGGCCATGCGAGGGTCCTTCGTTTATTGAAGAGCCACCTCTTGAAAATTTCAACGGTCAAAAAGATGGCTTGGCCCTTACGCTTCCATCTACTAGGGGTAGTGGAGGATGCTCTACGGATTTATAGCTTAATGAACATCAATTAGGGTTACCTCTCCAACTGCCTTCCTTAGTCCTAATGGCCAAAGAAAAAGGAAAGGAGATTGTTCAGAATGATCTAGGCAACCTAATAATTAGAAAAAAAAAACTTTACTCCTAACGTCCTCTAGCCAAAAACCTCCTGATACAAGTGGGAAGATAACTTCTATTCATGCAAGCATTGCTCAGAAGGCTACTGAAGCGTTGCAGGCATACTGATGGCTTTAGAAAGGGGTGATTTAGAGATGGGGGAAAGCTCTGAAGAAGAGACGGAAACAGATAAGGAAGATGAAGGAAAGGCTAAATTAGAAGACTCCATAACACTAGACCAAGTTCATGATGGCATCCGAAAAGGATTTTTGGTTAGAAGAAGCAATAGTACACATTACAACTTTCATAAAAAAGGGAGGATTGAATCATATTCCACGGGAACTATAATCCTATAGCTTGTCTTAGGATTTTCTTTAAACCTTTCTGAGTTCCTATTTTTTTCCTACCTTTTTCTAATTATTGTTGCTTATGATAGTGCTAAAAATGATTTGTTGGAACTGCAGGGGTCTCAATAATGTGAATACCTTCAACCGGATTCATGAAATAATTAAGAACAATAAGCCTTGTCTTCTTTACTAATAAAGGTCTAAATATTTGTATTTTATACGTATATATTTGTGACTATTTATGTGTATTTGGATGAATCGATGCCATTTGTGTGGTTTAATCATTTTCATTTGTGTTATAGGCTTAGAAGAAGCCCAGATGAGCCCAAGAACACATTCAGGAATAAATCTACACCAAAGACGACATTTTAGGGCCTCAGACACTGTAGCGGTATTGTAGCAAGCACTATAGCACAACGGAATGAAGAATTTGTGAAGTCTTGGGGTTTATTGGCTGGCAACTTGACGGCTGTGAAGATGCCCGTAAGCAGACTAATGAATCTACAATTTACTGTGGCGCTTTATGAAAATTTTGGCAGAAAGCTCGAGGCTCTCATGGGCATCTTCACGGCCGTGAACCAGACCGTGAAGCCATCCTGAAAGCACTTTAAAGGAGGGTTTAAGGCATCATTGAAGGGGTCTTTGGCCACCCTTTTTCTACCATCATCTTCTAGTACTTCAAGCGGCTGGAGAAGATGGATCTAAGGAGCACGATCAAGGGGGGGAAGAAGGTTGCTATCAAGGAGATTATGAAGGAGCTTGACGGCACTGATCAACAATCTCTCATCACCACCTTCTAGTTAACATTTCAAGGGATTTTCTTTGGTTTTGTTCATGTTTCATATGTATCTTGAGATTTCTTTGTTATTCATGTTGAACTAGACTCCCAAGATCACTGGGAGGTCAATGAACCTTGGGATGAACTTGCTTGTATAGATGTTGTGATTTACTTCTAATGCATTTGGTTTGGTTTGTGGTTCAAGCTTTGTATTCATTGATGTGTTGGATTGCATGAGAACTCTGTAGTTCAACTTCTAGGTTGTACTTGCTTGCATGACCTGTTAGTGTAAGCCTTAGCTCCAATACATTGTATGAACTCTTATTATTTGGATAATTATTATGAGGCATCATTTTATCTATTACTATTTCTATGCATAGTTAATAAGATAAAATATCCTTGAATATTGATTCTACTCAAGTTATAAAATGCGTGATTTGGATAGTAAAACCTTAAAGCATAAACTAGAACAATATTCTAAATGTCCCTAGTTGATTATTTTCATGGGAATGAAAATAAATTAAGACTATTATGCCTTTCGTGAGATGGTCTTGTTTTACGGGTCATAGGATATGGGATATCAATCAAATGACATTGATACATGTTAGGGAATAGTGTACCTGGATCGATCCGCTCTTCAGAACACTACATGGTTGTAAAGTCATAAGTGTTTTTCTCAAGCAATTCTTGTACTTGAATCATTCGACTTGAAATCACTATAGATCTCGGATAAATCTTTACATGCTATGACTTATGCCTAACATCATTCGTAACAGAGTGGCAAGTATAGGTATGTTTGGGCATGTCGTGGTTCATGCTGAGAGACATGAGTGAAGTGAAAGGATTACCCCTCTCTATAGAGAGAGTGAATATTACCGTCCACTTGATCAGTGAGATTGAGTAGTGCGTGGCCACGCCCAAGGGAACTGATAAAGAGTTATCATTACCATGGCCTAGTAAATTCACTAAGAGATCAAGAAATTAATTAGCATTAAAATAAGGGTGACTCACTCCATGCCTTATGCTAATTAAGATATTCAGTGGAAAAGGATTGTTTGTGATAGGTTCCGTTAATTCTCGAAATTGATCTTTATTTACTATTAAGTAATTGTATTATCTTGCTAGAGAATAATTATGATTTATGAGCGTTAAAGTTGTTTAAGCTCATTGCTAATGTTAAATGGACCTACTGGATTTTACACTATGAATGCCGGGATCAAGGTTCAGTATTTGTTACTTATTGAACCACTTGTTCAGAGTTTTGGTGAAAAACCTAATTAGGTGGAGAGAATAGCTTATTCGGGTGGGGTCTTATTGATCCAATTTAATTGATTTGGTTAATTAAAATGGTTTAATTAATCGTAAAAAAGAGATTCCTAATTTGATTAGGAGTGAAGGGTTTTCTCATAAATTAGGGTGTTGGGTTTCCAATATAAATAGATGGTCTAACCCTAATATGAGAGGAAGAGAGAAAAATAGAGTGATTGAGAGATTGTCTCTTAAGAAACCCTAGCCGCCACCCACTTTTCTCCCTTGGTCGCCGCCGCCAGTGCCAGCCGTTGGATTTTTGGATCTCGCCACCTGAACCTGCCGTCGTCGTGCCTACAACCTTTTTTTCTGTTGAGTCTCGTTGATCGATCTCGGATGCTTGCTATTCGAACCAAGAAACAAGTGTTGTTTCTTGAGGTACTAGCATACCTGCTTGATTCCCAAAGGCGTTCGTGTGTACATGATTGTAGAGGAGAGTCATGATTCGCAGTCCCTTTCGATTTCGGGGAAACAAGGGTACATTCAGAATCGTCATCAAAAGAAAGGTATAACTTTTAATTATCTACTTGTTTAGAATTTAATCCTAGTTCTGGCATGCGTTAGTGTTTTATTATGTTTACTTGCCATTAAAAATTTTGTTATCCGTTGCATATCGGCATGTATTTTTCACATGATAATTTCCTTGTTTGAGTGATAAGATCCTAACATGACCATCGCCCTTGTACTAGACACACTTAGCTTGGAAGGGATTCATGTATGAATACGGCATGACCATCGAGTATTTCGTACCCTCCAACCATTAGGAATGAACCTAGATATTGAGTTTGACCCTAATTAGAGATTTCCCTGGTTGTAATGCAATCATAGAAGGATTTGGTCAGAAGAGATTTCTAGCCAATACTTGTATGAGATTAGGGGTTATTACCATGACCATCAAGGTAACCTACTTTTGGATGTCTCTTGGCCAAAAACTACCATTGCCTTTGTAATTCAAACATCCTACTAGCTTCATTAGTCCTGAGGGGATCCTTACCCGGGGGACCTCGCTCTTTTATTGTTAATTGCTTCCATAATGTACTTATGTGGTGTGCCTTAGTCCATTTGCTTATATATTTCTCTTTTGTTAGTTTTCTTATTTTGTTTTAAACCTATTTTCATTAGACTAGACAGTGTTGTCTAGGGGAAAGTAATAGCATCTCTTAGGACCTCAAGGAATATGACCTTCTCGTGCTTGCGCGAGAGGTTTATTACTTGACGACCAGTGTGCTTGTAGATCTCATCATCTGCCTAGTGGGAGACTAGAGCTGATGAAGGCCAAGCGCTTAATTTTTGTGAAAATTTAAACCCATATGGGAATGTGCTGCAATTCATTCAGTTGGACTTTCGGGGGGCATCATTGTTCTATGGCTTTGTCCAGTAGGATTGGTCACTCCCATTACCATTTTGAGAAGTTCTATACGCCTGGTAATTTCTTCACAACTCCCTAATGCTTGGATCTTATCCATTGTGTACAATGGACAGTCGATCAAAGCTCAAAGGAAATTGTGGAATGAACTTACTCATATTTATATTTTAAATCTTCCTTTGAGTATCATGGATTATTTTAATGCCATTTGTTCTCAATCGGAACATAAGGGTGGTAGATTTAATTTTAACTCTTGTAAATCTGGTCTTTTTAATGATTTTATTGCTAAAAACTCTCTTCTTGATGTTAATTATTATGGTTTAGATTTTACTTGGCATAATGGAAGGTCAGGCTTAGCTTGTCTCTTGGCCAGACTAGACATATGCTTGATTAAGACTAGATAGTCTGATTGTTTCAATTCTTATTCTATTCCTCATTTACGAAAAATTTGATTAGATCACTGCCCCTTCTTATTTTTGGGCTCATTCCAAAAATAGAATTTTTCACTTCAAAATTTTTTTTGTTAGAGTATTCTCAATGCCACAACATTGTTAGAGAGACTTGGAATTTTAGACCTCACTCAACTCTTATGCATGCTTTTACGCACCTCCTTAGAAGAACTAGAAAAAACCTTATAGATTGGAGTAGTAAAGGCTAGAATTCTCTAGACAAAGACATAAAAATTTGTGGAATACCTTATTAGTTATCTAGAGGATTAGGTTCAGGCTCCTATAGACGCAACTTTTGATAGTGGTTATTCCAATATCCTTCTTAGAAACCTGCAAAATAGATATAATTCTTTCCTGAGACAAAACAACTTAAAATGGGCTCAAAGATTCTGATTGATGTGGATCTATAATGGTGACTTGAATTCTACTTTGTTCTAGACTAGTGCTCGCATGAATGAACATAGAAATTCCATTTTTCAAATTCTACACCATAATGGTAATCTTTAGGTTGATAAAGGAACATTGAAAATGCTTTCCTCAATCACTATAATCCCTGGTCTGATTCCAATTCTTACTCTTTTCCTGATCTCATCCAAGCCTTCCCTACTGATCTTCCTACTATTTCTTCTAATGATGGTGAGATTCTCATTAGGAAGGTCACAAAAATTGAGATCTACAAAAATCTTATGTCTCTATCTTCTGGAAAAAGCCCGAGAACGGATGGTTTTAACTTGGATTTTTACAATTTTTTTTTTTTGGCATGACATTCAAAATGACGTTTATAATGATATAAATCATTTATTTAATATTTCTCGTATGGCAATTTCTTGGGGTTTAACTTATGTTACCTTAATTCCTAAAAAAGATAACCCCAAAGTTGTGACCGAGCTAGCTCGTTCTCGCAAGCTCGAACAATGGAATCCTTCAATTGAGTGGGAAAACAACAGTTGGTGCTACTTGATATTACATAATTACCCCTTGGTAGCTGTCTCACTTGTGATGTGCCGCAAGTAAAAAATGATTAGTTGATTAATAACAACAACAAGAATAAAAGTTACTTGTTAAAATATGATTAATATAAAGAAGTTTTTATTATTGGTGTATTTTCATGATTAACAATGAAACATAAGTTCTCCATAATTTTTATTTTTTAATATATTTTATATATTAAAAGGTTTTTGATATTTAAAATATAGATTAATATAAAAATAAAGTTTTTCTTATAAATTCAATAAGCATAGCTAGTCAGGGACAGGCACATGGATCAGAAATTGATCATATAGCTTGTGCATCCTCACATGGCGTTGTGGGGCTCATGTTGCAAACTTGAATCCACAATTTGAGACATGTTATCACCACTAAATTTTATGAGACTTGAACTCAGGAGAAGTGTTACGAGGTGGGATTAGGAGTTTGAGCTGTGGAGTTGGAATGAAGCTTTGTAACTCTTCTACAGTAAAAGCTTAATTGCTATCAGGTGAGAATAAGGCACTAAGTTGGATGATGGTTTTATGAGATTAATCCACGTTGGCATACAAAGATACCAAATCACATACGATTGTTGAGTTGGTTAAGCTAAGCTTACTAGTTATAGTTAAAATAGTAAAATGTAAGGATGGATCTAAACCATCCAACTTAATAAATCATGAGGCCCATCTCCTATGTTCTAATCATGGCTATTATTTCATTGTATATAGTGTGAATTGTAAAAAAAAAATATGAAAACTAAATGCAGAGAAAAAAGTTCTTTTCTATCTCTTCTAGTTCTTCTTCTGTTTTTTCTTCACTTATTTCTTCTTTCTTGTTCTGCCATGCATGTGAGCTCTACCCCTGCTTAATCCTAACCATTGATTTTATATTTAATCCTAGCCATTTATTTTATGTTTTCAGCTTTATGAAACCTTGGCCACCTCTTCACTTCATCCTATTAAGATCACCATTTAGGAAAAGTGAGATCTAGCCTCATCTTTCTTTCCTTGGTTGCATGTGGTGTCAGCGATGAAGACATGAAACTCATCTCCATGGGTGCTTGATTTGGAGTGGTTGAGGTAAGGTTCTAATTTGTTTTTTTCTTTTTCTTCTTATGTTAAGAATTGGATTTATTTAAGGATAAGATTCAGAAATTTCTTGTTAGCATAACAGAGATCCCTCTTTAATTTGGGAGGCCAAGAGACCTAATTTGGAGGAGATCAAAATATGTAATTTATAGATCTTAATCTTAGCTAGCCTACTTCAAAATTTCAGATTTTTTGCATGTGTATTCTGTAAATTATATCCTATAAATTCAGAAGCCTTGGATAAGACTTCTGTGCATACCTTGAAGCGTTATTGATTTTTTTCATGACTTTAGAGTTTGAATTAGATATAAAATTATATTGGTGTATTTACAGGCGGTATTGTCGAACATGTACAAGCTCCTTCGTTTAGGTGAAGGAAGTATGACTGCTTTACCAATAGTTGAGACTTGAACTGGCATTGTGACTACAGATATATAGCCAATAGAAAGAAGTATTTCCAATAAATTGTAGAAGTCGACATGGTCTATGGGTCTGACAAATTTCAGAATTTATACCTTTGTAATTGTTGAGTATTTCAGAATTTATACCTCTGTAATTGTTGAGTTATAGCCATATTACTATACTTGTACTCAAATGATATTATTGCATAAAGCATGAAGATTGGTTTGACAATTTCATGGTCTTATAGGTGGAATTTGAAGAAGAGAGAAATACAAAAGTTATAGAGTTTGATGTTTTGTAGATAGCTGCAAAAATTCAGATTTTTTATGTTCTGTAGTTTAAAAGTTATAGCATTATTAGTGTAGTTGTGCCAAATGTTATTATTTTGCAGAATCCAAAGTTTGTTTGGTGTTTTTCATGGTCTTAGAAGTTATATCTGGTAAAGTGTAAAATATGAAAGTGATGAATTACTGAGGTATCTGATTATACGCAAAATATTATTGATTTTGAAGCTGTAGATTGAGAGATAAAGATATTTGAAAGGGGTATGTCTGAATTTTCTTATTTGCAGAATTAGATTTAAGTAATGCTTGTGTTAAGGGTGTTTTGATGTCTTTGGAATTTACTCTTAAATATAGGATATTCTGAGGAACTTGATCCAATGTGAGATTTGGAGTTTTGGGCGTTAATGAGGTAACCACATATAAATCCTACTATATATATATGTATTCTTCGACATTTGTTAAAAACTAGTATGATTTAATTTGTTTATTTATTTTTTGAATTGTCAAATTAAATATCAAATTTATGTTATTTATTTTTCTGAATTTATTTTAAGCATTTTATAAAGTTTTTTGATATTTTATTTATTTATCATTTATTTCACCAATTATTTAGTTATTAAATTTTTGAATAATTATATTTCTTTGAATTTTTTTAATAATGAATTTACTCGGAAATTTTATAAATTATATGTTCCTGTTTGGATTCAAACAACTCGCTTATTTTGATATTATAAAAGTGGGATCATGCGACTACTAAAATTTTGCTTGGCAAATTATGTTGTATTTTGCTCGATCTGAACTTTGATAGTTTGTTGTATTATAAATATAAAGTATTTCTGACATAGAAATTAGTCCCCAATTAACTATACATAATCTTGTCACTGGTGGTTAAACATTAACCATGTCGATATGTAATTCTGTTAAGAGACTATAGTTTCGCATCATTTCGTCTGTGAAGAATAACAACATATGATATTCTTGCTTGGGTCACCGAGGGTAAACAAATGAACTTTGATATTCTGGCTCGAGTCACCGAGGGTAAATAAATGAACTCTAGTATTTTTGTTTTGGAAGGCATATACTGTATTTATCTGAGAATCAGGCTATGTTGATAATTTTTGTTTTGTTTCTGAATTGTATTTTGGTAATTATTTTGCTATATCATATTACATATTTTTATTCTAAATTTTGTAGGCTTTTTATGATCCCAACGTTTTTAGTGGTTGCTTATTGGGCTGTCAAGCTCATAATCTGCTATTAATTTTTTTTTTTTCTGATTAGGAGTATAATAGCTCACCCAAAGTGAGCAAGTAGCAAACCTATTCATGGTGTGTGTTAAGCTATAATTTTGTATGTATTGTAAACTATGAGTTTGTATTTAGTAAATTTTTTATTTTGACTTTTGAAATTACAGTTATGCTAGATTGTATGTTCTGTCTTGAGATAGGTTTTGAGGCCTTGCATGCCTATTGTGCTATGCACTATGGGAGTGCGCCCGTTTGTCGGCGCACCGGGTCCTGCAAGCCGAGTTCGGGGTGTGACAATGCATCACTAGTATCAGAGTCAAGCCCCACACCATTGATAAAATACAGGTTAAAATAATTATATTATATAATTAGATGAACTACACAAATCAAATTACAAGGTTGAGAGAGATTAAACGCTAATGCATGGTGGAGCAATAGAATCTTTTAATTGAGAGGGGACATTTATAAAAATAGTGGAAAGAAACATATCAGAAAAATAATGAGTCACTTGATATAACGTAAATAACCTACGAGTTGTTCAGCTTAGGAGATGCCATAGGAGCATTCTATTAAAGTGATCAGTTGATCAATGGAGACTTCCATACAATAATGAGAACAAATGTTTCTATGAAAATATAATTATTTTTTCTATTCCACATCCAAAATATTTTCATTATTTGTATTTTTTTAATGGTTAATATTTGAAATATTTTACAGCATAAATTATATATATAGAGGAACTTTTTTATATTTAAAATAATTATAATATATAAAGTAACATAAAAATAAAAAAAATTTCTCATAAAGCTTTCTTGATGGCAACTACAATAGTGACAAGGGGGATTATTTGCAAATAATAATAATAATAATAATAATAATAATAATAATAATAAATTTTATTAAACATTGATAATAATAGGCTTAAATCACAATGAACATCTAATATAGTATATATTATCTTATATATAGTTAAAATAATTACTTTGTATAATTAGATTTTTGTTCATTGTGTTCATACAGAAACATTTTTATTAGTTGTCAACTGCATGACGACCCTCCTACAGTCTATAATGTGTAATTAGATGAATTACGCAAATCTAATTACAAGGTGACCAAGAAATTAAATGCATGCAAAGTGCATTTATGAATAGGAATCATAGATGCCAAACTTTTTTCGTTGGAAGAAAGAATGAAATAAATATCAAAGTCAATATCTATACAATAAAGTTTCAGTCAAAGTAGCCTCAACATAATTACATCCTTCTTCAATATCAGACCCAATCCAATAGCCAACTAATTTCAAATGCCTACAATAACTTAACATCAATTAAGTTTTCGTTTAAATTCATTTAGCCCAGAAATCTACTCAGCTCTTGTACTTGAATGGATTGGGCTGGCTTTTTATTTTTGCATATGTTATGCATGTTTTTACCCGAACAAAATAATATAAAAAGAAGTTAATTGTTATAAGCAAAATCTAATGACTCATAATAAAAGTAATATATTAGTATAATTAACAAATTAAATGATTTCATTATTTGCTCAATTACTCCATTGTTTAATTTTTTTTATTAATTTATTTAACTAACTGATTTGAGAAATTTTTATTATTTATAGCACTCCCACAAGTATGCTTATGGGTATTTGTCACAATATCTTGCAAGTAAGAAACCAATAATGTTGAAATAATAAACAAATATGAAAAAATAAATATTGGAAATAGTTATTCAAGTTAAGGAAAGTATCTTCATAAACAAATTAAAATTGCATGTTGTACAAACTTTGATTTCGTCAAACATCTTATTGTTTATAGACTATAGGAAGTTTACTAATCATTGTACCAAGGGGTTGTTTAGTTGACGAAATCTTATATTATCATCAGGAATAGGAACAATACGAATATGATTACCAAGTCGTATTGATAGTAATGGGGCTAGAATGTAACATTGTCATATTTGGTTAGTTGGGGTTTTTTATTATAAATTTTTTTTTACTAAAACACCTTTATGTAATAAGTGACAAATATACCATAGTTCATAATATTTGAAATAAATATCAAAATTTTTTAATAATAAATAATTTGTTATTATTAAAAAATAAATTCTTGATTTTAATGTTTCAATTTTTATTAATATTAATTAACACAAACTTAGTTATTTTAAATAAATATAATTTTTTGCTCTAACTTTATATTTTAAAAAAAATAATTTCAAGTGATTTTTTATCATCTAAACATTCGAATTAGTATATTTTCATATAAAAAGATATGTCAAGTTTCAAGCAACTAAGCAAGCTACTAAAAAATTATAAAAGTAATTAAAGACCTTCTATCACCACCTTAATAAAATTACAATTAATTTTAAAAATTAATATTTTTAAGATCTTATTAAATTTGAAGGGTATAACAAGAAAAAAAGTCTAGAATGTGAGATCTTCACCTATTGAGTGGTAATATAACATTACTCCCTATAATATTTCGCTAAACCAAACTACACCTAAAAGGTTAAAAAATTTAAGAGTAGAACAATCACCATTGCATTAAATACTATGAAGAATTCATGATTAAAAGGCATTAAATGCAAAAGTCGTGTATATCAAATTATAACAGAAAATAAAGAAGTGATACTCTCAACTTTTTAACTGAAAACTAAAATTTGCACAAAAATAAAAATAATAAAAATAATAATAAATAATAAAAAGTAAAATAAATGTTGTCTCATGTTACTAGATTTGCAGAAACTTGTTGACGTTTAAGCGTGCCATAGAAACAGTATTTCTATCAAATACATTTATTTAGTTCTTAATTTCATCATTGTTTTATTTTTTACTTCCTATTTATAAAATATTTAGAAAGCCAATGGCTTCATAGCCTCCGGGGCGTGTGGGTTGACTCTGTACCGTAGGGTGATGGCCACACCTTGTGACTTGTTTACTTTGTTAAAAAATATGTTTTAAAAATATAAAATTATATACATGTCAAATAGGCCATGAACATAGTACCAACCCAAGTAGTTGACCAAACATGGAGCATGGCCCCGACTTTATTGTGCTGGACACAGCTATTAAATTAAATACAAAATTCTGAAAATTCTAACAACTCAAAAGAAAACAAATTTTTTTCAACAGCCTTTTGGTTTATTGCCTTCTATCTCATACACATGTGTGAGGACACAAGTTCAGTTCTTTATTGTCAAAAAGTGAGGGCGCATGGTATAATTAAAAAGCCATGCATGATCTTAACATGTGACTTGTCTAAATTTATCAAAAACAAATTCCAAAAAATTCCAACAAAAAAGATAATATATAATTACTTGAATTAAAAAATCTGAAATTTTTACAAAGATTAAACCATCTTCCCCATCATAAATCTCAAACAAATTTACTATATAAAAAGGAGAATTAGTAAAAACATTTTGTTCTATTTACAATATAAACTAATTATTCAATCCAAAATATAAACCATCATCCACATTATTTTTGTATGATGTTTATGAGTGAAAGCTTGCTCGTAAGCCTTCCAGGTTGTAGTATGCAACCGCAAGCTTGTTGATTACCACCTACACCTTCCTACACTAGTCCAAACTCCTTAATCTCCATCTTGTGTGATAGAAAGAGATGCAAATTAATGAACTAAACTAACAACAAGGTTTTTAGAGTGGAAAACTACTTCAAATTGAGCGGTGAAAAATAACAGAACTCCTTAGAACCTTGTAAGGCAGTTTCCACTATATTAACTTATGGGATAACAAGGATTCTCTCTAGATTGAACTGGAAGATTACAAATATGCATAATAAGAGGTTGCTATAATGCACACATCATCCCTGCGATGTATAATTGCAATAACATCAAGAGAAAGAACATATGGAAGTAAACCTTAAGAAGAAGAAAGCAAGTTGCAAAGATTTCCCCTTTATGTTTCGATAGAGTTGAAGCCAATTTGCAACCACTACGAGAAAGTTGGGCTATAACAACAAAATTTAGAGGCAAATGTATAAATTTATGGCTATAAATCTCTGTAACGGCAGATTTTCAAATCCATCACTATAGATTAACACCCATTATATTTGTAACAATTGATTTTTATATTAGTCGCTATAGTTGTGTTTTTAGCGATAAAAAATGATCTCAAATTTTTTTTATCATTAATTTAAATAAAAATTATTAATAAAAAAATCTATTATCCCGAATTTTATGGATCAGTCAGTGTATGGCCATTACGCTTTAAAAAATCACTAAATATGTTACTACTTTTTAATGAAGCCAAATTAGCTTAGTCTTAGCCACGTGGCATGATCATGTTTTGCATGGGTGTGAGCATATGACATGAGTGCTAATGTGGCCCATTATTTTTTTCTCATTGAGATTTTTTTTTTTTTGAAAAAAAGTGAATAAACTGCATTCATTAAAGGAGAATAGACGGAATAGAACAAAATAAAGCAGGCAACAGATAGCCCACAAGGAGTGGAAGATGCCAACTACAAGAAACCCGAGAACAACAAAAGCAGAAACAACCTGGAACCGAACCAGAGAGTGCTACTCTCTAGGGGACCACAAAAACTTAGACACTAGGCAAAGCCTGGGGAAGAGGAATGCTCTGGAGGAACACACTCCACTTTCCTAGAAGTGAGGATCTCCAGACTCTGCTTGATTTTCTTCATCGACTCATCCAACTTTGCCCTTTTAGAATCTGAAACTACATTCAACCACAAAAGGACCATATGAACAATTTTCACAATAATGTAGCAGTTGAGGCACAAGTAGAGGAAAAATTGCGAGCATTTCTTTCAAGCTATATGTTCCAAGTGATAGCTCTAAGTAGTAAGTGCCAAAACGAGGATAGGGGTTTCTTAATATAATTACACCAGGTCCCCCATAAATCTCTCATGGAGGCCACCCTACCTCGGACCTCAAAGAGTTGCCTGAAGTAATTTCAAATGTCTAGAGCCCCAGTCCTTGGGTTAACAAATGATTAGACGACTCCATATCTGCATGGCACATCACACACGTGGAAGTTGGCAAAAAGTTGCAACATCTAAGCGCTAAGTTTTCCAGCATCAAGATCTTATCATCTCGAGATAACCAGTTGAAAAGGTTAACCTTCTTGGGACAACAACTCCTAAGAATGATAGGATTCTAGTGACAATGTGGTCTCCTATCATTCAAGAAGTTATAAAAGGATTTAACAATGAAACCTCCATTCGTTGATAATCTCCAATGCCTCCGATTAACAACCAAAGGTAAGGAAGAGCTGAGATTGTGAGTAAACTGTTGATTGAAGGAAAAATCCCCTAGAGGAGGCCTTCCCCCACCATCTCAATTAGCTCCCTAACTGTACTTTCCTTATTAATGGCTAACTACAAAATGTGAGGCCAAATGTTAGCAGGAACATCACCCTCCACCCAAATGTCCAGCCAAAAAAGGGTTGTAGTCCTATCATCCACAGAAGAAACAAGATTAATCATAAAAGTTGGTGAGGTTTGAAGAATGCCATTCCACAGAAAAGATCTTCTACCACCTTGCTTATGAAATAGATTCCAGCAAGTGGTGCTATTGAAGTAATTTTCACGAAAGATGGTGATAAGTGCTTGTATTATAGTACCGCGAAGCATTATTATCTTACAATGAGCATCTCTTTTATCAGATTTTATCACTAAATTGTGTGCATTTGTGCATTGTAGGTTTATGGATCTAATTTGATGAAGAAGAACAAAGTTAGATCGTGTTTGCCGTTGTTGGGGAGTTTTCGGACCAAGCAACACAAGACACGAGCCTAGACTTGTGAGTGTGTGCCAACCTCCTTTGGAGGGGCACAAGGGAAGTCACATTCACAACAAGTCTAACTCGTGTAGCTTAGGAGAACTTCACCAATAAGAAGAATTGAAGCAATCGGCACGATCTACCATTGATTGTGTGCCCAATTCAATGGCCTCGACGAAGAACGGTGAATTCAGGGAGCGTTTCGGTAAAGCACTATAGCAGCAATGTAACATGGTAATGTAGCAAAACTGCAGCAAGTTACTGTTCACTGTCTGCCGAACAGCATTCCAGCAATTTCACACGGCCTTGTGAAATCCCGATTCAGCCGAATTTAAACTGCGACTCAACGTTATATAATCCCGTTTTGGAGATTTTTTACACATCTTTTGACCAATCTTTTCTCCCAACTTCTGGAAAGGGCGGCTAAGGTTTCGGAGAAAACTTTGTGGAGGTTTGGAGCGCGTCATCGATATCGTCACCGACGTCCGACGGCCGCACAAGACCACGGCCACATCATACACAAGGGGTTTTCATCTATGCTTTCAATTTGTTTTCACTTTTATATTTTGATGGATTTGTATAGCTCCATGAGGAGCTAAACCCCTTGTGGGTATTCAGACTTGTAAACCCTAGGATTATTATGTTTCTATGACATTGTTATTATGCTTTTCCATTATTGATCAATAAATTAGAGTTTCAATCTTAATTGCTTCTTGTAATTGTTTTCCCTTAGCTGTGACACTAGGGTTGAGAACAATCTAGGTTATCCTTTGAAGGTGTGACAACTCCTATAGGGTTAGGCTACTTAAGATTGAAGAGGGTTGGGAGGGTGAGTCGTGAGGTAGCGGAAAGTCCCCTTTTTCCTCCGATGTGATTCTCCCTACCTTCGTGTTCCACGATTTCTTAGCGGTCGAGATAGAGTGAAGTGCTAGGAGAGGAACTCCCCTAGGGCTTAGTTACGTGAGCAACAGAGTGAAGGGTTGAAGTGAATCCTAATGCTGGGGCTTAATTGAGACTAGGGTTCTTCCACCTGGACCAAAGGGTTAGAACTATACATAAGAACAAGGTTTATCACTAGGAATCTCTAGAACTTAAAGCAATCCCACGTAGTGTGAGGCTTAGGAAGACGGACTCCCCTAGGGCTTAGTTGACAGGTCAACAAGAGTCAAGGGTCGTAGTGAAAACCTAATACCGGGGCATAGTGTTGGGGTTAGTCACAGTTGACCTTAGGTTTGGGACCGTGTGTTTAAGGATATCCTCGACTCAATTAACACCAATAGGAAAGTATAATAGCATTGTCTTGTACTAGAAGCATAAGTCCTAGGGTAGCTTGTCCGGGTGCCCAACTTTACTCATTGCTTGTCCTTCTCTATTTAGTCCTACTTACACTCTCTCACCTTCCATCTTTCTATTTTAATTCTTGTCTCTTTATTTCTACTTTCACACTCACTCATTGATTCTCTTCACACTCACCGTACATCGCTTAGCTAAATAGTGAAATCTCGTGTCTTAAATCCCTATTCCCTGTGGCTACGACTACTCACTCACCAGGGTAAATTTATTACTTCGACAAGCCCATGCACTTGCGGGATACACGCAAGGGTCAGTGTCAGATGGCATCGCAGCACCACCTTCTTCCTAGAGGAACTTCCACTACCACTTGCTGAGGAGAGTGTTGTTGAAGATTTCTACATTAAGAATGTTCCACCCTCCTTGTTCTCTCGATCGACTAAGCCTTATCCAGTTAATCAAACTGATTTTGCGCGGTTGGGGCTCTGGACCCAACCATAAAAAATCCCTCATGATTTTTTCAATACTCTTCATTCCCCAGCAAGGAAGTTTGAAGATCTACATCTAGTAGGTGGGAATAGTAGTTTGAATAGAGTTTAACATCGTGAGCCTTCCCCCTAAGGAAAGAAGCTTTGATTTCTATAACGCTAACCTGGACGTGATCTTATTTATAGGAATATCCTAATCTAGCTTTCTTGGATGACCTCTAGAAATAGGAATCCCCAGAGAAGTGAGTGGAAAGGAGCCCTTACAACAGTGCACAGTCTCAGCATGGTGATTTTGTGGTTTCATATTTCTTAGGGGGATGTACAAGCATGATTTATCTAAGTTTACCATTAACCTTGAAAGGCCTTCACAGATGTAGAGAATCAGCTTGATAATTCAGAGATCTTCCCTACCCCTAGTTGTCATGATAAGGAGGTTGTCTGCATATTACAGGTGGCACATATTAACACCAGAATTAACCAATGACACCCCATACAGGATACCCGAGTTTATGGCATTATTCAAAATAGTGCTAAGAACATCCACCACTAGAGCAAATAGCATTGGGGACAAACGGTTTTCTTGCCTTAGACCTCTCTCATATCTAGCATATTCGCTTTGCATGCCATTGATAAGAAACTTGGCCTTAGAAGAGAGGAGGATAGACTTAATCCAATTTACCCACCTATCACTAAACTCCCTGAGCTCTGTAAAGGTCAAACAAGAAGCTCCAATCGACAATGTCAAAAGCTTTGGAGAAGTCCATCTTCAGGTAAAGACCAGTAAAGCGGTGCTTTTGCATATAGTAGATCAACTCTTGAGCTGTTGCAATATTATCAATTATGCAATGACCTTTGATGAAAGCAGACTGCATCGTATCAATCAATTCATCAAATATATGACCAAGTCTATTAGCCAGGATTTTTGAAAGAAGTTTGAGGATAGAGTTAATAAAACTAATTAGGTGATAATGAGAGGGATCTTCCAGAGATTCACTCTTAGAGATCAATGCAAATATTAGACCAATTAATTTTGTCTAAATTGGCTTTACCCCAAAATAATTCCTCACAAAGTTTAAAGATATCCTCCTTGACAATTTCCCAGAATTTTTGGAAGAAAAGAATTGGAAATCCATCCAGCCCAGGCGCCTTCTCAGTAGATATGCTAAACACAGCTGCCTTGATTTCCTCTTGAGTGAACGGAACATCCAAATTGGGCAGATTATAATAGGCTTTAAGACCAAGCAAGTCATTCCAGTTAATCTGGTGATGATGTTCTTGGGCAGTACTATATAGATTCTGGTAGAAAGAAGTGAAAGGGCATCAATCCCCCTGGTGTCAACCACTTTTAGATTGCCCCTCATCACCCACGGGATGAAATTCATATTTCGTCTCCCATTTGCAACATCATGGAAAAAACTTATGTTCTCATCACCATCTCTAAGCCAAGTCACTCTTGCTCTTTGCTTCCAATAAACCTCCTCTTGCTTGAGAATCATTCCTACCTCAGCCCTTAGATTAACCTCATTGTCACTCTCCAGTAAAACTCGGTTAGCAATTTCTAATCTCAGTCCAAAACCCCAGCTTCAAGTGTTTGGCATTGAGTCCATAAACCGAAGTGCAGACCCAAGTCACGTTGTTGGACTTATTTCTAAATTCAATTGACAGACTAAAGGAGCCCTCAAAAAGCACATTCCCTTTAAATAGGGCATTATTACAACCAACAATTATGCCACCAACTGTACCAACAGCTGGGATATAGGAGAATTGGTCAAATCGAGAACCACCAATAGAGCACCAGATGGTTAGATCAATCAAACCTAATTTAGATTCTTGAAGACAACAAATATCCGCATGATGAAGTTGAAGAAAATCTTTCACTAGGACGCACTTCGAGGGATTTCCTAGGTCGTGTACATTCCAATTAATAATATTCATTAACAACTAATTAAACCCAGAGATGGGGCCTGAGATAGAGGGGCCCGCAGTATCCTTCTTAAGGGAGGAGCATTTGGATTCAAGCATACGTAATTGAGCAAAACAATTATCTCTATGGTGTATTGAATCAAAGACAATACCACAAGCATTGCAATAATTATTTAATTGAATATTAGTCCAATCAGTAATAAGAAGGGGCAGAGGAGATACCTTCTGGAGACAAAGTAGAATTCCTCTTCTTCTTAACTGATCTGGGTGGTTGAGAAATGAATCCTGCTTCCTCGTTCCAACGGGAAGAAGGCTTTTTCCTACGCTCATTTCTTCTTGCACCTTGGTTAATGTCTTCTATCTGACTAGTGTGAAGTAAGCATCTAATTTTCTCCTCAAGGTTTGTCTCTTAGTTTTCTGTTTATTAACTATCTGAGCTATCTCCATCATTTCCTAGGACAACCACCCCTTGGTCCTCAGTCCCCTGCAGTAAATCATCTTCCTGGTTCTCACTACTCTAATCTTTAGGTTGTCTCTCTATTCGATCCCCTCCTCATGATTGGATTGAGTAGTGATGTCTGAAGTGAACTTGGTCGGAACAAGCATCCAGATTCCATGAAGGAAAACCCAATTAAAATTAAGCAGAGGACTAAGTTGCGCAAGTGGCCATGAAGGGTCACAATAGGCATCCTCATCTAAAGGATCATCATAAGCCTGCTTCTCTTTCTCTGGCCTAATAAGTTGAGAGAAAGGAACAATATGGGCATGTTTCTCTTTCTTTGGCCCAATAAGCTAAGAGAGATTGTTAACACTATTTTGTAATGGGCCTTAGGGGAGAAGCCCAACTGGCTTCTTATGTTTGTCTTGAGTTAAAGAAAGGCCTATCTGAATAGAACTAGACCCATCCTTTGATATAATGTTAACCTCCTGAGGATCTAGAGGGGCTTCCACCGAGGTAACCAAAGATCCACGTATCTCCACACCATTCCCCAGCTTTCCCGAGAACACCATGCTATCCTCCTTGTATACGACAACCTCAACCAATCCCGTTTAAACAACACTAATGGTGTCGCTTTCAACCATTGAACCATGCAGCATCATCGATCTACTGGATAATTCACGGTTCTCCTTAGTTCGAACCAACTGTACTGAACCAATGGTCAATAACCAAACTGGGTCATTTAATTTAGCCTTGCTCTGTGATCTCCACTTGCTTTGCCCTCCACAAAAAACTTAAAGAGACAACATCTAGCTTCGTTTTCTTAGATGCAGAAGCTATTAGTCGAGGTTGCATGAAATTCCAAATCGCTCTGTACAGGAAGTTATTTGGTAAATCCCCTCCCTTTGAACAAGTTAAGTCCTCACTGCTCGCCAAATGGTTCGAAATTGGAGAAACCCTCATATCTGATCTTCCTAATGGTTTCTTGCTAATCCGCTATTCTATAGAGCAGGTTATGCAGCGTCTTCTACTCGAGGGTCCTTGGTCTGTTAATAGGATCATCTTGCAACTTTCACCCTAGAAACCATTCTTTGAGCTGAGTTTTGCGAAGTTAAGCACCGCTGTGATCTAGGTGCAGTTCCATAATCTACCAGTTGAATGCTGGGATAGTGAAACATTGGAGACAATCGCAAGTAACTTTGGCAATCTTCTCAAAATAGATGAATTTATTTCCACACTGGTGCGGTCTAAGTATGCTAGGGTTTGCATGGAGATTGACCTCTCTAAGCCTCTCTATGCCATGGATTCTGGATCTGTGATGACTGTCATCATGTTTTTGTAGTTATGCTGCATGAGCGGTTACCAATGTTTTATTACAATTGTGGTCTCATTGGGCATGGAAGCAATGAATGTACTAAGTCTGTGCCGATTGGGGCCGGAAGATCTCTTCTGCCTGTTCACGATGAGCGAACACAGGTAGAAGGATTCAACTAGGCCTCAGAAAGCACGGATCAACTGATGGTTTCTTTGGAGGCCCTCACTATTTTGCACAACTTAGAAACTCATTCGGCTTCGGAAACCTCAATGCCAGAGAAAGACTACGGACTATGGCTCTTGGTGTCCCGCCGATGAGGTGGTTCTCGTGGTCGTGGTGATGGAACACATGCCACGTACGTGCCCTCAAGAAACGCAGCCAAACAGGGCCCTGGTAGCTCCCAGTCCTGAGGTACGACTTCTCACAATATACGAGGGGACAAAAGCACTATTGGGAGAGGTCGGTCTTCTGTTCCCTATACCTCTCACCTGGTTCCAAGGACTGACGCCTCAATCACCCCACCTACTAACCCGCCTATCCCATTTCCTACTGTTGATCAAATCCTCGAGATGAACCCCACTTTTATAGAAAACAGTTCATCCAATCCTTTCATTGCGCCCGTTGTCACTCTCACTTTCCACTCAAAATCTAGAGATTGTTCACCGTGAGAGCCCTTCAATCAAATCATCATCTTTCAACCCTCTCGAGAAGTCACATCGTCTGAACCCCTCGATCCTATCCCCCCCTCTCCCCTCTCTCTTGAATCGACTTGATGGAAAGTTTGCTGTCTCCTCTAGATCTAAATCTCCTCTTCCCATACTTCGTTTTTCTCTCCCTATCGCTCCAAACCCTAGTTCTCCAGCATACCTTTTCATTCTTCTTTAGTGGAAAGGGTTTCCTTTGCGCTGAACACTGGCAACATGGAGAAGGATTCCAAAGATGGCGATGATCTCTCGAGTGAAGAGGATGAAGAAATGCCAGATGAAGATGATGGTCCTATGGACTCTATGACTTTAGTTCAATATCAAGAAGAAGTCCGATGAGATGCCCTTATAAGAAAGGGTTCTTATACTTCTGACATCTCGCTAAAAAAGGGCAGAGTCGAGATCGGTGGTCCTCACCTTTAAACATCTTTCCCTTCCCTGTTCTCTCTATAAGGAAGTCTTCATTTCTTATATACTTTTCAATCAGTTGTTTCTATGAATTCAGCTAAAATACTCTGTTGGAACTGCAGGGGTATCTCTCGTAGGGATACTTCTTTAAGAGTGCTCAGAATGATCAAAACTCTTAAGCCGATCCTTGTTTACCTAGTTGAGACTTGTGTAGACTCTAGCCAACTTGATCGCTTCTCCAAGAAGATCCCTAGGCATTGGGAATGGGCCGCCATCTTTGCCAACGGCTTTTCTGGTGGCATCATAGTTCTCTGGAACACCGTCATCGGTCAGGTAACCCCTCTTGCCTTTTCTCGCCAGGCTTTGCGCGTTGTGGTCTCGTCCCAAAATGCCAAAAACTTTGTTATTTTTGTCTTTTACAACTCTTCCCGGTGTTGGAGCTAGTGCTTTCTTTGGCAAGAGTTATCTAAAATTACTTCTCTTGGGATCCCCTAGCTCCTCCTGGGTGATTTTACTACTATTCTTTCCAGGACGGAGCATAGGGGTGGATCCTTTTCTTACTATAGTCGTAAATCTCGTTTTTTTCTCGATTTCGTCAACAACAATAATCTTTTGGACTTAAAGAATTTTGGTTCCTCTTATACCAGTTCAGCCCAGCTCATCGCTGGGCAAGACTAGACCGGTGCCTGTTAAATATGGAGTGGAATGACGTCTTTAGGTCTTATAACCTCAAGTATCTTCCTCGCTCTTTCTTAGATCACTCTCCTCTTTTCCTTACGTCTAGTTTCTCTTCTTTTTGCAAAAAGAACATTTTTAGATTTGAAAATTTTTGGTTTGATTTTCTGGGATGTCATCAAGCTGTGCAAGATGCATGGAATTTCTCTTCCCATGGTAACCCTATGCACGTTTTTAGTCACTTGCTTTTCCGTACTCGCTCTAAACTTATTTCTTGGAGTCTTTTGGGTGTTAATAATTTAGAATCATCCATTGCTCATACTGAAATAGAGATAAGTTCCCTCGAACTTTCTGATTTAGATCTCTGTAATTATCATATTTTTACTTAGCAGTACGCCAACTCTGCTCTGCAGCGTCAGAACTCTATCAAGTGGGCACAACATGCTCGTCTACATTTGATTAAAGATGGCGATCGTAATACCAAGTTCTTTCACTCTGTTTCTCATATTCATTCACATATTCACTTCATTTCTCATATTGAAGGCAATGATGGCATCGTCTTAAATAATCCTGATGACATCGAAGGAGCTTTTCTGAATTTCTACAAAAACCTCTGGAACGTCTCTTATAATAGCACAATGAACATTGATGTTGAGCTACCCCCAGATCTTCTAAGTCTCTCTGAATTCGAAAGGTCTTTGCTAACCCAAGAGGTTACCAAAGAAGAAGTTTTCTCAACGATACTTGACCTCTTGCCAGGTAAGTCTCTTGGACCTGATGGGTTTAATATTGAATTCTATCGAAATTTTTGTCCTATTATTGGTAATCATCTGTTTTCTGCTATCCACCATTTTTTCAATAATTCTATCATGCCTTCCTCTTGGGGTAAGCCTTATATCTCTTTAATCCCTAAAAAGATAATCCTAGGCATGTTTCTGATTTTAGACCTATATCTCTTTGCAACATTTGTTTTAAAAGTATCTCTAAACTACTAGCTAATCAGCTTAAAAAAGTTATCCCCTGCCTCATTGGTAGGGAACAAGCAGGTTTTGTTACTGATCATTGTTCTTTTGATAACATTATTACTGTTCAATAGGTCACCCATTCCATTGAGAATGATACCTGTAGCCTCCCTAGGATGATTATCAAACTCAATATCGAAAAGGCTTATGATAACCTTAGCTGGAGTGCAATTCTTACTGTTCTTTCCTGAATGAAATTTCCTCCAATTTTGATTTCTTGGATCTCGACTTGTCTTCATTCCAATTCTTTTTCTTTGTTAATTTATGGTAAACCCACGCAGTGGTTTTCTTCTTCTCATGGTGCTCACTAAGGAGATCCTATATCTTCTTACCTTTTCATCCTGGTTTCTCAAACCCTTACTACTATGCTTAATTTCAGTCTTCGAAACAATTTGATTCCCGGTTTTAACTCTAACCTTAATAATAATTTTAATCATTTAATGTACGCGGATGATTTGATTTTAATTTCCCAAGCCTCCTGTAAGGTTTCCCGTAATATCCTTCTGTGTTTATCTTTTTATTCAAACCTTTCTGGCCAAAGACCCAATTTTAGCAAATCTTATATTTACTTCCCCTCCTGGCTTAATAAACATATTTTAAAGACAATTTGTGTTATACTGGACCTTAATCAAGCTTCTTTTCCTTTTAAATATCTTGGCATTCTCATCTCTCTTAAGCGGCTTGCTTCTCAAACTTTCCGTCCTATGGTGGACAAGATTAGAAGTACTTCTTGTAGATGGGATAACTATCATCTTTCCCCAGCCGACAAAAGTATCCTAATCAACTCTGTTCTCCTTTCAATCCCTATCTATACTATGTCTGTCTATCCTATCCCTGATCTTATCATTTCTGAGATTTCCAAAATCGTTAGAAAATTCTTTTGGAGTAGGAACGACAATGGAACGAGCATCCATAATGTGAGTTGGAATATTATCACTGAAGGTAAGTCTAAGGGGGGCTTAGGTATTAGGAATTTGTGTATTGCCAAACATTCTCTTATGACGAAGCATATCTTTCAATATTTGAACAATGATAATACTTTGTGGGTTGAAATTTTCAACGACATATATGGTAAGTTGAACTTCTAGCATGATCAACCTCCTCCTAAATGTTCTTGGTTCTTTAGGGAGCTATGTAAATCTGCAGCTTTTATAAACAACACTATAAAATTAGTTCTGTTAATCCTATCACCAAATTCTTTCTTTGGGATCCTTAGATATTTGATACCCAGTGGCACTCAAACCTACTGTCCTCAACATGAATGCAAATGTTGATCATATAAACATTGCCGATCTTGTTTTGGAGGACCATTGGGATTATGCTTGTCAGAATTTTCTTTTTGGCAATAGTTTTGATAGCCTAGATAATAACCTGCCAACCATTAATCTCGATTCAGATACTCATTGGGTCTAGAAGCCTAGATCTAATTATTCTAAAATTTCAGTAGCAGTATATCATCAATGAAATCATCGTAATTCTACTTCCAATTGCTGGAGTAGGTAGAAACTTCTTTGGCGCATTCCGGTTGCTCCTAGACTGAAATATTTCATTTGGATTTGTATCCAAGGTTGTTTATCTACTTCTGCATTCCTTCATTACATTCATCTTGGTCTAGACAACCCCTATATTCTATGTGGGATGCATCGTAAAACCATTGATCATTTGTTCTATCATTGTATTAAATCTCAGAGAATTTGGGACATAATCAACTACAAAGAAAATTTGTCCATCTCATTACCTAAGGGTTTCTCTTCTAGAAATTGGATTACTGAATACTGGCATTCGCAACACTCTCAGGCGATTATTGCTGCAGGAGCTTGGTTCATTTGGATTAGTCGTTGCAATGGCATATTTAAAAACATCAGTCCAAATCAATTAACCATTATGAGTCAAGCAATCGCTCATATTCGTGAGTTCTCCAATTGCCTTTCTGATCCTCTTCGCAAAAAAACTCATCTTAAATAACTTCTCAAGTGCTGACAGTTACTTCATTTTCACTCACGCCATCGCCAACCCAAGTACTCAGGTAAGATCGATTGGTTTCTTCATATCTAATTCTAATTACATGGTGTCTCTTGCAGGGTGTCTTTCCTAGTCAATGCTGAACAATTCCTTGGATGAGCTATTTTCCCTCGAAATGGCTTTACAAACCGCGATGGACTTTCCTATTCGAATCTAACATATCTCTTGCGGCCATCATGGAATCAAGGATACTATCTGGAATCCGGATCAACTCATTTCTTGGAGATTTCGTCCTCAGATTTGCAATTTAAAATTTCTTCTAGACATGTCCTGCCATCCTAATCTTGACGTTGTCCCTTCAGCATGGTTGATCCCAACTATTAACTTAGCCACTATCGGTTTTAATTACTAGTACCTTAACCTTTTCCTGGTTAGTAGAGAATTACCCTTTTGGATAATAAAGTCATTCACTAAGCATGGTTTTGTGTTCTAAATAAGCTTCACTTGTATCGTCTCTTTATAGTTTTCAATCCTTCTGTCTTTGCTGTACTAAGTTTTATATTTCAATAATAATTTAGCTTCTCGGTTTGAGAAGCTCCTTTCAAAAAAAAAAAAAATAACCAAACTGGGTCATCGGAAGTCGTCTCACTACCGAACACCGACCTTGGAGACCCAGGAGCATCGTTCACTGACACGACCCCTTGCGTGTATCCCGCAAGTGCATGGGCCTTGTCGAAGTAATAAAATTACCCTGGTGAGTGGGTAGTCGAATCCACAGGGAATAGGGTTTTAAGACACGAGATTTCGCTATCTAGTTGTGCGGTGTACGAAAAAGTGATAATAGAATTGATGAGTGAATTATGGAAACAAATATGATAAAAAGCAAGAAATGGAATAGAGAGATGGAAGACAAGAAAGTGCAAGGAGTGAATTAGAGAAAGACTAGCAATAGATGAAATAGGGTATCCGGACAAGCTACCTCTAGGACTTATGCTTCTAGTGCAAGACTATGCTATTATACTTTCCTATTGATGTTAATTGAGTCGAGGATATCCTTAAACTCACAGTCCCAAACTTAAGGTCAACCATGACTAACCCCAACATTATGCCCCGACATTAGGATTCACTACGACCCTTGACTCTTGTTGACCTGTCAACTAAGCCCCAGGGGAGTCTATCTTCCTAAGCCTAACACTACGTGGGATTGCTTTAAGCTCTAGGAATTCCTAGTGATAAAACCTGTTCCTATATGTAGTTCTAACCCTTTGGTCCAGGTGGAAGAACCCTGGTCTAAATTAAGCCCTAACACTCTATCTCGACCGCTAATTATCCAAGGAAACGGAGATAGGGAGAAATCACACCGGAAGGGAAAGGGGACGGTTCGCTACCTCACGACTCACCCTCTCAACCCTCTTCAATCCTAAGTAGTCTAACTCTATAGGAGTTGTCACACCTCCAAATGGTAACCTAGATTGCTCTTAACCCTAGTGTCACGGCTAAGGGAAAACAATAGCAAAAGATAATTAAAATTGAAACTCGAATTTATTCATCAATAATGGAAAAGCATAATAGCAATGTCATAGAAACATAATAATCCTAGGGTTTTACGAGTCCGAATACCCATGAGGGGTTTAGCTCCTCATGAAGCTATACATGTTCATCAAAATATAAAAGAAAGTGCAAATAAAAAGCATTGATGAAAACCCCCTCGCGTATGGTGTGGCCGTGGTCTTGTGCGGCCACCGGACGTCGGTGACGATGCCGATGACGAGCTCCAAACCTCCACGAAGTCCTCTCCGAACCCTAGCCGCACTCTCCAGAAGTTGGGGAGAAAGTTAGGTCGAAAGATGTATTGAAAGCCTCCAAATCGGACTTTTATACTGTTGAGTGCGGCTTTAAATTTGAACTTATCGGGACTTCATACAGCCATGTGGAATTTCCACACAGGCGTGTGAAGTTTCTAGTTTGCTAGAAAATTAATTCACACGGCTGTGTGGAATTTCCACACGCTCGTATGAAATTTCCACATGCCCGTGTGAATTCTCTAGAATTCTGAATTTCGGCAGAAAGTGAACAGTAGCTTGTTACAGTGTTTTTCTACAGTGACAAATTGAAGTGCTGCTATAGTAACTCGTCGAAACGCTCCCGAATCCATTGTTCTTCATCGAGGCCATTGATTTGGGCGCACAATCAATGGTAGATCGTGCCGATTGCTTCAAGTCTCCTCCTTGGTGAAGTTCTCCTAAGCAACACGAGTTAGACTTATTGTGAATGTGACTGCCTTTGTGCCCCTACAAAGGAAGTTGGCACACACTCACAAGTCTAGGCTCGTGCCTTGTTCCTTGCTTGGTCCGAAAACCTCCCAACAACGCCGAACACGATCTAACTTCGTTCTTTTTCTCCAAATTAGCTCCACAAACCTACAATGCATAAGAATACACAAACGCACACAATTTGGTGATAAAATCTGATAAAAGATATGTTCATTGTAAGATAATAACGCTTCACGTTACTATAACACGAGCACTTATCAGTAGCCATATGACCAGCACCACCACAATATTTGCAGGTTAGCAAGTGGTGGCAATCCTCTGTCTTATGTGTCGGTCTCAAACAGTGGCCACAAGTCTCCGGAGAGCACCACCATTTGATCCTAGTCACCAGAGAGTGATTACTCAGAGGAGAATCACCAGGTCTTTGATCCGACACCACCACATCTTTCCTCGGGTTGGGCCTGTTTCTTCTACTGGAGACCGTCATCCAGTCTTGCTGTCGGTCGCCATCAGTGAAAGCCTCCACTGGTGGGGCACTACCCTCCGGTGGACTGGCCGCTTGTGCAAACGACATAGACCGCCACACAAGAGAGATGCTAGGGCTTGATGAGTAATCGCAGCAGACCGGCCTCCACCTGAGGAACGGTAGTGTGAGTAATCTTGTCTCCGCCCGAACCTCTCCTGCCACCTCCGCGCACTCCGCCACGGGCGTCGCCGAAGAGGTCTTCATGCAGTGACTCCAATCCTCTTAATTTAATCGGTGTTTGATATGCCAGAGATGTTTTTATATGAAATGATGTTTTATAGTAATATTGAATTTAATCATAATTAAATTTTCAATTTAAAGAAACTGTAGAAATTGGTGATTGGAAAACATTGTGCTTGTTTTGATTATTATCTGTATTTTTAAGGGGAAAAAAATATAAATATATTAAAAACACCTTAAAAATAAAATCAATTTTATCCGGGTACTTCAACGATGTGAAGCTGTATATTTTTTAAATTTTAATAATAAAATATAACAGTTATATTGGTTTTATATCATATTGGTCAACTTGGAGGGGTGTTTCTTTTCTTTTTCTTTACTTTTTTTTAAGAACTATACAAATAATGTTATTTTCTTCTATTTTTTTCTAAGTTTAAACAAACAATTATGAGTGCATAGATAAAAAAATCCTTACAAAATTAATCCAAAAATTATAAAATTCAAACAATATCGCATTAAATAAATATTTCCAATCAAATGAAAATTCAGATCTAATACGGATATCCGCCAACAAACTCACCACCCGAATTCACCAACAGCCTTCATAAGTTTATCGCATCCATCGGTTAAATTTAGATCCGACCCGAATAAGATACAAAACGGATCCAAATGCGACGTTGGATCGGATACCCATCTCGATCATCCATCTCTTGTTTTCCCCGATAAGCTCCCTTGAGAAGGCCAGCAATGGAGGAAGAGAAGGCCGCAGCGTACTACGATGAGCTTTCCCGCAAGGGCGAGTGCGCCTGCAAGGTTCAAGCAAGGCCTCGGCTTCTCTTCCCACCCCTCCTCTGATCCCTTCTCCTTCTCCAAAGACGCCCGCATCAGCTCTCCCTTCTTCGATTTCGTCTGCGCTTCCAATCCCGGAAAGGACACAGAGGTCGATAAGAAGGCATCTCTTGAGAGCATCCAGAACAAGCTCAAGAAGAGTCGAGATCGTTCTCCGTCCCTTATAGTCAGCGCAGAGATGATCGCCATTTGCGTGGATCTCGTTGGCGCTTGTCTAGTAAGGAAGATGAGGGTGTTGAGATTATGCCCTTAAATGCCAACGAGGATACTTATATTAGGGCATTTCATTTATATTATACATTCTTATTATTATAGGCATTTATTTTGATGTTCATATAAATCTTGTGATGGTATTATAATTAGTTTTGAATATCATAGTCCATGTGTATTAAGTTAAACCTTCTTCTCTTTGTCGGATAAAGAGGAGAGCACTAGAAGGGTTTGGTACTTTTACACTTAAATAGTTCATAAATCGGAGAATCTTTAATGGGGCGTTAAAGATTTATAAGGATTTGCATGGCATATACTTTGACAAAGAGTGCTAGTTGACACTATGAAATAGTGGGAGCATATGTCGTAAATACATCACTGGAATTGGTGTATTCGAGCATGACTCACAACATTCCAATCACATGGGTTTTACTCTTTGACAGTTAATGATTGGGAATATTGGTTATGATCATATGAGTGGACCTTAGACCTGAGGTGTCATGATCACAATGTACCTGTGATGTCTAGTCTGTTACTAGAGTCGTTAGGCTCAGTTTACCTTTTCGTAGAGCCGACCTCGAAGTGCTACAATGTCGGGCAAGTAGCAGTTATGAGTGATAACCAAGAAGAAATTCGTTCTCTCGGAAGTAAACGAGTTAGTATCCTATGTGATTATAAGTATGTGAGATTAGAAGACCTTGGCCAAGGCAGTCAAACTAATCGTATGGGACACGAAGGGTTTTGGTAATCTCACTCTACTATAGTTATTTGTATATGATCGAGTTCAGTGAGTTTGACAATTATCATGGTTCTCACTCGGTTGGGATACAAGAACAAAGGATTTGTACACATATGGTAATCATAATCAGAAAGGCTTGTAATGATCTACTCATTCGTGTTCGATTGGGTTACGACGTGGGGCCACCGGGCTGGCTAGGTGTCACCCATGTTCTTTGGTATCCTCCTATTGCCAATCGGAACGAGCCTAGGGAGTCACGCTTAAAGGGATAAAGAATCAATCTTGTTTTTGAGTGCAAGGGTAAAATTGTCAATTTACAATTTTACTTTATGGGATAAGTGAATTTATAAATTGGTCTATGATTTTTGTCTTAAGTTTAAATTTTGATTTAAATTCGATGGAGTCGAATAGATAATCAAAATTATAAGGACTCGAAGACAAAAGTGGTTTTAGGACTCATATTTCTAATAGAACTTCTATGATAATGTTTATCATATTATGAAGGTTCATATTTTGAATAAGACTTCATAATTGAATGATGTTTATCATATTATGAATGTTCATATTTTGAATAGGACTCATAATTGAATAATGTTTATCATATTTTATGAAGTCTATAAATATGACTCCTCTCTAACCCTAGAATCAATTAATTCTCTAGTGAGAGAATCCCCAAGCTCTCTCTTCCTCTCTAACCCTAGCCGCTATTTGGAGAAGAAGAGGAGATTGTTTCTTAATTCCAGCGTGTGATTTAGAGGCGTGGGACCTTCGTTCGACGCTAAGAGATCTACGGCAATCCAAGAGACAAATTCGGTAAATCAAAGAAAGGCTTTCAAACATTAAGAGGTAATTTTCTAGTCCTTTTAATTAAATTACAGTGTTCATTAAAACAATTAGATAATATCGCAAATTTTATTATTGCTTCCGCATGCTTTGATGATGTTATATGATTTTTGTGATATAACCCAACAGAGGGAGTGAGAGGCACAATAGGAAGAGAAGGAGAAGGTCTCGAATGATTCATGAGATGAAGATAGAGGCGATCGGCGCCGGAGGAGCAGACGGAGCCCGAGTCATTCCCCTCGGAGGAGTCCTCATGGTGGCGGGAATCGGGATAGGGAGAGGACTAAGAGAAGCCCCAAGTGTGAGAGCTCGAAGAGCATGAATGTCGGCATTGATTAGTCTTAGCTCATCGAATGTTATGCTTAGATGGTCAGTGTTTAAGCTTTCTTGAAAGAGCTGTATCCCTTTATCTAATTGTTCTTATTGATTGGTTACAGGCGCCGGCTGAGGGAGTTACAGCGAGGATGAAGCTTCAGCTTTCACAAACTGGTAATTGTTGTAGTTTTTATAGCATTCTGTCACATTGCGCATGCACATCTTTCTTCCGTGTATCTGTGAATTACTGTTTACTACTTATTTCAATATTGATTCTTGAGCATCAGAGTAAAATTTGAGACATGTCTTTGTGGAAATGCATGGATTTATGTTTTCTCTTCATGTCGTATGTGGTTATATGGTGTCGATGTCATTGGCCTATTGATGAAGTTCTCTCCTTTTTTTTATCCTTTGTTTTTTAGCCATTAGTTAATAGACAATAACTTCTGTCAAGTGGTAGCCTTGGATGATATAGACCAATATGAAAGATTTGAGTAGTTAGATTGCTTCTCTTGAAATCGTTATGCATGGTCATCCTGCTCATATCCTTTCTTCTGTTTATTGTTTTGTGAAATATATGCTAAGGAATACTATGTCTTTGATCTTTCTGGATCATATTGATGTTAAAAGAAAAATTTAGTGTGATTCCTTTAACTTTTGATGATTTGTGTGTTCAATATCACAGAATAAATGAAATCGACTGTTTGTCATTGAGTTAAAGAGGTTTTGTACCACTTAGCCTTACAGGATGGCAAGGTACCTTGTTTAGTCCTATACCAAGTTCATGGTTTGGAGTTATATATACTGTATCACATTAGCGGCATGTGTGTATGTAGTTTTCTGGTCAACTTTCTTTTGTTATTTCTATGCCAATTCTCTTGTAATTTTATGTATAACGAGTCTAACTATATTTCTACTTTAATTAATCCTGGAATAGCGACGGCCTTTATAGCCAAAACCTCATTACTTATGATATCATATCATAATTCTTCACAATAAAAATATTTAACACTAAAGAGTTTCAGTCTTGTTTGGTACTTGAAAGTTATAATTTTGGGCAATTCTGATATTAATTTGGGAAATGCTGCATTAGATTGGTAGAGCACTATCTACAGGCCTTACTTTACTATTAAAAAATGTAATAGGAGTTACATGTATTTCTAGGCATATGCATGCTTGAACAAAAATACTTTTTGATGTTTTTTTTTAAATTTCTCTGCTTTACATCTTTTATATTGGTATATAAACTCTGTAGATTTTTATGCTGGAATGATATATCTTTTCCAAAAAATTGAATAATTTATTAGGAATTCTACAATATCAATATTACTGGGATTTCCATATGATTGATAATCCATATATATTTTTTTTTTTTGAATAATAGGCGACAAGCGCCCCGGTATATGAATAGTGTTAGAATCCGGTGTACAGTGTATTAACAATATAGAATAGTATAGACATCCTGGGTGAACAGTGTATGAACAGTACGGAGAACAGTACTGTCGGGGAGAGGATTTAAACTCATGACCTCCCCTCTAACACATTGGTGTCATACCATTGGGCTAATTTTGTTTGGAAAACTGACTTCAAAACTATATTCCCCTAGAAGAAGGGATTTAGACTTATCTACTACTTTTATGTAGCACAATTATTTTTTATCACGGTGAGGAAAATAATTAATCCTACTCACTTAGAATTAGTCTGCATTTTCTTGTTTACCAAGTTAAAGATTTTACCTTATCATGATTTGCAGTATGGAAAGTATATGGTTTCTGTCATAAAAAATGTCTTTTGATGGTAATGACTGGAACATTGCTTAATGTTGTATAACAATAATTTCTTGCAGCAGCTAATGACATGTCTAAGAGCACAGGATGGGAACTATTTGTCTTCGATAAGGACGCTCCTCTTGATGATGATTTGTCTCTCTTAGCTCCTCTTGACGATTTGTCTTCAATAAGGGCACAGGATGGGTGAGTTATTTTTCCAGGTTTACTGTTTATATATATATATATATATAGAGGTCCAATAATCTAGGGACGTCCTTAGATATCAAATCTAGGGACGTCCACAGTAGCCATTGGATGATAATCCAACGGCTTTGATTATCGTAAACAGTGATGAAAACCCGTTCTACAGTGTTGTACAGCATCATAAACAGTAAAAGGTGTACAATGCTTATATAAAAAACAACCATTGAATGATCATCCAACGGTTTTCAATCAAGCATCCCTAGAAAACAGTAATCTAGGGACTTACCTAGATTACCTTTTGCCATAAATATATATATATATTTATGATAGCATTTAGCTGCAATTAATTTTATAGCTGTCTACCATCTTATTTTGTTATTGTTCTACACCTGAAAGGTGTTTGGAGGGATTCATCGTGTTTTAGTGGTATGCCTCTTAATGGAAGTTGACGAGTGAAATTTGTGCCTAATTAATACAGGGCTGCCTCTTTTGCTGCAAACTAATGCAGTGTGATTTCAATGCTTCAGATATATTATCATCTTGATTCTCTTTGCAAATCCAATTTTACGGAATGATTTATGCCTCCAGTGATCTATAAGAGTGTTTTTTTCTTTGGCTCTTCTTTTAATGTTTAAAATTCTTTTTGCACTTCCCACAAGACATGCCTAGAAATCTTTTGCTTGAACAATTTGCACAATCCGTTAATCCTGGTGGATCAATCCACCATTTAAATATTTTTTGACGAAAAATTTCATGGAGGCTAATCTTTTCTTGGTAGACATAGGCTCTCGTTGTATATCCTCTCACTAATCTAATCTAAGTAGAACAACAGAATTTGTAACCTAACATCCCATGGGAGATTCAAGGTATGATCTTTTTATGATTTCCTTATTAATGGCAAGCATATTGTTCAGTGATGCCCACCCTGCTAAAATGTGGTTGTCACATAAAAATCAACCTTTTCAAATAGTTGGTTTAAGATTACAAAATACTTACAATAGAGAACCTCTCCAACAAGAGTTGCAGTAAACTGCTTAGCCACTTGTGTTTGTTGTCACAAGTCATTAAATCTCTCTTAGCCAAAGCGAGAAACAATTACGTTTTAAATTGCCAAGTTTTATCTCCTACTTTAGACATTTGGAAAATCAGTTTTATGCTTCTCTTTTAGGTGGATGCAGCCCCTACAGGTAAAAGACATAAGTTGGAGCACTCGATTGAGGTGGTGAGAATGAGAATATAGTTTTCAGGAGCTTTCATATGCCAGAATGCGTGCAACCCTGACACATAGGAGCCCGACTAAACTGCCAATGCATAGACTAGGTTTGATGGATACCCCTAGGTAGGAGAGCCATTTGACTGCAAGTGCCGCTATCCTATTGTGCTTTCTTATTTATTTATGGTTTTTTGTACTTGTGTTTGCCTTTGTGTTTATATTTGTTTTTGGTTTCAGCTTTCATACTCAATGAATCTAGTTTGTGTTTGTATCTGTATTTATATATTTTTTTTAATAAATTCATGATTTATTCACTTTATAAAAAAAAAATTATTGCTTCCATCTATAAACAAACTAGAAATTGAAGTAGTTTTAAACAACAAAAATAATACTTTTAACATATATACTGTCCCAAATGTACAAATCTACTATCTTACATGAATAACCTTAGTGATGATTACTTATCATCACCGACACCTGAAGCCAATCCCACTGCACTGTTCTTGTGCTCCTCTTTTAACTGTTCTTGAAATTTCAATTCATTCTTGTGGAAACAAAGACCATATAAAACTAAAGCAATTGTGGACATACCAACAGTTAAAAGAAAAAGACCCCAAAAACTTTCAGGACTTAACCTATCTACATCACTAGCATCCACTCCCACATTAGAACAAGTGTCTATTGCGAGCGTAGCCTTTTCTAGTTTCTCAAGCTCTCCATCTTCAAAAATCTTAAGAATTGTTTCCGAGAAGTCAGACAAGAAGGGAGAACCCTTTGGGAAAACCTACGAACATTCCAAATTGAATTGTTGTATAAGAAAACTAATGGAACAACTATTTTTTATAATATCAAATTAACTTAGTTTTGGTCTTTTTATTATGCCATTATAATATTTTGTTATTTTTTATTTCAAAATTTTAACATGGTTATTATATTTGACTTTATTATTTATTTATTTTCACTTATGCAATTTCAAAATTTTCAATAAACTTGTCACTTGAAATATGATTTAACATATTTTTATTTTGTCCACTTTGCTTAGTCAGTAGAAAATTTAAAGTGAGAATGAATGATGATATAACCTATTGCATGCTTATTTGATTTTACCATGTTAGTATCTCATTTGTTTATCAAAAAAAAAAAAAAAAAATCAGATTGGAGAAGCTAGATAAATAATCATATTTTTCCAATTGCTCCTTAATTAAGTGATCATATTAAACATCTTGAAACAATAAATATGAAAATGAACTTTGATTCAAAGTATAATGATTAAAAAAATCTTTATTCCCATATATATACAAGTCCAAGTGAACTTTTTATCCTTAAATTAACCCCTATATTAAATAATAGTACTCAAACTACACCCAAAAAAAATCTGTTAGTTATTAATAAAACAGACTTTTTGTCCTTTGAGAACTAAAACTAAAATAACAATTTTTTTTCTAGAAAAAACATTGATTTGGGGCATGGTTTAGGATCAAATGTATATTTGCAATTGTTATATATAAGTATGGATTGATCTTTCCAGTGGTTTAAGAGGTTTATGTTGAATGCAGTCCAATCTAATAGTTCAAAAGAAGAATAAAGGTTCATGTATGTACTCACAAATCCTAGACCTCCAACTTGGAAGATTGGCCCAGCCGAAATGAGCTCAGAGCAGTGCTTGGAGACAAGTATGTTTGCATGGGGAATTCGAAGAAAAGCTGCTTTAATATCACCATTTTTTAGTGCTTGAAAGTAGTCATCCCCTGAGGTGAATAGTTTGATGTTTTTTCGCTGAAAGCCTAACACGTTTTCGAGGTATTTACCAACAACTGAGCCAGTGTTGCACCCAACAGCAGCATTGCTGCTCTTCAATGAATCTATATCGACAAGGCTTGGTTCAAGACGGCGAGCAGTGAGTATTGAACTCAATGTAGCTGTATAGTTTGATGTTAATACCAATGCAGCAAAGAGCCATACCACCATTGCCAATCTTGATAAATTGCTCTGAAGCTTCTCCCCTACAAAATAAGGACTTCAATAGACGCCAAAAACACACACACACACACACTGGGTTTGAAGGGACCCTTAGTCTCTAACCCTGGGATCATTGTTTGTTTTTACCTCTCAACTAAATTAGTCCTTCCAGTTGATATTACTTTTATGTTAAATTGAGTCAAGATAATAGATAGTGTTTGGTTTGCACTGATAGGAAAGACCAAAAAACTAAATACAAAAAAGAATAATTTTAAGTTATGATTTTTGATTGACTGACCGACCAAAACAAACAGTCACATATAGTTTGGGAACTAGGAACAGATTGATTTAAACTTATAAATTAGCAATGATGCTCAATATGAATAGTAAGTTAAGTTTGTTACCAGGGGATAGTAATGTAGCGAATGATAACCAGAATAATGTGGCAGATTGATTCCAAAAGGAGCCTCGGAAGTCCATGTTGCAACTTCTTTCAATTATCCAAATAATTATACTGTTGTATATGCTCACAATTGCAGTTAATGCCCACATTGAACCTCTAAACGGTTTCAAGAATATCCATGCTTTGCCTGTTAAATCTGATTTTACTGGCACCACCATAGCCAGACCTGAGGGTGTGTAAGGCTGTGAGAACTCAACATAGTTATATCGACCAGAGGAGATTGATGTATCACCAATGAGAATGTCATAATTCTTTTCTAACAATAAAACAACATCATGTCAGAAAATGAGCACTCAAATAGTCAAAATGCTTCTAAAAGAAAAAAGAATGGGTTGTATACTAACCGGCATTTGGTTATGTTCAAGCAAACTGTCATATGAACAATTGAAAGGAATGAATTCATAAGGTAAGGAATATGATAAGTGATCTAAGACTTTCTTGAATACATTGATCGAGAACCCTTCGGCCGATGTCTTGTTATCACTTTCTTTCTTCACTGTCAAAAACTCAGGAAAGACAGTTTTAGCAGGTACTGCAACCTTGAACAGTTTCTCACTTGTCGGGGATACCCATCCCTTAGGAGCAGACCATGGTCCTCCAGGCCAATACACTTGTCCTAAGATCTTCATTGATGTTTCATTACCTTCTTTGCTCTTCAAACTCTTTGAAAACCCATTATCTGGTAACCAGAAGCCTAACTCTCTGTAACTCTTCCCAACTACATTGACAATTTGAAATGCATATACATGGGAAAATTTATTGTCTTTAAAGAAGAATTCACCACTTAACCCTGAAAAATTACTTTGTTTGATACCATCCAATAAAGACCAGCCCGCTTCAGAGATTTCAACAAATAATGGATCAATAACAGAGTCGTTCTGCATCTTCTTAAGTTCTCCACTCACATTACTTTTGTTTATAGCCTTTGCGATTGCCCATACTGCATCATATGCTATGAATGAAGATAGTTGGGGTTTTCTCTTTCCTTCTTTAGGATACTCCGAATGATACCTTCTTTGAAATCTCTTAATAAAATCACTTGTCCGAGCTCTTGGTTTGAAGTAGTTCTTAACACCTAAGACTCCCTGCATTGAAGTAATGACTGAAGAATTCACATGGTCTAGTTTACTAGTAATTGCATCAGTTGTAATCCATACATAACCATCAGCCATCATCCCCTTCTTGTATGCCTCTGCGAACAACCTAATAGCCAACTGGATTGAAGTGTGGACGACAAAGACTCTGGATTGCCTACTCCTAAGCATTTCTAATTCTTTGGAGAAAGATGAATCATAAGATGATAGAGCTACTCTAGAGTCAATATCGGCATCTTGAAGTGCATCTGCAAGATAAGGAATAGTTTCTGTGTATTCAACATCTTCATAAATTAAGGACATTTTCTTCCAGGACCATGATCGAATAATTGCTCCGATTGCTTTCATTTGAAGAACTTGGCTGTGAGCGAGAGTGACTAAGAAAGGACACCGCCGTGTTGCGGCAGGAGGGTAGGTTCTAGTCAATGAAAGAACTGGTACTTGTGCCCTTCTTCCAAGCTCTACAACAAATGATGCTTCTTGCCATGTTGCTAGCCCTATGAGTGCTTTAGCATGATGTTCATTGATCAAAGTCATTGCTGCACCCATATTTATCATGAATTATTAATCCGTCTTATCTTTTCAATATTTTAGTTTTATGTCGTTGATTTAAAAAAAAGAAAAAATTGCCTTCCAGCCATATCATTGTCAAGCAGCTTTCGTCACAATGACCGATGAAACAAATAGAGTTATCTATTGGAGAGACGAAAGGAAACTTTTTTTTCAATCAAAAAACAAACAAACAGCAACCCCCTATCTTAAAAGAACCAATAACAGGATTAAAGAACAAACTAAAAGCACTTGTAATTGTATTGATAGATTCTATTTTCAATTACCTGCAGATGCAGCTTGAAAAGGATCTCCATTGGAGTCCATTGTATGTAGAACCAACCCTTGATTTGTGAGGTTGTTGATATCTCCAATGGCCATCTCCATTGCGACTTCCGTTTCCCTTCCGAAACAAGAACCATAATTCAAGATTGCTCCAACACTATGACCCTCAACACGAAAAACATCAAAGAAGAGCAAGAGATATTGAACAAAAACAACAATAGCTTTTTGCATCTCAATTCAAACTCAGCAAATTAAGATCTCACTTTGAATTCAAGCTTGCAGGACATTTATAAGTAAAGAAGTCCATGCTTGGTTCTGGATGAAAGCTTCTGAGAAGATTCATTCATTTGGAATCTATCTTGTAGGCAATGGAATGTTCCCCATTATCACTAAGTAAAAATTTGAATTTATCTATTTGGTTTCATACTATTGTTCTAACCCCACATGGCACTAAAACAATGAAATGGAATAGATTGAAACCTTTTCTATGTCTGGATGGATGGAGCCATGAGGATGTTTCAAGATATTTTAGAAAAACAACAAGTCTAACAGACAACTACTTTGTTTAAAATTATAGGAATATGATAACCTAAATGAAACCAAGTTAACATGTTAACCATTTTCCAAATAAGATCAAGTATATTCAGGAGAATATTTCGATGAAGACATTCACTTTGAGAGAGAAAAATCTTTGCAAGGGGAACATGATTGTCACGCCTTAAACCCGGCTTGCTGGACCTAGTGCACTGACAAACGACTGCATATCCCCAGGTGAAACCCAGTAAGCATGTAAGGCCTCAGAACTATTTTCACAACATAAATAGAACGTCAGAAAAAAAAAAAATAATACAACTTCAGATACAAGCTGAATATAATAGAGTTCAAAACAAAGAGATTTTCTAGAACAGAATTCACATGCTAATACAAACATAATGACAACTCATTAAAAGGAAACACAACTCTCACTTGCCAAGTAAGTTCTCATCGAACTATTTACTCTTGATCTAAAAAATTTAACAACAGATTATGAGCTTACAACCGAGTAAATAACTCACTAAAAATATTAGGATCATCTGCAATTTCAAGGATTCATAAAAATAGAAACAGATCATATTAGACAGCACAAATATTTATCCAAAATATAGTTCATAAAACCAAATGGGTTCAATAAAATAAAATTTAATAACATACAACAATATATGTCTCCAAATCACTATAGCCAAAACAAAATATCAGAAATTATTTGTTTACCCTTTCTGACTCGAGCCAAAATATCAGAGCTTATTTGTTTATCCTTGGTAACCTAAGCCAGAATATCAGAGGACGTTATTCTTTACCGATGGATCGGTGTGAAACTATAGTTTCTTAACAGAGTCAAAGTTTCATGTTCATATGGTCAGTGTTTAACCCCCATAGACAAGTTTAGTGCCAAGTTAAATGGAGACTAAACATATTTATATCAAAATAACTTTGTTATCCGAAAACAAAACATAATTTCAGACTTAATTTCAAAATTTTAGACAAATCAGGGCATATCAGAATTTGTAGAATAATTTGTCAAGCAAACATATAAACATAAGCATGATCTTATTTCTTTACAGTAAAAATAATCCAGTTATATTCAAAACAATTTACAAACATAATAGTTCAAAGAATAACATACATGATCAAAATTTGGGAATTAATGTTCCAGGGAAAGAAAAGTAATTGAAAATTTTAATAAGTATATAATAACATAAACTGAATCAAAGCCCAACAAACATTTTAATATTATATTAATGTTCCAGGGAAAGAAAAGTAATTGAAAATTTTAATAAGTATATAATAACATAAACTGAATCAAAGCCCAACAAACATTTTAATATTATAAAAGCAAGATTTAAAAGAATTTAAATAAATTAAAAATTGTTGATAATCAGAAATTATATATATACATTTATATATGGTGTTACTTACCTGAATAACACCTAAAAATACTCCCAAATCTTATACGAAATCAAGGCTTTTGGCATGTCCTATATTTGGGAAGAGATTCTATTAGTTTCAAAACAATATATGATGTTGCTACATAGCTTAAGAGGCTAATAAGCAATAGTATTACAAAATGAGTTTTCTAGAAGGATACAGATGCAAAAAGTTCAAGCTATTAATCTAGACTCCCAAATATGGTAGAATACCCAGATCAGTCCCTCTATTATAGTCAAAATACCCTTTCAGTCCCCCTATTATTTTTCGTCCTGTAGGGATCCCTCTATTATTTTTTTTGGGAAAAAGCAGTCCCTCAACCTAACGCCCGTGAATTTCTCCGTCTAGAGAGCTGACATGGCTTAAAGGTGGATTAAAAAATGAATAAAATAATAAAAAAAAATCAGTTACATCAAACCCGGATCCGATTTGACATTAAACCTCATCATTTAACTAACCTAAAATTTTGTTATTGGATCCAAATCCAAAATCCAGATCCGATAACCTTTATACCCCTTCTTCTCCTCGACCTCCTTCTCCACCGCTGAAGCTCCACCGGGCCGCGAGCACAACCACCGGCCAACCTCATTGAGCACTCTCCCCCCTCATTGAAGCTCCACCAGGCTGCGAGCACACCCACCGGGCTGAAACTCCACCGGGTTGCGAGCACACCCATCAACTTCGATCTCTGAACTCCAGCCACCATCACCCATATTTGTTATTTTGTTTTGGTTTTTATTTATCAAAAGAAGTTGCATCAATGAGTGGAATTGGATCAACAGATTTAAAGTTTTTGAGTCTCAAACACAGCACCAATGTATAAGTAGAATCAATAACAATATCTTCTGAATTGATCTCCATGAATTGCAGAGAAACAAGTAGAATAACAAAGAAGCGGGCAGAATAACAACGGCAATGAAAAGAATCTAATCAACAGATTAGAAGTTTCATTCATTCCAAGAGAATTACTCCGAAACAAGTAACAAACAAAGAAACAAAACAACAATGCTGCAACAACAAAATCAAATCAAACAGATTAATCATAAGTGTTCAAACATGACAGCACCACAAACTCTCAGAAGCAAAACATCAAACATATAGTCTTCATGATTTCCAGACCAACAAAACAGTCCAAAAGATCACAGAAATCCAAGCAATATTTACATGCATTGCCTAAGAAAACACCAACAACTCACCAATAGATTATCCGGCCATCAAGGTCAAAGATGTACACAGATTGCCCCAGAGATGGCAAGATGTTCAAGTACTGTCTGTCTGAGAAGCCGGCGCCCGGGGGCACATCGCCGTCTTTGGAGCTCGGCTCCTTGCTCTCTCTCTGTAACCTGGACGAGAATGACGCCAACCTCGACGCCACCCCATCGGACCATTCCCATCGAACACGTTGCTGCTTTTTCTCGGCGGCGTGCGCTGAGGCGATATAGAGTGCGACCGGGGCCAGTCGGCACGGCGCTCATCAGCGCCGGGAATGAGTCTCAGCACATCCTGCTTCAGCTTGGCTTGCCCAACCTCCAGCTCTTGGATCTTCTTCAACAGCTCTTCCACTGGAGGAGTCTCCATGGATGAACTCACTCCAAACTCAGATTTTTATCTTCAGAGCTGGACATTGGATTGAAAGCTTAGGAAATCAAACACAAAGATACTCATCAAGATAGTTTCTTCATGGTTTTCAGACCCAAAAAAGCGCTTTTTTTTCTTGAATTGATAAATAAAATACAACCTCAAATTGATAAATAAAAACCAAAACAAAATAACAAATATGGGTGATGGTGGCCGGAGTTTAGAGATCGAAGTTGATGGGTGTGCTCGCAACCCGGTGGAGTTTCAGCCCGGTGGGTGTGCTCGCAGCCTGGTGGAGCTTCAATGAGGGGGGAAGAGGGGGGAGAGTGCTCAATGAGGCTCTGGCCGGTGGTTGTGCTCACAGCCCAGTGGAGCTTTAGCGGTGGAGAAGGAGGTTGAGGAGAAGAAGGGGTATAAAGGTTATCGGATCTGGATTTTGGATTCTGATCCAATAACAAAATTTTAGGTTAGTTAAATGATGAGGTTTAATGTCAAATCGGATCCGGGTTTGATGTAACTGATTTTTTTTATTATTTTATTCATTTTTTAATCCACCTTTAAGCCACGTCAGCTCTCCAGACGGAGAAACTCACGGGCGTTAAGTTGAGGGACTGCTTTTTCCCAAAAAAAATAATAGAGGGATCCCTACGGGACAAAAAATAATAAGGGGACTGAAAGGGTATTTTGACTATAATAGAGGGACTGATCTGGGTATTCTACCCCCAAATATTGATTCTTGTGAGGGTACAATAGCAATTATCCACTCCAAATGGCATATGAACAATTCCATCACGACCATTGAGCACTAAACCCCTCATAACTTTACATATACTATTCCAAATCACAAATTTCAAGGTTCTAAAAAAGTAGACACCTAAGACTAGGACATATTCGAAATTCACATTATTTGGAGTACTACTCAAATTATAGCATTCATTTGATTCTCCAACTATTTCCAGAAACTTGTAATTCAGACATATACCTTAAAAACATGCATATCTCTCAACCTACAACTCCAAAAGTAATGAAATTTTACTTATAATCAGATAACGCAAACATGAACAACTTTTCTATTTTTCACCTTACTCAACTCAATCTCCATGATCATTAACAATGGGCATAATTCTTCAGGTTTTGTTATAACTCATAAACTACAGATGTATAAAATATGAAATTTTGCAGGTATTTAGGTAACATGAAAATCTACAACTTTCATATTTTACTCTCCTCCAAATTCTGCCTCTAAGACTTCTAACATCATAGAGGAGTTTCTACTATTATCAAAAATGAAAATCTGAAAATTATCAAATTAAATCAGCTAACAATTCAATTCTCATGGCGAAAGATTGTATCTCAATCAACCATACATCACATCCCATCAAATATATCATGCATAACCTCATCCTTGAGACGTGGTTAAATCCATAAAAACATAATGGTCAAAGATCTTAAGAGTATACTTAGGTGTACAGATCAAAAGAGAAACAAAATTCCTTCGAACTACAAATTGGGAACAAACCCTAGAAACACAAGGGCTAAATCTAAGGTTTAAAGATGAATCATAACTAGGAACAAATTTTAGGGTTTCAGAAAAAAAAATCTCATAGTGCCAACAAGCATCAATAATAATAATTAAAATTCTGCATAAAGCTTCAAGATCCTACCTTGAAAGTAGAAGCAAAACAACTCTCGACAAGAAGATCCACTCATCCTTATCATCGACACCACCATGAAGGAAAAGAAAGGAGGTTGGGAAGTTTTTTTTTTTTTTTTAATTTTTTAACAAATCATGGACGGTGGAGATACAATCAGATCGTAAAATTTGGCAACCGCTATGGATAAGAACAAGAGTTATATAAATTTAAATAAATGGCTACGATTAAATAGGGGTGGTCCTCACAATGATTGTTATAACCAGACAGTGAATCAAAGTAAGCTTTGAGGATCATATTGTTTATATACCCTAAGCAATGTATTGCAGTTATTTCCACTTAAAATGGCTGGAACGGTGCAAAATCTGACCTACTATAATGAACATCTTCACAAAAAACACATTTTATGGTTCCCACTTAAAATTACTCCGATGCTTCCATAATGGGGAAATGAGATGATTGAACAACTAGGAGAGGATTTTATTATCCTCGCTCTTCATGGAATGAATCTTAATTTGCCTAGAAATCTCTGGGTAATTTCAGCATTACTAATTTTCTGTCCATTTTATTCAGTTATTATAATCATATAGTTTGTTGATGTGAAATCTATGGTTAATTAATCTTAGGGCAAATTTTGTTAATGAGACAAATGAGATGATGATGATGATGATGATGAGAGGGTGATGACATCAGCGTGGTTGAAAGCAGCGATGAAATGAGTTCTTTCTAGGAGAAAGGCCTTTTCGGTTTCCTTATCTGAAACCATCCCATGACTAAATCGGTTGATTAGTCCTCTTGTCAAGAAAGAAGAAAATAGGCAGTGAGCAACGAGCTTACATGCAAAACAACAGCACAACCTTTATTCGACGATCCTCTGAGCTCTCTATTCACTGTTCACTGCTCTGATCTTCTTTTTTCTGTCCCTTACTCCCCTTGCCATGCAAGGAGGGGAGGGGGGAAAGGAGGGCAGAGTTCCGCCCCCTCTTCTCAACATCCCTTGAAATCTTGGGCCCAAATAGCCTCACAGTCGACTCGTTCCTTGGAGAACTCCCCTATGTACAATGCTGATCTGCTTAACAGACTTAAGGATTCCACTTCGACCTTTGTCAAGTTGGACGAGGAGGTTCTATCTCGTGCTTGCATGAAGTTCCAGCATGCATTGTACGGTAAGTTCTTCAGCAAGCCACCTCCGTTTGAGCAGGTTAAGCAATTTCTTCTGGTTAAATGGGCTGAAGTGGGTAAGATTTCCATATCCGATCTCCCAAATGGTTTTATCTTGATTCAATGTGGCACTCATGAGGTTATGCAAGCACTCCTCACCGGGGGTCCTTGGACTATCAATGGTATTATTCTCCAATTATCCCCTTGGAAACCTTTCTTTGAGCCAGCCTACGCTAAGCTCAACTCAGCTGCAATTTGGGTCCAGTTGCACAACCTTCCAGTTGATTTTTGGGATGGTGATTCCCTTAAAACTATAACCTCTCATATGGGCACTCTTCTAAAAGTCGACGAGCTTACCATTTCGCTTTCCAAGTCTAGATTTGCTAGGGTATGTCTTGAGATTGATCTATCCAAACCCCTGAGTTGGGGTTTTTGGCTTAGAGATGATCGGCAGCATGTTTTCATTCTTATTCAGTATAAGAGATTGCCGACTTTTTACTATGCTTGTGTGTTAATTGGGCATGGAACCAACACATGTCCTCGAGCGACGGCCGCTGGAAACAGAGGTGGTCCTCCACCCTCTCGCTAAGAGCAAGTGGTCAACTCCTGTGTTCAGACAGATGCTGATGCTCGGACGCATGTATTTGGTTCTAAGCCCGATTGCTTTGATGTTCAAATGACTACAGACGATGATCCGATGGAGACGGATTTTGGGCCCTGGTTGCTTGTTGCTCTCCAGCGAGGTCGCGGTCGTGGCCATCGTGATGGCGCATGTGCTAATCACACGGGTACTAGCGTGGCATATGGTGTGTAAACGGACGTTGGTAATGGGCATAGGGTTGGGGCTAGCCCTAGAAACGCAGTAACGGACGTTGGTAATGGACTGAGGGGAAGAGCTCGAGGCGGATCTCTCGCTTGTCGTGCCCAATGTACGGGGCCCGATAAAGTTGACTTAACTTCACCAACAGGTATTACTGCGGTGCATGGCTCACTGTTGGGTGGCAATGAGATGACATCCACTCGGGACTCCACTACTTCTATCCCTCGTGACTTGCCTACTGATAGGCCCTCTTCTCTTGAAGGCACTACTCTTTCCGAGACTCTTCATTTTTTCCACCAGTCCCCTCGAGATGTAATGATTCCTCTTGATCACCCGAACCGCCCACCCTCGAGCTCTCCGCCTCTTGTGGTTTGAGCTTCTATTCCCCTAAGTCGCCCTCATACGGGAGACAACCCTATAGAGAATCATACCACGGTGGTTGATAAGGTTTGCTCTCTTCTACATGGTTCTTTTTCTGATGCAAAGAATGAGGGTGAGGAAGAGGACGGGAGTATAGAGAGTAGTGAGGATGACATGTTAGAAGATGATGGTTTAGGTGATATGATGATTCTTATGCAATACCAATAGGAGTAGCGTAGGGAGGCTCTAATTCGAAAAGGGACCCAGGTTGCAGAGGCTTCGCACAAGAAAGGAAGGATCACCACTGAGGGAAGTGGAGTTTAATGCTTTAACTTTCTTCCTTGTTTCTTCTTTGCATTATTATTTTTTGATAATGGATAAAGTCAATATGATCTGTTGGAATTGTAGGTTCCTCTCATCATAGGATACCTCTAACAGAGCTCTCAACTTCATCCGCAAGTCAAACCCTCTCTTATCTGCCTTGTTGAAACTAGAGCGAACGATGCCCGTGTTAACCGTTTTTGTGCTAAGCTTCCTAAAGCCTGGGATTGGGCTGCTATTCTTGCAGACATCTACTCAGGAGGAATTATTATTGCGTGGGACAGAAAGATTGGCCTTGTCTCGCCTATAGCTATTTCTCGATGTGCTTTACATCTAGTGATTTCCTCTAATGCTTCCTCTAATTGGGTTATTTCAGTTATTTACAATGGTTCTCACTTGCAGGCTCAAATGTCACATTGGCAAGAATTATCCAGAATTTCAGCTATTAACCTCCCGTGGCTCATCATCAGTGTTTTTATCACAATCACTTTGAGCGAGGAGCACAAAGGGGGTTCTTATGCTTATTATTCCTGTAAAGCCCGGTATTTTGTTGATTTTATTGAGGCTAATAACTTGCTTGATATGCAATTTTCAGGTCCTAGATTTACTTGGTGTAACAATCAGGCATGTGTCTTGCATAGGTGGGCTTGGCTTGACAGATGCTTTATGAATGGTGCTTGGTCTGATAAGTTTAGATTTTATTCTCTTAAGCATCTTCCCCGAATATATTCTGATCATGCCTCTCTCATTCTCTCTGGCTCAATGTCTACTTATCCTACTCATAGTATTTGTAGATTTGAGAACTTTTGGTTGAATTATGTTGGTTTCCATCTCGCTGTTAGATCGGCTTGGATATTTCCCCGAACGATAATCCTATGCATGCTTTCGCTCATTGCATTGCTCATACTCGTGTTAAACTTAGAGCTTGGCGTACTTCCTACCTGAGTGGTTTAGATTCTGATTTATTTCATACTGAAAATGCTATTACCTCTCTGGAAATTGCTGACTCTCTTAATGCAGGTGAGCATTATAGCCTTGAGGAACTTTATGTCAGACACTTTGCCCTTCATTGATAGAACTCTTGCAAGTGGTCACAGCGTGCCCACGTGCAATGGGTCTATGATGGAGACATGAATACTAAATTTTTCCACTCCCTCCATCGTATATGCCGACATTATAATACTATTACTCAAATCCGTGATGCTAGTGGTAACACCTTCACGGAGAGCAGAGGTATTGAGCACGCTTTTTTGAATCACTATTCTAATCTTTGGTCTAATTCTTCAAATGCCTCTATCTACGATACTCTTCATGCCCTCCTGGACGACTTTCCCTAACTCTTTGTGCTAGATGGTGATTTCCTTACTAGGGAGGTCACTCGGGAGGAGATTCATATGATGGTTCTCGATCTTCCATCGAGTAAGAGCCCTAGGCCTGATGGCCTAAATGCTGAATTCTTTAAATTTTTTTGGCCTAATATAGGTGAGCATTTGGTGACTGCGGTACAACATTTTTTTGCCATCGCTGCCATGCCCGCCTCCTGGGGTAAGACTTTTGTTTCTCTTATTCTTATGAAAGATCATCCTAGGCTTATTTTTAATTTCAGGCCTATCTCTTTATGTAATGTTAGCTACAAAATTATATCTAAAATTCTTGCTAATCGGCTGAAGTTTGTTCTCCCTAAACTCATTGGTCGAGAACAAGTTGGGTTTGTGGCTGGACGGTGTGCTTTTGATAATATTATCGCTTTGCAAGAAGTAGCTCATTCCCTAGAGAATGATTATTTGCACCACCTAGGATGATAATTAAGATTGACATCGAGAAAGCTTATGATACAATCAGCTGGAGTGTAATTCTTACCACTTTACTCAAAATGAACTTTCCTTCTATTTGGATCTCTTGGATCAATGCTTGTATCAGTTCCCCCTCCTTCTCTATTCTTATTAATGGGCATCCTTCTCCTTGGTTTAAATCTCATAGAGTTATTCGTCAAGGTGATCCTTTATCTTCCTTTCTGTTTATTATTATTTCTCAAAATCTTACCTCTATCCTTAATTTTGCTCAACAACAAGACATGATCTCGGGTTTTCATAGACAACTCAAAAACAATTTTAACCACTTAATGTTTGCCGATGACTTGATTCTTATTACTCAAGCTTCTAGATCTGTTGCTAGAAATATTAATCTCCTAATCCCATGAAATCTGCGGTTTACTTTCCTTCTTGGTTTAATAAAAAGGTCTCTAAAAGTATTAGCTATATCCTTAAAATCAACGTTGCTTCTTTCCCCCTTACATATCTTGGTGTTCTGGTTTCACCCAAAAGGTTAGCTAAAGGTGTTTTTAATTCCATGGTTGATAATATTAGTAGGCTTTGTTCTAGATGGAGTCACTCCAATTTATCTCCTGCACCTAAAACCATATTGATAAACTCTTCCTTGATGTCCATTCCTACCTACTACCTCTCTGTTTACCCTATTTATGATACCATTTTCAGGAGATCAATAGAATTGTTAGGTGGTTCTTTTGGGTTAAAAATGGCAATGGAAAGGGCATCCATGCTATGGCTTGGGATGATATGACCAAGTCTGAAGCTGAGGGGGGTTTGGCAATTAGGAATTTACTTCTTTCTAAGCATGCTCTTATGGTCAAAAACATCATGAAATATATAAACTGTGATGATTATATTTGGGTTGATATTCTTCATGTGAAGTATGGGGTAATTAACTTTTGGAAGGATGACATCCCAGCTCAGTGCTCCTGGTTCTTCAGAGGTATGATTCACTCAGCTCATAAAATTAAACCTTACCTCTGCATCAGGTCTGTTAATCCTTCCTATACCTCCTTTCTTTACCACCCTTGGTGTATTAATGTTCCAATTGCATATAGTCCTATTTATATCAACATGGATCTGGATTTCAATGCCCTGAATATTTCTGATTTTCTCAGTAATGACAATTGTGATTGTGACAAGCTTTCTATCATTTTTGGTGAGAATGTTGATTATTTTTACAATAGGCTTGGTTCCATTGACTATTCTGCCTCTAATCATTGGATGTGGACTCCTAAATCTAGTAACAATAATCTCTCTTCTATTATCTATCATCACCTCAATCATAATAATTTCTGGGCTGATGATTGGGAGGGGTGGAATATTCTCTGGAATCTTAATGTTGGCCCTCGTGTTAAGGACTTTATGTGGCTTGTTTTTAAGGGCATGCTTTCTACATATGAATATCTCTATAATATTGGTTTGGGGCCTCGGAATGCTTGTGCTCTTTGCGGCCTTGAGCACAAATCTATTGATCATCTCTTTGTATTTTGTCCTAAGGCCAATGATGTTTGGAATTTGCTTAGTTAGAAAACTGATGTTATGTTTAACTTTACAGATGGCTTTCGATCTGGTACTTGGCTCGTTAATGGCAACTTTACTAAATTTATTCAATCTACTATTGTTGTCGCAGCCTAGTTTATATGGAAGAACCGTTGTGATAAAATTTTTAGACATAACTCTGTGGCCAGCCATGTCATTGCCTGTAGGGCCATTAGTCATGTGCTTGATTTCTCTTGTGTTCCTAACAACCTCTCTAGCAAAAAACTTCTTCTCAACAACTTTTCCAGGAATGATGGTTTTGTCCTTTTCATCTCTAGCTCTTGGAATTGTTCCAATGAGGTAAGTGGGGGTAGGTTTTTACTGTACTAGCTCTAACTATTTGGTCTCTCTTGTAGGATCCTACTCCATTTAGGTCAATAATGCTGCTGATGCTGAGCTCATTGCTGTGAATACTGCTTTGGAATGTTCTATCAACGAGAGCTTATCACCCAGCCATATCTTCCTCACGAATGTTGAAGCTTATAAAGTTATACTTCGCCTTCATTCTAGTGCTAGTGACTCTTTGCTTGATGGTTCATCAGCTCTTAACCGACATGTTTTTTATGCTATCAACCCTCAAGTATTTCTCATCCCTAAGGCTTGGGCTGCTCCTGCTGTCAAGCTTGCTCTTCACGGAGTCAATCTTCATAGCTTAACTTTGTTTCATCATGGCAAGGAACTACCTTTCTGGGTCATGAAATCTTTTCAATGTTCTGGCTTTAACTTTTAGATGTTTAGACGTTGGTTATCTTCATGTTTGTAAATTATGTTTTAGTTTTTCAATAAAATAGCTTTCGAGCTCCTTATTAATAAAAATGAGTAACGGGCTTAGACCGCCACTCCAGAGCGACAATCAGGTTATTGTTTTTTCACCTTGTTCTATTGACTATATCTCGCCTAAATGGCTCAAATTATATCAGATATCTAACCATTACATTTGAACAATTGGCCATGTCATGCTAAATGGTATAACTATGCCTCAAAGATATATATATATTTGAAATTTCTAATCATGGTCTTGTAGACTTTTGTTTGTTGTATCTTGGTCTTTAGATTAGTCCACTGTTAATAGATGCTAACAACTGGATAAATATATCAATATAGTCATGTACATACATGTGTATGTATGTATATATTACTATCGGTTAGATGTAGTTGTGTATTATCATATAGGCGTATGTGTGTATACATTACTATTATATAAATGTATTTGTGAATTATCAAGGAAACATTCCTTGCTTAAATGTCACAATTTACCTATAACAGATTGAAAGAATTTACTGTATAATTATAACCTTATTGTAAGAGTACATGCAATGGATTACTGATAATCCTCAAGGGTTTTAGATTTGAAATAGTTCTCTAATAATCAATACTCACCATCAATCTAAAATACACAGTACTCGAACCAAATCACTAGCAATTGCATCTAGAGTTCATCATCAACAGAGAATTAACAAGACAACTCCAATGAAATAATAGAGTTAATAGATCAACAGATCTAGCTCTAACAGCTAAGAAAACAGTAAGATAACTGGAAGTGAGACTTCCCTCCTGATCCGATCGCGGGTGATGCTTGTCGGAGCCCCACTACTCTCAAGATCCAAGCCAACATGAATCATTCTTTTCATGCCCCCTTTTCATATCCCTCTTTCCCTTGTTGTAACCATCCTTACTCAGCACATGCCAATCCTTCTTCACCCATACACCACGCTAGCAGGTGCAACAAACCCTTCATGCCTACAGCTTATTCGCCGCAAGTTTTTGCTTTTTCTCCTCAAGAGCACTAGTCTTGCCTCATCATTTGATTCCTTTCTAACTAACTTCGCTAATGATTTAGCATCTAGCCTCCTGTGCGTGTGCCCTTTACTTAAATTTCCAGAGCTTCTTGGTACCCCTAATCCTCCCGCCATAACATCACCCCACCATTAAATTCAACCTTGTCCTCAAGGTCCAAATGAGAAAATTCTTCCAAATTGCTCAGCATCCTCCCAAGAATTATCCTCTAGTCACATTCCATCCCACTAGACCAATACCTACTGAACTTGCTAATTGTTCCTCAATATGATACGCCTTTGAAGAATAGTGACCGACTGTAACATTAGACCATGCTGAGATGTTATGAGAGGTAGAGATAGTGCTGATGTGTGGGATAATGGATCACCCAAACATTTATTTAATAATGACACATGAAACATTGGGTGTATGCATACATTATTTGGCAAGCAGAGTTGATATGCCACAAATCTAATTTTCTGTAGAATTTCAAAGGGACCAAAATAGCGCATTCCCAATTTCTGATTCTTGCACAACACTATCGAATGTTGGTGATTATGTTGAAGCTTCACAAACACCTAGTCATCTTCTTCAAAGGAGATTTCTGAGCATTTTTTATCTGCTAGGTTTTTCATACACTCCTGAGCCTTTTGGAGGTTTTGGTTTAAGTGAATGAGAACCCTATCTCTCTGTTGTGGAATAGATACTTCCATATGATTATTCTCATTGGAATAATAAGTAAGCAAAGAAGGTGGGTTACAGCCTTATACTATCTGAAATGGAGTCGTCCTTGTGCTACAATGAAATAAGGTATATACTAGAAATTGAGCCTAAGCATCAGCCACTGTGACGTTGGAGAAGTCACTCTTCATGCGAACAAAATGGCCAAACAATCTATCAACAACAACCATAATTACTGTAAATCCCTTTGACTGTGGAAGTCCAAAGACAAAGTCCATTACTATGTATTCCCAGATTCTCCAAGGTATAGGAAACGACTGCAATAGACCCTTTGGGTCTGTATGATCAGTCTTAGCTTATTGGAAAATTAAGCAAGTGCTCACAAAATCAGCTATGTCTTGCCGTATTCGTTTCCAATAGAATCCATGAGCGAGCCTAGCATATGTTCATAATGAACCAGCATGACCCCCAATCGGTGTCGCATGGTATTCCTTCAATAATAGTAATTTAATAGAAGGATTATCTAGTCCCATGATTTTATGCATCCAAGAAAATTTAGTATCATAGGGTAAGCAATTTTGCAATGTTTGAATGATTTCCATAGAAAAAGAATCCTGTTGATGTGGTTGTTGTAGTTGTGATAGCAATGTACACTGTAGTGAAGAGAAAGCCAACATGTGACATTTGGATAAAGCATCAACAACAAGATTTTCTCGGCCTGATTTATATTCAATACTGAAATCATAACCAAGTAATTTAGGAAGCTCATGCTGTTGTTGTGGAGTTTGTATGGTTTGCTAGTAGAGATGTTTTAATGCCGCTTAGTCATTTCTAACAATAAATTTAAGTCCCATGAGGACATGTCAAAATTTTGTCACGAGGTAATTTCTTTGAGAAAAGACTATTGGATGATTACTTTGAGAAAAAACTATTGGATGATTACTTTGACTGAGCACAGCTCCTATTCCCATGCCAAATGCATCAGTTTCCAAAATAAAGGCTAGGAAAAATCTAGTAATTTAAGGGCTGAAGCTGAAGCTATTGTATCCTTAAGATGTTGAAAGGTTGATTGGGTTGTAGAAAACTATTGAAAATAGTTCTTTTTGAGAAGATTCATCATTGGATGTGCTCAAGTAGCATAATTGTTAATAAATCTTCTATAGTACCTACTTAATCCCAGAAGTCCTCTCAATTGTGTGAGATGTTTAGGTTCAGGCCAATTAAGGATAGCCTCAACCTTGGACTTCTCAATTTGAACTCCTTCAGTAGAAATAATGTGTCCCATGTATTCAATTTGTAGTAAACCTAAGCTACATTTGGAATACTTGGCATACAATTGATTGTTAAGAAGTGTAATCAAGCCAATCTCCATATGTTTTAGATGATTTTCCAATTCTCCACTATAAATAAGAATATCATAAAAAAAAGAGCACAAACTTCTGCATTGCAAATTGGAAAATCCCATTCATTAGGTACTGAAATTTTGCTAGAGCATTTGATAATACAAATGGCATAACCAGTCATTGGAAATGACCATGATGAGTTCAAAAGGCAGTTTTATATTTGTCCTCTGAGTTTACCAGTACTTGATGGTATCCTGATCGCAGATCAAGTTTGGAAAATACTTAGCACCTCTTAATTCATCTAACAATTCATCTACTATTGGAATTGGATGAGCATCCTTAATATAGATGTCATTTAGTGCCATGTCATATGTATAGAATCGCCAGGATCCATCCTTGATTTTAACCAACAAAGCAGGTGAAGAAAAAAGGCTATTTCTTGGCTCAATGAGACCTTCCTCAAGCATTTGTGCCATCATTAATTTAATCTCATTTTTCTGACTATGTGTATACCTATAAGGTTTAACTTTTACTGGATTGGTATTTAGCTGCAAAGTAATCATGTGATCATATTTTCAGGAAGAGATAGGCATGTAAGTATTGAAAAAACCCTATGATACTTTAATAATAATAGTTTTAAGGTATCACACACATCAGGTAAAAAAAACAAATTTGATGATGTAGTGGAAGAAGATTTCAACATACTAAAAGAACTTTGAGTATTCTCTTCTGCATCATCAGCAATCAATTGATAGCATTCAGCTATGGCCTTAGTAGTACACATATGGTGGCAACTGATGCACTGAAGTTGGTTGAGGTCTACAGTCTCTCTATAGACCAAGTTATGAACTGATTATTATAGTAAAATTGAATTGATAGTGCCATGTAATCCACCATATGTGGTCCCAATGTAGATAACCATGCTGCCCCTAAAATCACTTTAACCTCGAGATTGGTAACAAATAGATTGTGCAAGTTAAATTACACCCCTGCACCTTTATCTTCAAATCTTCTATGATTCCTTCTGCTTGTAAGGACTACCTATTTCCAACTAATGCTTTGAAAGGGTTAGTAGGTTGGATGTCCGATTGTAGGAATTGAGCAATTCGGGGTTGTATAAAGTTGTCATCACTTCCCCCAATAAGAAGAATTTTGACTGAATGTCCATTAATTAACCTTGTGAACCTAATAGTACCTGAAGCTGCGGTGTTGTTCATTGTATTCAAGGAAAGTTTTTGGCTTAGCTCTTCAACAATTGGTGCGGTATCCACTTCCACTAAGAATTCAATGGCATCTTTATCAGACTGATCCTGGGGTTATTTAATCCATTGTAACAGTAACAACCTCTTTGTTTTGAAACTTGTGAGATGGAGTGAATTTTTCATCACAATTCAAGCATAAACCCTTTGCTCTCCTTAATTGCATCTTGTTAGAACTAATTTTCTTCATAGGTTGAGAGGCATTGCTTGGAGTTGACAATATTGATGGCTGGGCTGAATTAAGTGTTGGAAAAACTTTAGCTGGTCTTGTGGCTACACCAAACTTTCCCACATTAGTAATAGGACTTATGTTTGGAGAAAAATAGAATTTCTTGGCATTACTATTGGAAATTAGCGTATATCTTTCTTCAAATAGTTTAGCTAATGTGGCTGTTTGATTAATTAACTCTAGCTTCAAAGAATTCACATCTCTTTGTATCTATCTCTATAACCTACTGATAAAACAAGCCAATAGTTTTGTGCAAGAACTCCTCCAACTTGGTTGGCCAAAACAGTGAAAGCAGCATAATAATTTGCAATTGAATCATCTTGTGTGAGTGACACAACCCTTGCGTGAGTGTACTGCAAGTGCACTGGTTATCGAAGTAATAAAATATCCCCGTGAACGGGTAGTCGAATTCACAGGGAATAGATGTTCAGAAACAAGAAGAATTTCTATTTAGCTAGAGAGAAAACCAATTATGAGTGAGTTCAAGATATTGATGAAAAGAAAAGTAAAAGAGAAAAAAAACCAAACAAGAGTAACCAGAGAGGGTAATCAATAGTAAAATGGGGTACCCGGACAATGCGCACCTTAGGACTATTGTATCAAGTGGAAGACTAATATTATGCCTCCTAATTGGCATTTAATGAGTCATGGAAATCCAAAGATACACGGTCCCAAATCTAAGGTCAACCGTGACTACCCCTCTACACTATGCCCAAATGGAAAGGAATACTCTCAACACCTCACAATGTGTGGAACTGCTTGGGGTTCTAGGGACTCCAAGTGATAAACCCTATTCCCTAATCTAGATCTAACCCTTTGGTCGAAGCGAAAGACTCCTAATGACAATTAAGCCCCAACACTAAGGATTACTCAACACTTCACTTTGTTGCTCATGTAACTAAGCTCAGTGGAGTTCGTTTCTTAGCACTTCACTCTATTATGACCGCAAAAAACTTGTGGAACATGGAAGTAGTATAAATCACGTCAGAAGGGAAAGGGGACGTTCCGCTACCTCTCGACTCACCCTCTCAACCCTCTTCAATCTCACTTAGTCTAATCCTAATGAAGTTGTCACCCCTTCAATGGATTACCTAGATGGATCCTCAACCCTAGTGTCACTCTAAGGGAAAATCACCACAATAAACATGCAAGATTGAAACTCAATTAAAGCATCAATTAAATAAACATAATAGAAGTCAATGAAACAAAATCATCTTAGGGTTTACAAGTCCAAACACCCAATAGGGGTTTAGCTCTCCATAGAGCAATACAAAATCAACAATGAAATCAAAGATGAATGCAAGTAATCCATAGAGATAACCACTTTGTCATTCGTATCGATGGCCTTCAAGAGCAGCCTCGTCTTCTCCAAAGATTTCTTCGTCAAGCCTAGGGCACAGCTCACCGAATCAATGCCGTCGAAAGCTCCCCCAATAACTCTCTTCCAAAGGAAATCAATGTCGAATGCTATAGAAACGCTCTAGAATCCCAGCAAAAACCTCTCCAAACCCTAGTTGTGCTCTCCCCAAAAGATAGGAGAAAGATAAGAAAAAGATCCCTCAATAAAACTCAAAACGCGGTATTTATAGGGCTGAAATCGAGCATCTACATGGCCGTGTGGAATTTCCACACGCCCGTGTGGATTTCCAGGTTCTGTTTTCCTGCGCTCTGCGAACACTACTGATACAGTAACCTGTGAACAACACTTTCCTACAGTGATTCTGATACAGGGATTTCACTATAGCACTCCTAACTTTATTTTCTTTATCGAGGCCACCATGTTGGGCACACAACCATGTGGTAGATCACGTCGTATCTTCAATTAAACCACATTGATGAAGCTCTTAACAATGTTGCACAAGTCGGAACAAATGAGTGTGACTGCCTTTGTGCCCCTCCACTTTATGTATCAACATGTACATCTTGGCGGTTGGCACACACCCACATGTCTATGAGCATAACTTGTGCCTTGAACCTTGTTCGTTCCAATAGTTTCCTCAACAATTTCGTCCATGATTTATTTTTGCTATCTTTTTTCCAAACTTGTCTCCACAACCCTAAATGCACAAAAGAACACAAATACACACAAATGAGTCATAAAATCTGATAAAAGTGATGCTCAATGTAACAAAAAGTATACTTAATAATACTTATACACAAGAACTCATCAGTGAGCTTGAACAATGCATACTTAGGGCTTTCATATATAGATGGACCATATTGTCATGCCTTGACTAGTATAGTCTACAGATTGGTGTCTTTCTCACTGTAGAAGATTGTAGAAGACCAAAGCAAGGATTGATGTGTTGGATGTGACTACCTAGGGCTTGGGTTGCATGCTTATTAAAGATAAGGATCATTGACTTTGTTCTCAGTACAAGAGTGCAACTTTGGGTGAGAACATGTCATGTTTACTTCCTTTAATGCTTTTCAAAAGTGTGAAGTGACACGACAAGGTATTGGTGACATGATCATATTTTTTAGGCAAGAAGCCCTAGAGCAAGGGCAAGGCCATGGAGGAAGCTTAATGACCTTTTGCTCTTCATTTTTGTGAGTGAACTTGGGTATTAATGCACATCGTTCTTTAAGGATGTATATGATAACCATATTTCATAAAATTACACATATCTATTTTGTATTATGTATTACTTGTCTCTGACTAAGAGCATAGATGGCTAGGAATAGAATTACTTTTGAAGTTAAGATATAAGTTATTTCTCCCAACTTGATTTCAGTCCCATTTCATATATTTTAAACCTATGTTGACATATTTGCAATACTTAGCAGGTTTAAGACCATTCACTTAGTATATATTAATAAATAGAGTTATACAAATGAGAAATCAGGGCAACTCGATGCCCTAGTATGAAATTTTGCCATGCCAAAACAATAGAAAGAAGATCACATGATGAGGGTGAAGATCCAACCTCAAGAACATCGAAAGAAAATATGCTAACTCTTTGTACAATAGTAAAAATCAGCCATTGTTATATTACTGAGACGAAATGGTTGTTGCTATAGTATCAAGAACAAAATCATCAACAATATGATGGAATTACACCAAGTTTTCACAACTATACAATAGCCAACTAAAAGAGATATGAATTAACAAAAACCATTACAAAGACTATGAAAACAAGTTTCCAAGGAATGACATGAGGGTTAAAGAACCATTTCAAGAGCTAAAAAAACACACAATCAAACAAAACGAGATGTATACCTTAACAAATTTAATGAAAGGAATGGAAACTTGCATTCCAAATTCAAACCAAACAAATTTGAACAAAGATGAGGAGACGGTTGGCCATTAGAGTGAAGAAAAGAAGAATTAGGAATCTTAGCCTCTAAGGAAAAGTTGAATGTCAAGAGAAAAATAAGGCTTTAATGGAAATGACCCTTTTGCCCCTATAACTTCAACATATCAACCAAAATGCTATGGAATTCAATGACTAAGTTAAACTCATGCTTTTGGAACATGGACTAGAATGAATAAGCACTTGGAAAAAAACAAAAATGTCTTTTTACATACAAAAAAAAAGACAAAGGTGAGTAAGCTTGAGTGACAATTACTCAAATGGCCCCAAATAACCCAAGAAATGAAGTGAAAACCCTCTACCCTTATAACTACCAAAGAAGGGTAAACAGGAAGGAGAGTGATGGGCAAGGTATCACTTATATGCCTCCTCTAATACCTTCATCAAGACTGCCCATGAAGCTACTATTCTAGACTTTGTAGCATTTGATACCATAGCATGACTAGTCCATCGAAGTGGATTGCAGCAATTTGCAGATGGTCAACATCTGTGATCTCATAATAGCGTAAGAATTGTTCCACCTTGAATATCCATTGAAGAATCTCTTCTCCAACAAACCTCCAAAAATCAAGCTTCACAGACCTTGTTTCAAAAGGTGTTGATCGGCGACCCTTCTACCCTCCCACCAATTCTAATTGAATTGGCTGTAATCCAACAGCAGTGTTACTTGGCTATGTTACTCATGGATTGTTCTAGTACCTTCACTCATTCATCTCGTTGATCCATATCTGCTTGAAGGCGCTTTTCCCTTTGCTCCATCAAAGTGAGGAGGGTATCCATCTTAGTTGATACATTTTTAAAACTAGTGGATTCAGCCATGTTTCAACAATTCCCAGATCTAATTTCAATCTCAATAAAAACACAGAAATACATAATCTATTTTTGATAATCCTTAAGGGTTTCAGATCTAAAATAGTTTTGTAATAAGCATTCAACTTCAATCCAAAATATACAATACTCCAACCAAATTGCCAGTAATTGCATATAGAGTTCATCATCAATTGAGAATTAACAAGACAACTACAATGAAATAACAGAGTTAATAGTTTAATAGATCATCTAGTTCTGAAAGCTTAGAAAATGTAAAATAACTGGAAGTGAGACTTTCTTCCTGTCTGATTGCCATTGATTTTCACCAGAGCCCAATTGCTCTTAAGATCCAAGCGAACATGAATCACTCTTTTCATACCCCCTTTTCTCCTTTTTACTTTTTTTTATATATTTCTCTTTCCCCTGGCATACGCACCAGCACTCAGCATGTGCCAATCCTCCTTCACCCATACACTAAATTGGCAAATGTAACAAAACCTTCAAGCCTTGAGCTGATTTGCCTCTCCCTTTTGTTTTTTCTCCTCACTAGCACCAATCTGGTGTCATCATTTGATTCCTTTCCAACTTACTTCCATGCTAATTACACATCCAGCCTCCCTTGCACGTGCCCTTTACTTAAATTTCTAAAGCTTCTTGGCGCCCCTAATCCTCCTGCCATAATAGTACACAAAAGAATATTTAGCAATATCATAAATAGGGTTAGCAAGAAAAGATATAGAGCGGGAAATCTACTTGCTTATTATATTACACGACACTCTAATATTGACAATTGTTAATGACCAAAGTAATGATTGTTCCATGAAACTGATTGATATCTATGTTATAATTAAGTACTGGATATGAAATTAGTTGCAATACATTAAATAATTTGCCCTTAATAACACAAGTCAATTCATTTTAATATTTGAAAATATCACAATATTACATGCAAATAAAGTTGGATGCAACCTAACAACAGATGTAGTATGCCATTTAGAGTAACAAATAGATTTATAGTAAAATTTAATTAACTAATGCAAACTTCATCTTGTTTGTACTACTTCATTACATTATTATAGTCTTTTTCATTGTTTGTTTTTTAGGTATTATTCTAAAATTATCTTTTAAATACTGGACCTGGAAGTGAACTGGCTAAGCAACTGGGTCATGGGTTGGATAAGCCTGTTTGGTTGAACGGGATATATATATATATATATATATAATATAATATAAAAATTTGAGGAGGGGATCCAAGATAGAGGGCGATATGTTTTGATGGTGATGCTATGGTACAAAGATCACCTCCAGGGAGATCTTGAATCTTGATCTCTGCCTCGTCTTCTAGCTCCCAAGTATAAGGCACATGATTATAGCAACAATCATGACAATAACAATATTAACAACATGACCATGTGGCTATTGATCATTATCATAACAACATCACAACTTTATTATATTGTTACAAGAGATAACAACATCAATATCATTACTACAACAACAACATCCACAAGTTTATCATATTGTTATGAGAGATAAGAGATAACAACATCAAGTGCCTCCAAGTCTCCAACTCCAAGCTTAGAGAATGGACGGGAGCTAGAAGCCTTTGATACCCTTTTCCTCCCTTTTCCAACCAAATCGGGAGAGATCGATAAAGTAAAGAAAGGGGCAGCTACATAGCTACATAGCTACAAAGAAACCAATAAGGAGAAATGGGAAGAATGAAATGATGGGATTAAAAAAAAATTAAAGTCAAAACTTGGGTTTGCCAGGTTCTGGTCTAATAGACGGGTTAGGTGGGTTTTAATGGGTTTAATAGGTTTAACTACCAGTTAATAATTGATATAAAACCAGATCAGACTGCAACCCAATTCCCTATTCTGCCAGTCCTTTTCGAGTTTAAAAGCATTGGTTTTGAGAACTTTCACCTTATTTCTTGCCCAAATATTAAAAATGTAGATGGTCACTTAACTATTCAGATTTTTCTATTTTGGTCGCTCAACTATAAAAAATTAGAAGTGGGCCACTTACATTTTAAACTTTGTCTTTTTTAATCACTAATAGTAATGGTGTTTAACAAAAAATGGCTTGGTTTGTCAAATCCTTCTTCAGTCATCACAACACAATTGCCATGCCAAGGTATATGAAAACCACATGAGGTGCTGACATGGTAACTAAAAAACAAAACAAAACAAAATAAAATAAAATAAAGTACAAGTAAAATATGTAGGTAAAAGCAAACAACTTGGGAGGGAAAACACCAATTTGTCATTATGGATTGGTAGTTGAAATGAGGACCTAGTGGTCAATTAGCAACCCGAGTAGGAGATTTTTGGATGCATAAACTATAAGGCTCCTACTATTTGGTATACCTTCACCTAGTATGACTTTGAGTCCTCGTGCAAGTGTAGTGATTCTTGAGTTTTTAAGAAAAGTAAGGATAATCAAAGGAATAAAAAAGAAGGTTAGATTATTTGGGTAGTTTGCCTAGTTATTATTTGATATATTCTTGGATAAAATGAAGGAAATTGAGTTAGGTTTTAATATTGATACTAGGTTTGGTGCATTTTTAGTACTTTTGTGATATACAGCACAAGCAGAAGTATGAGCTTACTCTAGAATTGCCAAAAATCAGGGTTCTTAGGGACACAAATGTGACCTTGACATCCAAAATACCATCTTCTCAAAGCTTGAACTCACTAGCCTCACCTTTTCCCAATCTCTGCACTTGTTGGACTAGCTCCTCACCTGACTTCTAGAATTCTCGAACTTTATCTAGTAATGATGGTCTCACAAAAAAAATTGCCAACAAGCCAACGACCATGTGGTCTATTGGTAGTCGAGTCCCCAATAGAACCCTTCACAAGTGGTGAGAGTTCGAATCTTGGGTGAGGGCATATTTCTGGGAATGTGAGTAGTGGTTGTGTGTGGGTGGTCCCTGCGCCCATGTGTGCGTGGGCCCTGCTCCGCCGAGGCTTGTGCACGCCCCTGTCTTAGCGGTTAAACCGCTCATCTTGGCAAAAAAAAAAAAAAAATTGCCAACAAGGCTCTACTTGGATCAGCATCCAAACTAACACCCAACTCATATATTGCCAATAGGTGCGACAAGTAGAACACCTACACAAACGCCAGGGTAACAAATGACTTCCGACTCAATCCATTGACTACTATATTCATCTTTTCCAAGCGATAATCAATAATCAAAGAATAATCTTTCATCAGCTCTAACCACCTACGTTGCCTCAAATTTAGCTTTTTTTGGGTGAGAAGATGCTTCAAACTCTTACGGTTGGTGAAAATTTGATAACTCTCCCCATACAAATAATATCGCTAGATCTTCAGTGCAAGCATAACTATGACCAACTCCAAGTCATGGGTCGGATAGTTCAACTTATACTTCTTCAATTATTGAGAAGTATAAGCCATCATTTTCCGATATTGCATTAAAACACAACCTAGATCATGTCGTGGCGCAATGCTATACACCACAAACTCCTGTCTGCTATTAGGTAAAGAAAGAATTGTTGGTGAAGTTATTAGATCCTTTAACCTTTGAAAGCTTTACTCATACTTTTGATCTCAAATATATTTCACTCCCTTAAGGGTCAATAGTGTTAATTGAACAACAATCTCATAAACCCCTTAACAAATAAATGGTAGTACCCTACCAAGCCAAGAAGACTCCGAATCTCTAGACATTCTTTAGTTGCTCCAACTTAACAATAGCTTCCACTTTCTTCAGATCAATAAATATCCCATCACTTGAAATAACATGCCCAAAAAAGCAACTTCATACAACCAAAAGTCACACTTCAGAAATTTTGCAAACAACTGACTCTCTCAAAGTGTTTGTAAAACCATATACAAATGCAAAGCATGATCCTCCTAAGTTGATGAATACACCGGGATATCATCACTGTATACAATCACAAACTTGTCCTGATACAGATGGAAAACTTGATTCATCAAGTCTATGAAAGCCACGGGAGCATTAGCTAGACCAAAAGGCATCACTGGGAACCCATAATGCCCATAGCGAGTGCGAAAAACAATCTTCTGAATGTCATTCTCCTTTATGATTAGCTGATGATACCCTAATTAAAAATCAAACTTTGAAAACACACTTGCTCCTTGCAACTGATCAAATAAATCATCAACCTGAGGTAAAAAGCACTTGTTCTTAGTGGTCACTAGATTTAGTTGCTAGTAATCTATACATAACCTAGAAAAACTATCTTTCTTCTTCACAAGAAACACTGGAGAAACCTATGGAGACACACTATGTCGAATGAAGCCCTTATCCACTAGACTTTACAACTCCAACTCCATCTTGTACGGAGAAATAGATATCAGTACAATACTAGGTAAAAAATCAATAGCAAAATTAAACTCCTACTTCAAGGGTAGTCTAAGTAACTCCTCTGGAAACGTATTTGGAAATTCTTTAACTATCGACACACTCTCCAATGTTGGTTCAATAATAGTAGTACCATCATGTTCAATAATAGCAGCCCTTAAGCACCAATCTTCGAGCCTCAATAGCGGAGATTATGCAAGTTGGTGGAATCTTCCTCTAGCCCACAAACACTAATGCTGGGATCTTTAGCCTCTAGAGGGTTACCTGCTTTGTGAAATAGTCATTAGTATCTAGATGCCCACTCATCTAATACATGCCGAGAATAGCATCAAAATCCCGAATCTCTAATGGAATCAATCTGCGCTTTGCTTTGTTTCCCCAATTTTAACAACACACCCTCTAAACACCATCTTTTTTATTATCTCCTCGCCAAGTGGAGTTTGGACAACAAGCTTACAATCAAGTGAATTAAAAAATATATCAACAAGACATGCGAATGTAGTGCTAACAAAAGGTCTTTTAGATAGTGAATCAATCAAGACATAGGCCATACATTAAAAAGTATTCATGGTACCTATGCTAAGATTCAGTTGACCCTCAGCTTCTTCATTTTTCATGACCAAGATTCTAGTGTAAGATCTATCTTGGGACTATTATGTTCCTGCCTATGGTGCATTACTTGCAGTAATTCATTTGGTGATGGCAACATGAGCCCGGATAGAAGGCAATGCACTCCTAGATAAGTCATAACAGCCAGAAAAAGAGGTAGTGCGAATTTACCTAACTTAATTTCTGGCAAGCTAATCACATATGACCTGTCTAACCCCAATTTAAACACTTTCGTACCTCCTGATACAAGCTCAAATGAAATTTATTGCATCTAGGGCAGCAAGGTTTAGAACCAGATGATCTTATCCTTGATGTATTACTAGAATATGTTGAACCCCTCTAACCTATAGTCTGACTCGGCCATGATATAGTGGAACCAGTCACAGAAGTACTTCTAGGAGTGCTCACACACCTGTTATTCTTTAATGTCTATGAAAAAGCTGAGTCTGGATTCGTTCTCATAGTGAAATTCTCTCTAACTCTCTTGACCTCTTTAACTAGTTTTTCTACCAATAAAGCTATCTAAAAAGCTTCCTTGTAGCTTTGAGTCTCTGAAGTCCCCATCTTTTCACAGACACTGAAATTCAAGCCTTCCTCAAACTTTGACCATTGCATTGCGTCACTACCTACTAGCTCTGGTATAAAGTTTACCAAACCCTTAGCTCAATCTCATACTCAGTCACTAATTTTCCCACAAAACTAGTCTCATAAACACCTGCCACTTATGATCTCAGTAAAATCGAGTGTAAGACTCATCATTAAGCTCTCTCAAAAAATCATCCCAAGTCTATTGAGTGATATCATGACCTTTCAGATTCTCCTCTAAGTCTCAAACCTCACTCCACAGTCTCATTGCTGCCTTCAACTTCATCTCATCTTCTAAACTCATGTTTGACATCTTTTTTTTTTTACCACTATAGCATTAATAGTACCGTCAAAGTTATAACAAATAAGTTAATGAGCTTCCTCAAGCATCTTTTATAGTGCCGAAATCTAGTGGGGTCTTACATTCTTCAGTTGGACCTAATGTGGTAAGGGTGCTAAGAACACAAGTACTGGAATGGTAGGAGCATGATCAAGTGCAACAGGTGTATGCATCATGGTTGCTATAGTAGGTTCAGACTATGGTGGAGGTTGTTGAACACGAGATATTGAGGTTGCCTTCTGCCTAGAGAGGTGATACAGATGAACACGAGCTACTGAGATTACCTTCTACTCAAGAGGAGATAGAGATGAAACAGGAGAAGGTACTCCATGCATAGGTGCCTAATATGGAGAGAAAATAGGTTTAGACACAAAAGCAATAGCTCCACTACATGTGTGCATATGTTATTCTGGCATACTTGGTTGAAATGTAAACAAGGCTTAAGTTTTGGCCTTCAATGCTATATGTGACTATGCTATACTTTAACTCTATTTGGATCCACTATATGTGTAAAGAAAAGATAAGCATGCTTAAGGCCAGAAAAGGTATAAATTAAATCAAAAGCTCTAATACTAATAAAATTTTCATGTCCTTGATTTACTTCAATACTGATTTCCACAGGCCTGGCTTCATTTAGGTTGACTTGCCTCAATCGTCTTTGAAAATTTCTTTCAACTTCAGGATCGAGGCTTGCTAATGGAGTTGAAGTGCTCCCTTGGGTCATACAAATGTTCCTTCATAAAGTAAGTTGAGGTAAAATCAGCTCACGATTCAAAAGTAAAATAAGAAAAGAAAAGATAAGAAGAATGATCAAACAACAAAAAGAGATATACACAGATATGAATAATATAAACAAACTAGATCACCAGAATTCTAATTTTCTTAAAAGTTACCAGTCCCCAGCAATGGGGCCAAAAATTTGATGTACTCTCCACAAGTGCACGGATCGTTACAAGTAATAAAGTGGTAGCTCACAAGGGGGTAGGGTTTTCGAACCTCAGGGACTAGACTTCTACTACTAATTGATCCTCTAATGTCTAGTCAACTGAAATGGTGCTGAAGGTATTAACTACTACAAGAATAAGAACAAAGGATGGAAGAACTAAGTATATTAGGGTTGAGTTCGATAGTAGGAGGACAATGCTCTAGGATGATCCCTAAGTGCCTAAGATACTGACTTAAGTCTAATGCCTACCAGTGTACATTCTAAGATCCTTGTGGGTGCTCAAGAGCAATGTTGCATCTACGGCTATCAAATACGCCACATTTTGCAAGTATAACTATGGGCTTTATACACTCCAAGTTTTGCAACTACACTAGGTAATCACAACTACGGTAATCCACACATGCCAAGTTTTACACAAGCATCTACGCAAATCAAGCACGTCAAGTTATGCAAACACATGAATAAACAGAAGAAAATAATAGAACTCCATAGGCATTAGAACTCAAGTGGTCAAAGTATCAAAATAACATAGTTCACAATCCTGGGGCACTGTGGAATGATTAGCCCTTCATGAATTCATACAAATGAGAGAGAAAAATAAGCATAAGGAAGAGATGCATCTAGATTTCCCCCTCTTTACAAAATCTCCTCACATGTCGTTCAAAAACTCCATGGAAAGGACAACTCCACTCCTTCAGCGTCTCTAACTCAGCCTTGGCCTCCTTAGCTCGAGTGGTGGCAGTTGATCATCATTCCTTCAAAGGTTCCTCCACTAGAGAAAAAAAACTCCCGAACAAGACATCTTGAAAAACCCTAAGTCTAGGGATTAAAAGAGACTTTGGGCTCAACACAGTCTAAGAACGGTCGTGCTTAGACAATGCTCTTCTTGAAGCTTGTGAGTGAAAAGGGTAAGTGCCATCCCGAGGGAATTACGGGGAGAGCATGATCGTACTCCACCCGTGCTTAGCTTAAGTACGCCCATGAAAGGAGCGCGTGGACCGTGCTTCTCCTGAAAGTATAGGACCATCTTTTCTCGAAGTAACCACGAGGAAAAAGCATCCCCATGCTTCGTCCGTGCTCTTGCTGACAACCAGGGAAATCCCAGATAAAAGAAATGTGGGGAGATGGCAGGCCCATGCTCTGCCCATGCTCACATTGGACACGTAGAAGAATTATCTTCATTAGTTGGTTTTGTCCTTGATATCACTCCATGTGTGTTATGAGCCCTAAAAACCTACAACAAAGACAAACATACCCAGAATAGCATCATTTATCGACAAATTGTGTTAAAAGACAAGTGAAGGAGTGCATTGGAGATATGTAAAATATGATATAAAATTGATAAGTGCTTGTGTATGCATATTATTGAGTATGTTTTACTTACAACGAGCATTACTTTTATCAGATTTTATGGCTTATTCTTGTGCTTTTGTGTTCTTTTTTGTGCATAGGGTTGTGAGGTTGTCCTAAGGAAGGAAAAAGCAAAAATAGATTATGGAGCATCTATTTGGAGTTCTTTTGCGAAGATAAAATGAACAAGGCACAATGGAGGTGTGTGCTGACTTCTAATGATTGACAAGCTAAACAAGAGTTGGAAGGGCACCTAGGGCAATCACACATTCATGACTCAGCTTGTGTAAGAGTTTCGAGAGTTCATCCAATAAAATTGAAAATTAAAAAGGTCACACAGTTTACCACACGAACGCGTGCAAACTCGGGTGGCCTCAGTAAATAGAGAAGTAAAGTTTGAGGTAGAATTGTGTTAAGTGTTGAATTCCAAAGAATTCACACGGCCCTGTGGTAATTATACAAGGCCGTGTGGTGTCCTGTGTGAAAAATCCACACGGGCACGTGGCCGTGTGAGCGCCGGTGTGGATACCTGAATTCAAACTTTAAATATATATGTTGAAGGGTTTTGAAGGGGCTTATTTTCTACTTTTGGGAGGAGTCCGCGACAAGGTTGGAAGAGAGGTTTTTTCAAGGTTTAGGGGAGATAATCCGACCATCAACATCAATTACCATAGGAGGATAGCCATTAGGAGAGCCATCGATGGCCTTGTTTCATCAGATTATACCCCAAGCTTGACGGTGAGATCTTTGGAGTAGAAAGGGCAAATAGAGGGGATTTTCTTTATGGAATACTTGTATTATTATTTGATTTCATTCATGAATATGTATTGCTTCATGGAGAGCTAAACCCCTTTGGGTACTTGGGCATGTAAACCCTAATTTTTGTTTGCTTGTTTTATTGACTCTTACTTTGTTTCTGTAATTGAGTTTTTAATAGAGTTTCAATCTTGTTTGCTTATTTCTTGATTTTCCCTTAGAGTGATACTAGGGTTGAGAATCTATTTAATCATCCTTTTGATGAGTGATAGCTTCATTAGGATTAGATTCGATAAGGTTGAAGAAGGTTGAGAGGGTGAGTCGAGAGGTAGTGAAACATCCCCTTTTTCCTTCTGACGTGATTTATCTTACCTCCACATTTCAAGAGTTCTTTTAAATCACAATAGAGTGAAGTGTTAATAGACTTTCTCCACTAGGCTTAGTTATATAGGCACAACAGGGTGAAGTGTCGAGTAGTTTATTCCGCTGAGACTTAGTTGTGATTAGGGATCTTTTGCCTAGACCAAAGGATTTGATCTAGATTTGGGAATAGGGTTTATCACCTGGAGTCCTTAGAACCCCAAGCAGTCCTATGCAGTATGAGGTGTTAAGAGTATTCTTTTCCCTGGAACACACATATAGGGCTAGTTACGATTGACCTTAGATTTGGGATAGTGTGCTTTTGGATTTCCATAACTCTTTAATACTCGATTAAGGAAGTTTAGTTCTAGTCTTGCACTTGAAGCAAGAAGAACCTAGGGGTAGCATTGTCTTGGTGTCATACTTTTCTATTGATTGTTCTTACTCCTATTTATGTTTGCCATACTCACTTGTATTTTTAATTGTTAACGTTTGAATACATTTCACAAATCATTTGTCATTTAGCTTATTTAGCAATATTATTTGTTCTTTGAGCCTATCCCCTGTGGATTTGACTGTCTACCCATATGGGTACTTTATTACTTTGATAACCCTTGCACTTGCAGTACACACATGTAAGGGGTGTGTTAAGTTTTTGACGCCGTTGCCGGGGAATAGGCATTCTTGGAAGACTTATACTTTGCTTTTTAAGCTATTCGTTATCTATTCTGTTCCACACTTTCTTTTTCTTACATTTTTCTGATTTATTTTTCTTTTCTTGATTTTAGCTCCAAGTTATGACCCAAGGCAACCCTTCGACATTAGTTGAGGATGATCGAGAAATTGAGCGAAGAACAGTGCTATCAAGCTAAAATAGAAGTGGAATGGTCTGACAATATGGATGAGCAGAATGAGCAACAGAGGACACTCTCAAATTATGCAAGACCCACAGTTCATGCCACGCAATCCAGTATTGTTAGACCACCGATTATAGCTCAGAGTATTAAGCTCAAGCCAGGCTTCATCCAAATGGTACAACAGTCAGCACAGTTCAATGGCCGATGAAGATCCAAATAACCACATTGAGAATTTCTTAGAGGTGTGCGACCTGCTCAAGATCAAAAGGGTCATGGATGATGCCATAAGGTTGAGGGCCTTCCCATTTTCCTTGAAGGGAAGAGCAAAACAATGGTTGAATTCATTACCTTGAGTATCGATCACTAAATGGGAAGAGATGGTGGAAGCTTTCCTATCTCGATACTTCCCTCCTGCAAAATTTGTGAAGATCAGGAATGAGATATCTTCCTTTATGTAAGTGGAATTGGGGTCTCTCTTTGGGACATGGGATAGGTTCAAGGACCTCCTATGGAAATGCCCTTAACATGGGTTCTCTGAGTGGATGATTATCTATACCTTTTACAATGGTTTGAACCCAAGTATGAAGCAACTACTTGATGCCACAGCAGGAGATACTCTAGGAAGTAAAACCCTAGAAGATGCCCGACAACTCATTAAGGAAATGGCTATGAACAGTTGATAAGTGCTCATGTATAAGTAATATGAAGTATACTTTTTTTACATTAAGTATCATTTTTATCAGATTTTATCACTCAATTCATGTGTATTTGTGTTCTTTTGTGCATTTAAGGTTGTGGAGACAAGTTTGGAAGAAAAGAAGCAAAAATAGATCATGGACACAATTGTTAAGGAGACACTTGGTCGAAGAAAGGATTAAGGCACAAGTTGTAGACATGTGAGTGTGTGCCAACCTCCAAAGTGCTCAACTGAATATACAAATTGGAGGGGCACAAAGGCAGTCACACTCATAGAGTCCGACTTGTGTAACATTGAAGAGCTTCATCAATGTGTTTGAAAATAAGAGATAACGTGATCTACCGCATGGTTGTGTGACCAACTTGGCGTTCTCGATGAAGAAATGAAATCAAGAGCATTTGGCAGGAAACCATAGCAGTTACCCTAGTAAGATCACTGTAGTAGTTTATTTGGGGAATCTTTTTCCTATCTTTCGGCTATCATTTGGGGAGAGGGCGGCTAGGGTTTGGAGAGGTTTTGTGAGGCTTTAAGAGTGGTTCTATGGCATCGACATCGACTCCGCGAGGTGTGCCCTAGGCTGGATGGAGGAGTCTTTGGAGAAGACGAGGCGGCTCTTAAAGACCACCGACATGGATGACAAGAGGGTTATCTTTATGGATTGGTTGCATTTACATTCAATTTCATTGTTGATTTTGTATTGCTCCATGGAGAGGTAAACCCGTAGTGGGTGATTGGACTTGTAAACCCTAGGATAATTTTGTTTCATTGACTTTTATTATGTTTCTTTAATTCAATCTTGAATGCTTATTTTGTTGATTTTCCCTTAGCGTGACATAGGGTTGAGAATCCATCTAGGTAATCGATTGAAGGTGTGACAACTTTATTAGGATTAGCCTAAGCAAGATTGAAGAAGGTCGAGAGGGTGAGTCTAGAGGTAGCGGAACTTCCCCTTTCCCTTACGAAGTTATTTATCCTACCTCCACATTTCAAGAGTTCTTTGCGGTCACAATAGAGTGAAGTGCTAAGAGATGAACTCCACTGGCACTTAGTTGCATGAGCAATAGAGTGAAGTGTTGAAGTGAATCTTAGTGCTGGGGCTTAATTATGATTAGGGGTCTTTCGCCTGGACCAAAGGGTTAGATCTATATTAGGGAATAGGGTTTATCACTTGAAATCCCTAGAACCCCAAGCAGTCCCACACAGTGTGAGGTGTTGAGAGTATCCCTTTCTACCGGGGTATAGTATAGAGGGCTAGTCACGGTTTACCTTAAGTTTGGGACAGTGTGACTTTAAACTTCCACGACTCATTAAACATCATTTAGGAGGCATAATATTAGTCTTGCACTTGAAACAATAGTCCTAGGGTGAGCATTGTCTGGGTACCCCATCTTATCATTGGTTATCCTCTCTATTTACTCTTGCTTGCTTTCTTTTCTCTTTCACTTTTTTGTGCATTCACATCTTGATTTTAATCATCATTGTTTCCTGTTTTAGCTAAGTAGTAATAACTCTTGTTTCTAAACAAATATTCCTTGTGGATTTGACTACCCACTCACCAGGTATTTTATTACTGCGACGACCCGTGCATTTGTGGAACACTCACGCAAGGGGGGTGTCAAAGTTTTAGGCATTATTGCCGGGGAATAGGCATTTTAGAAGCATTTGCACTTAGCTATTTTAGATATTCATCACTCATTCTATTACACACTTTCTTATTCTTCCATCGTTCTTATTTGTTTTTATTTCTTTGATTGCAGCTCCAGGTTATAACCCATGGCAACCCTTTGACTTTAGTTGAAGGTGATCTCGAAATTGGAAGAAAAACTCATAGACAGGGAAAGAAACCTGTACAAGAATAGTCCAATCAAGCTGAGATAGAAACTGAAGGGTCTGACACTATGGCAGAACAACATGCACAGTAGAGGACACTCTCTGATTTTGCAAGACCTATAGTTTTGTGCAAACAGTCGAGTATTATGAGGCCACCGATTACAGCTCAGAATTTTGAGCTCAAGCCCGCATTCATCCAAATGCTACAACAATCCGCATAGTTTAGTGGGTTGGCTGACGAGGATCCAAACAACCACATTGAGAACTTTCTGGAGGTGTGCGATATGCTCAAGATTAATGGGGTTACGGATTATGCCATAAGATTGAGGGTCTTCCCATTTTCCTTGAAGGGGAAAGCAAGACATTAGTTGCATTCATTGCCTAGAGAATCGATCACTACTTGGGAGGAGATGGTAGAAGTTTTCTTGGCCAGATATTTCTTTTCGGGAAAATTTGCGAAGCTTAGGAATGAGATATCCTTCTTTGTTCAGACAGAATTGAAGTCTTTTTTTGAGATATAGGATAGGTTCAAGGATCCTGCGAAGATGTCCACAACATGGATTTCCCGAGTGGATGATTATCCACACTTTCTACAATGGGTTGAATCCGAGTACGAAGTAATTACTTGATGCTGCAACAAGAGGTACCTTAGGCAGTAAGACCCCCGAAGAAGCCCGACAACTCATTGAGGAGATGGCTATAAACAGTTATTAGTGGAACACACGAGACAGGAAGAAGGTAGTCGGACTTCCTAAGATAGATGCAGTAACATCATTGGCGGCCAAAGTTGAGTCCTTGAGCGAGAAGTTAGACACTCTAACTTGTCCTAGAGTAGCGGCAGTGATGAGTTGTACCGGATGTAGGATTAGGCATGCTTCTAATGATTGCCTGATTGCTATTAGTGGTACAACTTATGTGGAATAAGTGGATTTTGTAGGGAATGCAATGAGAGGTCAAGGAAATCCGTATAGTGGCACCTACAATCGGGGGTGGAGGAATCACCTAAACCTTTCTTGGAGCAACCAAGGGCAACAAAGGACTAATGCAACACCGGGTTTCTAACAACAACAACCATTGAACATGAAGAACAAAGTTTCAGGGTTGGAGAATCAGATGACGGATCTAGAGAAAGCTTTAACCAAGTTCATTCAATCGTCGGATACAAGATTTCAATTAGTTGAAGCCACACTTCACAATCACAAGGCATCGTTGCACAACTTGAAGAACCAAGTTGGTCAAATTGCGAAGTCTCTTTCGAAAAGACCTCATGGGAGTTTGTCTAGTAACACAGAGATGAATCCGAGAGAACATGTGAAGGAGATCACTTTGAGAAGTGGTTGTGAGGTTGAGAGTAGGCTTCCTAATGAGAAGACAAAGAATGAATCACCCAAGGAAGTGGAGGTTAAGGAGACACCTAAAGAGAAAGAGGTGGTACCCCCACCTTACAAGCCAAGAATTCCTTATCCTTCAATGTTGAAGAGTGACCAAAACGATGAGCAATACAAGAAGTTTTTGGGTCTATTCAAGCAATTGCACATTAACATCCCATTTATGGAGGCGTTGTCTCAAATGCCTCGTTATGCAAAGTTCTTAAAAGACCTCTTGACCAACAAGAAGAAGTTGAAGGAGAGTTCATCTGTGATCCTAGATGTTACTTGCTCCACGGTGTTGCAAAAGAATATGCCGAGCAAGAAGAAAGACCCTGGTAGCTTCATCATTCCTTGTAACATTGGTGATTTGGGTGAAGAGAAAGCATTGGCGGACTCAGGAGCAAGCATCAATGTCATGCAGCATACATTTTTTCAGAAGCTAGGTTTGGGAGAACCTTGACCCACTCGGATGACACTCCAATTAGCCGACCGACCAGTTAGACATCCGAGGGGTATCATTGAGGACATGCTTGTGTGAAGGTCAACAAGTATATCTTTCCTGTGGATTTTGTAGTGTTGGATGTAGATGAGGATGCCGAAGTTCTATTGATACTTGGGAGGCCGTCCTTGCGCACTTCCAAAGTACTTATTGATATGGATGGTGGGGAATTAACTTTGAGAGTTGGAGACGACAAGCTTACCTACCGTCTTGCCGAAGCCATGCGACACTCCCTTGACTTTGATGATACCTTGTATTTTTTTTGACACTACTGATGAGTTAATTGATGAATATGTGTAGTAAATGATGTGTCCGGACCCATTGGAGGGGTGGTTGGACCAAGACGCGGAGAATGAAGACATATCATCCATTGGTTTAGTGGAAGAGGTGAAACCTACCCTGGGAGTCATGAAGAGGATGATTCAAAAGTTTAAAAGGGCAAAAAGATGACACAAGAAATGCCCCAATGATAGTGGGGATGAGCATTCATGAAGTAAGGATGACAAACCCTTGTGTGGTAACAAACTCAATCATTCTCCCCTAACTTGCAAAGATAATGTTCATCATGCTTTTAAGTTGTAGGTAAGAAGGCAACTTTTCTTCATGAGCGCCCATGAGGTAAGAACAGGTACGTCAAACTTAGAGATGTTAAACAAGTGCTTTTTGGGAGCCAACCTGAGTTTTTATCACTTTTCTAGGCCTTAGTTTAGTTTTAGCATGAATAATTGCCTAGAGTTGGTGTTTTGATCTTATTATACATGTGCTATGATTTTCTCATGGATAGTTGATGTTTTCGTGTGTTTCATTATGATTAGCGAAGTTTCAGGTCGTTTGAGCATGTTTGCATGATTCTCTGGTCAGTTTTTCATTGTTTATGTTGTCTCTGTACATTGTATGAGTGTTGCTGAAATTTTCTTCAGAGTCTGCTAATTTTTTAGCAATCCAAAGAAGACACACGGCCATGTGAAATTTCCACATGGGCATGTGTCTCTGTTCAGAGCTCAACTTCTCCATCCCAAGAAGACACAGGGGCATGTGAATGACCCTGTGAGCAATTTTGTGAAGGGCACACGGCCATGTGGATCTCTACAAAGCCAAAGTTCTCCATCTAGATAAGACACAAGGGCATGTGAATGCCCCTGTGATTGACCATGTGCAAAGCACACAGCCGTGTGGAATTTCCACACGGCCGTGTGTAACACTTAGGAGAATTTCTTGAGCTCCAAAGAAGCCACAGGGCCATATGGGTGCCCTTGTGGCCAGCCTTGTGCTTGGCCAGGTTAGGCAAACAGCCGTGTGGATGCATTCAAAGGCAAATAGAGGAGATAGAAGGGCGTGTAACTGCCCCTGTGAACCCCCTATGGAAGCACACGGCCGTGTGGAATTTCCACACGGCCATGTGGATGCACAGAACATAAAAGGCCGCAACTTCTCTATTAAATTTAATTGCGCCTTTTCATTCTAAACTCCTTCACAAGCCAAAGAACACTTCCTCTCATCTTCCCGACCTTCTCTCTGTCCATTTAAAGGGTTTTTGCGGGTGTTTGCCGGTTGTATTCAAAGTTTTAGGGTTCAATTTTATCGTTAAGCATCACCCTCATATTCTTCGTCAATCTTTCAATCTATTTTGCATATGTTGGTTTATTTTGATGGATTTTGCCTAGTTTTCATGCATAACTTGCTGAGGAATGAATGTGGGACGTTTAGAGAAGCATTTTAGATGGATTGTATGAGTTTTTGACATCTTGAGCCGCACTGTTGTCACATCCCAAAGATCCACACGGTTGTGTGGATATTCTACACGGCCGTGTGGATTCCTGTAGAATGGTTTTTGTGTTTAATTTGATCACTTATTTCTCAATTTTTGAAGGAATGGCTCCCAAAACTAAGCGATTGGCCGGAAAACGTCCTCGAGAACCCTCACTTGAGTAGTTAGAGTTTGCCATACCTGAGTGTCAGGCCAGATTCGAGCGATTGGCAAAGCTCAAGTTCGGATAGTCATGTTACTCAGATTTAAAGTAAAGGAGCTCATCTCAGTGGGTAGTTGGCATCAATTATTGTCTATCAGAGAGCCAGCTATCTGTATATTGATAATGGAGGTGTTAGCCTCGTTCGAGTTTGATCGGTCATACAGATATTTCTCAAGCGTCGACGTCATCCAGTTCCGTGCTTTTGGCCAGTGTTATAGCATGAGTGTGATGCAGTTTTCCATCCGATTGGGCCTGTACGATGAGGCATATACAGATACTGAGGAGTATGACAGTCTACTGACTGATTATTCAGGCAGTTTGACCCCTCAAAGAGCCTACAGGATGCTATGTGGCCAGGGACAGTACGAGCCTGGGATCTCTAAGGCTACATGCTTGTCTCGACCGGCGTACAGGTATATCCATGCCATTCTTAGCAGATCAGTGAACTGCCGTGGTGACAGTATAAGGGTCCTCAGCAGACAGGAGCTACTCTATTTATATTCCATGGTATAGAGGATGTGTAAGTACCTACGTCATCAATGCCAGTATGCCAGGGTTAGAGTGATCTTCTCAGGCCCCTACATTACCAGACTCATCTTGGTGATGGGTTTACTCGACGCTATTAGAGGGACCGAGAAGACCATCGTACCAGCGCTCTTTGGTTTGGAGACCATGAGGCTTATGGGCATGCTTAGATGTTACAGAGACGAGGTGTATGTGGTGAACATGCCCCCACCCGAGTCGGCAGAGGGAGAGGGCGACAAGGCCGAGGGTTCGCAGCCAGCTTTATAGCCACCGCAGGAGTAGACCGAGACAAAGGCACCCCCTGCAGCATAGGAGCCACCTCCAGTGCTGATCTTTTCTCCATCTCGGGCCCATGATCAGTTTAAGAGACTCGAGAGTGTTATAAGGGTGATGTAGACAAATTTGGCTGAATTTCGCGCTACACAGGCTACGAACCACACTGAGGTGATGACACGTCTCGACCTACTACAGCAGATTCTTGAGCGGGACATGTCATCACAATTTGTTATCAGACCTCGAGCTCCAGCAGCACCTCTAACAACATCACCACCACTAGCACCACTAGTACTAGTAGCAGCAGCACCAGAGTCACTCGAGCCTGACACCTACGCATGAGGCATCTTAGTTTCTTTACTTTCTTTTATTTGATTTTCTGCGTTTTATTTTGGACTTGTATCACTCAAAAAGGATCTTCCTTCTAAGTTTATCTTGTTGCTTTTCATGTGTATTGAGTTGTATTTCATCTCATTATCTTTATAGACTCTAGTTTATTTTGTTTTTGTTGAGCTATACTGAACCTCCTTGTGCATACGTGCAGATGGTCTTGTGAGTATGGGAATTAAGGAATAGTGTCGTATTTCGGGTTTTTCCTTCTTGCGTAGGTTGGTGTTTTTGGCCTTTGTTTGTTTGTTCATTTGAAGTTTTAGGTGAATTCCTCTTTACTTTGAGTTGGTGAGGCTTGCCGGGGGGGGTTTTAGGTCAAGTTTTGAGGGTTTTAAAGGGTGTTCGGGCCGTGTACAGGTCGCACAGGGGGTGTGCGGGCTGTACACAGCCCGCACAGGCCTTTCTATGGCCTGTGTGTGGGGCCGCACAGTGGCCGCACACCCTTGGCAGAGGGATGTGCGAGCTATGTGCGGGCCACACACCAGCCGCACGTCTTCGGTTTTCCCTTTTTTAAAACCCGATCTAACCCCTCGTCTCTTCATTTCTTCTCCTCAAAACCCCTTATTCCTTCCCCTTCTCTTCCTCCACCATTCTTGCGAGTTTGAGCCTAAGTTTGGAGGAGCTTTTACGATTGTTTGTGGAGCTTGCAAATCAATCCTTTGGTCATTCAAGATAAGCTCTTCTCCTCTTCTTTCTTTCTTCTTTCCTACTTCTCCTTTGGATGATGAGTCTAGGGTTTGTTTGGAGCCTTGAGAGGAGTTTAATCCTTGTTTCCATTCTTATTTATTGTTTGTGAATCTTGAGAGAAGCTTTTGGCATTGATTGTTAGCTTTGATCTCAAGAAACCCTTGAGTGTTCTTCTTCCTTGTTTTGGAGCTACTGTAGCTTCGGTCCTTTCCCTTTGTTTCCTTGGTTTCGTTGGGTTAGACTAGAGCTTTAAACCCTTAGAACTTCTTTGGTAGCCTCTAGGGTTAGTTGAGAAACCCTAGAGTCGGTTAGGGTTGTTGGTAGGGGAAACCTAGGGTTTCCTTATGTTGCTTGTGCTAACATTGGTGTTTGTGATGCTTTGGCAAGGAGAAGTCGCTTTGGCTCGAGGCAAGGGAGTAGCCGAGGAGTAGCTTGCGAGGGAGACGAATCGCCAATTCTGTGAGTGGGATATTTATGCATTGCCTTATTGGATGAATGCCGATAGCTAGATATAAATTCACGAACACACACTTGTATTACATTCCTATACACTTATATCATGTTTTGGGTATAGTTTCATGGATTTATATTTGTTTGGATTTTTGGTGAATAACAATTATTATTAAGTGATCTTGAATGTCTTATTTGATAATTGATTTGCTAATGTTTGAGTTGTGTTGGATTATCGCTTCATTGAGTTTTCGAAACCCTTGTTTGTGTTAAAAGTTAGATTTGTTGTGAATCGTTGGGATTTTGAGAATTCTAATGCTTGAAACTTATTTTAGAATTTGCTGAGGTTTTCCATGTTATTCCTTGTATTGGGATTTGCTTATCCCCTTGTGTTTAAAGCGTGAGTTTCGATTGTGTTTCTATCGTTTCCTCGTGGGAATGCAGAGATTTATTTTTTATGGTTGGATGTTTTGTTGGCTATTGTACTTCGTGTGGAATTTCTCGTACTTTTGGTTTTGTTGGTGATTTACTACGAGGGCCAGCTCAGGTGAGAGTGGAGAATCCTGATTGGACATTTACTACGAGGGCCAGCTCAGGTGTGAGTGGAGAATCCTGACTGGACATTTACTACGAGGGCCAGTTCGGGAGGGAGTGGAGGATCCTGACTGGACATACACTCATCGGGAAGCTGGAGTCACCAACTAGTGTACCGGTCGGTCAACGTCAAGGGCATGAGTACCTTGACGGCCCTAAACCTAGCTGTGGCAACAGCGAAGGCTCAGGGATATGCTTTAGACCACTTTGTGCTGGGTGTTATTTTATTTACCGGGTTTGAGATTTATTTTCCGTCGAATTACTTGCCTTCGGTTATCTTAAACTTGTGGTGAGGGGGCGAAGTCCAACTGTCGCTTCTAGGAGCACAGTCTCCCGCAAGTTTGACTTGACTCAGGAGTTAAGTATTCTTGGACTGATGTTTCTTTTATTTGATTTGAGATCTAACCTATTCTATTCTCTTTTGTTGCCACCTTGAATTTGTGGTGAGGGAGTGAAGCCCAACTGTTACTCCTTGGGGAACAGTCTCCCATTAATTCAATTCAGCACTATTTTATTTTGAAATTCCCATTATCTATCTGGTTATGCTATGTATCGCATTATGCTGGGTTTTATGAGTTATTGTTGATGATTGGTTTGAGGTTTAACTTATCCTTTTCATATTGAACCAATGTCAAGATTTTATCGAATTTGAGGTTGTTGAAATCTTGTTGAAGCATGAAGGGTTTCTTAACCCTATCTTTTATTATGCTATGTTAAGTTTGCTATCATATATATTTATGTTCTAAATGTTATCTTGTTTTTGGTAAATTGCTTATTTTGATGCTTTATTATTATCTTTGTTATTGGTGTTTTCTGGTGGGGTTGTGTTAGTCTCCCATCACTGAGTAACGCTATTTGCTCACCCCTCTTTCTTCTCCTAGACTGTTGCAGGTAGTAGGTGAGGCGGTGCGCACTATGATGGGCATTTGTTGCTGCTCTATCTTCTGTGTATCTATTCTATTTCATGTATGTTTCTTTTTGGTCATGGACATGTAGTCTTGAATTATGGATCCACTAGTTTGTAGTAAACCCTATTGTATGTTTTGTACCTATCGCAACATTCAACTCTTGTGTATTAAGACTTGTTATTGTTGTTATAGTTTCCCTGTGCATTTGTGATCTTGTTTACTGTTGTATATTATCATTGTTGTTGTTGTTGTTGTTACTTCCACTCTTGTGTTTTGGTGAAATGTTGTGGAATTCCAGGTTGTTGTTTAGCCTTGCAGCGTCCTGAGGGCTGAGTGGTGCTAGATCCCTCCTCGGGATTGGCACGGCGGTTGTCGCGTCCCGTGGACCCGTGGGTCGGGGCTTGACAAATAGTCATTGGCACGGTCATGTGGCGTTTCACATGGCCGTGTGTGCTTCACAACCCGTTAGAACTCAACTCTCAATGAATATAGCTCCATCAAACACAACACTAGGAGTTCAAGGGAGTATTGTTTCAATTGCCCACCTTCACACATGTTTTGATTGTTTTGTTCCTTTATTGTGCTTGCATGCCTACATTGAGGACAATGTACATCTTAAGTGTGGGGGGAATTCACATTACGCATGCTTTACACTTATGTGTTCAATTGTTCATACTCATGTAGCCAATGGTGGTTCACCTTAGTTGCAACGATTGTATTCTTAAGTTTAGGAGAATTTTAACATTGTATACAATCATGCTCTAGTTTTTACTTGAATTTTAGGGAATTTTTGCCCGATTATCTTTTGTTGCACTATTCACTTATGAAACCTTGTGGAAACTCAAGTTCAACATTTAAGGGACTAGTTTAGTATTAATTTGTTTTGAGTTTTAGCATTAAAAAAAAACATTTGTAAATATTGTTGGTTTTATTTGTGCTTTTGGGGTGGAAAGAGCTACCACTTAAAGTATGAAGCTACTCTCATAAGCCAGATACTAGTTATGCCCTAATGAGAGAAAGAGCTATATCATGGGATGAGTGAAAGCTACCACACTGGTAGAAATAGCTACCACCTCGAAAGTGTGAAAGACACCTTGGCGGCCGCTTAGAAAAGGGGTACCTTAGAGGATGTGTGAAGCTACTACTTTCTTTTGCTTATGGATAAATAAGTCCTTTCTAATAAGAGCTTTGAGGAGTATTTTTTGGGTTGACTTAAGTGAGATTACACACACTTACACAATATTGGGTTTGTTGTCCGTTTTTATTTAAGTTTTTAGCTAGAGCAATGATTTCTTTCATGTAATGGTTAAATTTTTCCTTGCTTGTAGAATACCTCTTTTGCATGCTCTTGGTGAACATAAGGCAGAGCACTTTCAATTGTTCTTAGGAGATTCTTTAATGTTTTAGTTTTGCTTGAGGACAAGCAAAAACTTAAGTGTGGGCGAGTTTGATAAGTGCTCATGTATAAGTAATACGAAGTATACTTTTCTTACATTGAGCATTACTTGTATCAGGTTTTATCACTTAATCATGTGTATTTGTGTTCTTTTGTGCATTTAGGGTTGTGGAGACAAGTTTGGAAGAAAGGAAGCAAAAAATAGATCATGGACACAATTGTTGAGGAGACTCTTGGACCAAGAAAAGATCAAGGCACAAGTTGTAGACATGTGAGTGTGTGCCAAGCTCCAAAGTGCTCAGGTGAAGATACAAATTGGAGGGGCACAAAGGCAGTCATACTCATAGGGTCCAACTTATGTAACATTGAAGAGCTTCATCAATGTGTTTGAAAGCAAGAGGCGACATGATCTACCGCATAGTTGTGTGCCCAACTTAGCGGCCTCGATGATGAGAATGAAGTCGGGAGCATTGTAGTGAAATCCATGTAGTAGAATCACTGTAGTAAAGTAGTATTTGCAAGTACTGTAGCAGTAATGTTCACAGAATGCAGGAAAACGCAACTTGGAAATCCACACGGGCGTGTGGATGCCCGATTTCAGCCTTATAAATACCGAGATTTGAGTTTTATTGGGAGATCTTCTTCCTATATTTCAGTTATCTTTCGTGGAGAGCTGGGCTAGGGTTTGGAGAGGTTTTTGCGAGGCTTTAGGAGTGGTTCTATGGCATCGACATCAACATCCTTAGGTGGAGAGTTATTGGGGGAGCTTTTGTCTACATTGATTCGGCTTGGTGTGCCCTAGGCTTAACGGAGGAGTCCTTGGAGAAGACGAGGTGACTCTTGAAGACCATCGACATGGACGACAAGGGGGTTATCTTCATGGATTGCTTACATTTATATTTGATTTCATTGTTGATTTTGTATTGCTCCATGGAGAGCTAAACCCATAGTGGGTGCTTGGACTTGTAAACCCTAAGATGATTTTATTTCATTGACTTCTATTATGCTTCTTTAATTGATGATTTAATTGAGTTTCAATCTTGAATGTTTATTGTGTTGATTTTCCCTTAGAGTGATACTAGGGTTGAGAATCCATCTACGTGATCCATTAAATGTGTGATAACTTCATTAGGATTAGACTAAGCGAGATTAAAGAGGGTCGAGAGGGTGAGTCGAGAGATAGCGGAACGTCCCCTTTCCTTTCCGATGTGATTTATCCTACCTCTACGTTCCAAAAGTTTTTTGCAATCACAATAGAGTAAAGTGCTAAGAAATGAACTCCACTGGGGCTTAGTTGCTTGAGCAACAAAGTGAAGTGTTGAAGTGAATCTTAGTGTTGGGGCTTAATTGTGACTAGGGATCTTTCGCTTTGACGAAAGGGTTAGATCTGTATTAGGGAATAGGGTTTATCACTTGGAGTCCCTAGAACACCAAGCAGTCCCACACAGTGTGAGGTGTTGATAGTATTCCTTTTCGCATTGGCATAGTATAGAGGGCTAGTCACTGTTGACCTTAGGTTTGGGATAGTGTATCTTTGGATTTCCACGACTCATTAAACGTCAATTAGGAGGCGTAATATTAGTCTTGCACGTAAAACAATAGTCCCAGGATGAGCATTGTCCGGGTACCCGATCTTACTTTTTATTACTTTCTTCGGTTACTCTTGCTTGTTTTCTCTTCTCTCCTTTACTTTTCTTTACATTAATATCTCTAGTTCACTCATAATTGGTTTTCATTTAGCTAAATAGTAATATCTCTTGTTTCTAAGCATCTATTCTTTGTGGATTCGACTACCCACTCACTGGGGTATTTTATTACTGCGACGACCCTTGCACTTGCGGAACTCTCACGCAAGGGGTATGTCATTCATTCTCGCGAATATGGTCCCTCGATATCTTGAAACAAAATAAATACATCAAATGTGTAAAATGTCATCGAAACAAATGCAACAATTGCATGAAAGTGCATAAATTTTGCAAGTAAAATATGATGTATTTAGGTACTTATCAGCTGAGGTGTTGTTGATTGATGGATATTGTTGGTTATTTCACTCCATGTTAAGTTGCGCATGTTGTTAACATTTTATAGTGGCATCCTACTGCAGTAGGCGGTCTCCACGGCCAGCCTATTGAGGTGGCGTGGTTGACTAGCTAATTACTACAAGGGTCAGTTTTGGTGAGAATGTAGAGCCCTGACTGGATATTCATCTGGAAGCTGGAGTCACCAACCAGTGAACCGATGGGTCAACATTCATGAGTACCTTGACGGCCCTAAACCTAGCTGTAGCCACAACGAAGGCTTAGGGATGTTTCTAGACCACTTTATGCTGGGTGAGTGTTGGGTATTATTTTATGCTTGGTTTGAGATTTATTTTCCATAGTGTTACTTGTCTTGTGTCATCTTGAATTTGTGGTGAGCGGGCGAAGCCCAGCTGTCATTCTTAGGAAGGCAGTCACCCATAAATTCAATTTGACACTACTATTATAATTACTTATTTCATAACCAATGTTATTAAGTTTGCTATTTGAATACTTTTAAACTATTTGAACACTTATGTTTTAAGGTTAAATATTGGTTTGGTGATTAGCTTGTTTTTATAGTTTGGAACCCTAAGTTCAGTGTTTTGTGGTTTTGAAGTTTTAAAAATCCCTATCTGAGAAGACTTGCTTACTTAACCCTACTATTTTATACTACTATATTAAAGCTACTATTATTTGTATTCATGTTTTAAACTAGTTATTTTATTAGACAAATGACTTTTCAGAGATTGATGTTCTTATTTTGCTATGTTTCTGGTGGAGTGGTGCTAATCTCCACTTATTGAGTAACTGTGGTTGCTTACTTTCTCTCTCTTTCCCCTTTTTAGTTTTCAGGTCCTATTGACGATGCGGTGCTGGTGGACTGCTGGGGTTGGCTAGTAGCATAGCCTTCCTTTATCTATGTTCTCATGCATTTGTATCTCTAAGTGGCCAAATTCTGCCACTTGTCGCACGATGGTGTGCGGCCTGGTGTGCAGCCGGTGTACGGACTGCACACTAGCCCCGCACACCCTCTGGAGAGGGTGTGTGGGCTGTATGCAGCCTGCACACCACACTGGTGTGCACAGGTGACTCCTAGATTCAGCCCTTCCCCCAAACATGAAACAAGGAAATTGGTGAAGGTGCTATACAACACTCGTCTTAGTTATAAAATACAAAAATCTTTTTAACTACAACACCCAAAAGAGTTTACCAAAAACAAAGGCGAAGTATAGACACACAAACAAAGCAAAATGGAAAGAATGAGGGATAGAGCTCAAAGTCCAATCGAAAGCACATGAACAATTAAAATATAGAAATAAAAGAATGCAAAAATGTAAAAAGCTTGGGTTGCCTCCCAAGAGAATTTGTTTAACGTCGCAACCCTGACGTTCGAGTGTTGTGAAGTTAGTGTGGTTCAAAAGGAAAGATTTTATCTGACGCATTGACACACCCCTTTGCGTGTGTGTACCGCAAGTGCACGGGTTGTCGAAGTAATAATTACCCTGGTGAGTAGGGTAGTCGAATCCACAGGGAACAGGGCTACTAGTACTAACTTCTTCTCTGCAATCTAGCCTAATGACCAATGTGATTTTGTGGTGATCTAGTGTGCATAGAAATTAATACCAGAGATGAATAGGCAAAAGGTAAATAAAGGGAGATCTCAATTAATGAAGATGAGATACCCGGGCAATGCACCCCCTAGGCTCTATCATGAAGTGCAAGACTAACTAAATGCTTCTAAACCGAGTTCTATGAGTCGAGGTAATCCAAGAATAATCGGTCCCTGCTTCCAGGCCACCGATACTAGTCCCCTACAAGGTCCCGGTGAAGAAATCGCTCAATCTCAACACCTCACACCCCATATGACCGCAATAAGCTTTAGGGATACCTAAAAGTGAAACCGATTCCTAAAATTAGATCTAACCCTACTTCTAGGCGGAAGATCCCTAACCCCCTACAAGGTCCCGGCGGAGAAATCTCTCAAACTCACACCTCACACCAAATATGGTTGCATAGATCTTAGGGAATACGGAGATAGGAAACACTTAATCGGAAGGGAAAGGGGACGCTCCACTATCTCATGACTCACCCTCTCAACCCTCTTCAATCTCATATGTTCTAACCCTAATGGAGACCTCTCTCTCACCAAGGCAACAAATCAAGCATACCAAACAACCATACGAATCAATAAGGCATGCAAGCAATGATAAAACAAGATTGAAACTCAAATAAACTCGGATTTAAAAGAAAGCATAAAGAAAGTCAATACATGAATCGAAACCTAGGGTTCACATGCCCAAGTATCTACTAGGGTTTAGCCCTCCATGGGGTTTATTACAAAGCAAAACATAACACAATGAAAAGCAATGTAAACCATGGAAATAAACCCCCTTGAATTCGTGATGATGGCCTTGATGGGTCGCTCAACGTCTTGAAGGATCCTTCTCCGAAGCTAGGTTGCCAATGACTCCCTCGATCCTATGACGGAGGAAAGAACTATCAAAGTTGGTGAAGAACGGCCCTCCAATTCGGCAAAGACCTCCTCCTCAAACCCTAGCCGCTTCCTCTCTCAAAAGGCACACAAAAGATCTCAAAAGAACCGGCGAAACGGCCTATTTATAAGTCTGAATCGCGCCAGTCACGTGTCTTCACGCGACCGCGTGAGATCCCACGCGATCGCGTGGGCTGCAGAATTTCCACGCGGTCGCGTGAGATTTTGACGCGGTCGCGTGAACAGTAATTTTGCTACAGTACTGCTATAGTGAAATGAATAGTGTTTTGCTACAGTACTCTTCATAAACATGATCCAAACTCTCTCATATTGAGGCCACATGGTCGGGCACACGTCCATATGGTGAGTTATAAGATTTCTTCTTCTTCGAATCATCATTTGAGAGCTTTAACTATCTTCACACAAGTTGGGACATGAAGGTGTGACTGCCTTTGTGCCCTTCCATCACACAAATCATCTTGAATTCTTAAGGAAGTTGGCACACACCCTCATGTGCATGATCCTCTCTTGTGCCTTGACACTTGTGTTGTACAAAAGCTCCCAACAATACGTCTTTATAACCCATCTTTGCTTCCTTTTCCTCCTTTAACACTTCCACAACCTAATTGCATAAAAGAACACCAAAATACATTTTATGAGACATAATCAATGGTAAAATGATGCTCAATGTATGTAAAACAAGTAGGTAAAACATGTATAATCAAGCACTTATCACGCATCTGGGTGTGTTGAAACCTTACCAAAATATGGATTGAGACGATGCCCATTAACTTTGAAATGACCTTTTTCTGGATGATGAATTTCAATTACACCTTGAGGTGAGACACTAGTTGCCGTGTATGGTCCCGACCATCATGATTTAAGCTTTCTAGAAAATAGGCGAAGTTGGGCATTATATAATAGCACTTGATCCCTCTCCTCAAACTTCTTGTTTTGCTTTACATTTTTATCATGAAACTGCTTCACTTTGTCTTTGTATATCCTCGAATTTTCATAAGCTAAAGATCTCCATTCATCAAGTTCATTCAACTGCATTTTCATCTTTTCTCCAACTAAATGGAAATCAAAATTTAGGAATTTGGTGGCCCAATATGCCTTGTGTTCCAGCTGGTGACATGCCTTGCCATAGACTAATCGATACAGACTGCTCCCAGTAAGCATTTTGTAAGCTATGCGATAAGCCCATAGTGCATCTTCCAAATGGTCAACCCAATCCTTGCGATGATGAGCGATTACTTTGTCATGGATTCTCTTAAGTTCTCTGTTGGAAACTTCAGCTTGACCACAAGTTTGTGGATGATATGCAGTGGATGTGTGATGAGAAACACTGTATCTTTTCAGAATTTTCATAAACTGCGAGTTGCAAAAATGTGCCCCCCTGTCACTAATAATTGTTCGCGGTGCTCCAAATCTCGAGAATTACTTCTTAAAAAATTGCACAACCACTCGAGCATCACTTGACGGCAGTGATTGAGCTTCCACCCAACAAGATGCATAGTCCACGATGACCAGGATAAATTTATACCCACTAGAGTTCGGGAATGGCCCCATGAAATCAATTTCCCATGTGTCGAAAACCTCACAGACTTGGATGGCATTCTGAGTCATTTCATCCCGACAAAATATGTTTCTTGTTCTTTGGCAACGGTCACACGCCTGTATGTGCTTCTGAGTGACTTGAAAAATAGCGGGCCAGAAAAATCCAGCATTCAAGATTTTCTTAGATGTTTGATTGGTGCTATAATGTCCCCCAATTGGTCCTTCATGATAGTGTTTGATGATGTCCAGCCCTTCAGACTGTGAAACACATCGCCTTACTATCTGATTGGCGCAACCACGGAACAACTAAGGCTCCTCCCAAATATGATGCTTGAGATCTGAGAAATACTTCTTTTTCTGCTAATAATTGAGCCATTTGGGGAGAATGCTTGCTGCTGGTAATTGGCAATGTCTACAAACCAGGGTTGTTCATCTTCCTGCACTATATGAACTCGGTAAAGCTATTCCTCGGGAAATGACTCATTAATTTTGATATCCCTAGCTGATGATGAGTTATTGTTCTCCAACCGAGATAAGTGATCTGCAACTAAGTTTCCAGCTCCCCGTTTGTCTTTAATTTCCAAGTCAAATTCCTGAAGTAATAGTACTTAACGAATCAGGAGTGGTTTAGCATCGGTTTTGCTCAATAGGTATCGAAGGGGTGAATGATCTGTGTAAACCACTACTTTAGAAAGCACCAAGTAGGGTCTGAACTTGTCAAAAGCAAAAAACTATAGAAAGGAGTTCTTTTTCAGTAGTTGTGTAGTTTTCTTGAGCTCCCGTAAGGGTTTTGCTTGCATAATAGATCAGGTTGAAGTGATTGTCTCTTCTTTGTCCCAACACTGCTCCTACTGCGTAGTCACTTGCATCAGACATTAATTCGAATGGTGAATTCCAATCTGGAGCAACTAGGATAGGTGCTTGAATAAGCTGACTTTTCAGGATAGTAAAGGCAGTCAAACATTCTGGGGTGAAGTTAAATGGCTCATCTTTCTCAAGAAGCTTGGTCAATGGTTTTGCTATCTTTGAGAAGTCCCGTATGAATCGCTTGTAGAACCCCGCATGTCCTAAAAAGCTTCTTATGGCCCACACAGACATTAAAGGGGGAGTTTCTCAATGGCAGCCATCTTTGCCTTATCTACTTCAATACCCCTACTTGAAATTTTGTGTCCCAAAACTATTCCTTCCTTTACCATGAAGTGGCATTTCTCCCAACATAAGACTAAGTTAGTCTATTCACACCACCGTAGCACACGCTCTAAACTACTCAAGCATAAATTAAAAGAGTTGTCATACACCGAAAAATCATCCATGAAGACTTCCATGGTGTTTTCAACCATGTCTTTGAAAATAGCAAGCATGAATCTTTGGAATGTAGCGGGAGCATTGCATAATCTAAAGGACATTCGACTATATGCAAAGGTGCCATAAGGACAAGTGAAGATTGTCTTCTTGATAAGTGCTTGAGTATACATGTTTTACCCACTTGTTTTACATGCATTGAGCATCATTTTACAATGGATTATGTCTCATAAACTGTATTTTGGTGTTCTTTTATGCAGTTAGGTTGTGAAAGTGTTAAAGGAGGAAAAGGAAGCAAAGATGGGTTATAAAGACATATTGTTGGGAGCTTTTGTACAACACAAGTGTCAAGACACAAGAGGGGATCATGCACATAAGGGTGTGTGCCAACTTCCGGAATAATTCATGCTAATTTGTGTGATGGAAGGGCACAAAGGCAGTCACACCTTCATGTCCCGACTTATGTGAAAATAGCTAAAGCTTTCAAATGATGGTTCAATGGAGGAGAAGTCTTATAACTCACCACATGGACATGTGCCCGACCATGTGGCCTCAAGACAAAAGAGTTTGGATCGCGTTTTATGAAGAGTATTGTAGCAAACCATTGTTCATTTCACTGTAGCAGTACTGTAGCAGAAATCACTGTTCATACGACCGCGTCAAAATCCCACGCGACCGCGTGGGAATTCTGCAGCCCACGCGACCGCATGGAATCTCACGTGGTCGCGTGGAGGCACGTGAATGGCGCACTTCAGGCTTATAAATAGCCCTTTTTGCCGATTCTTTTGGTATCTTTTGTGTGGCTTTTGAGAGGCGAAGCGGCTAGGGTTTGAGGAGGAGGTCTTTGCCAAATTGAAGGGCCATTCTTCACCAACTTTGATAGTTCTTTCCTCCGTCATAGCATCGAGGGTGTCATTGGCGACCTAGCTTCGGAGAAGGATCCTTCAAGATGTTGAACGACCCATCAAGGCCAATCATCACGAATTCAAGGGGGTTTATTTCCATGGTTTACATTGCTTTTCATTGTGTTATGTTTTGCTTTGTAATAAGCCCCATGGAGGGCTAAACCCTAGTAGGTATTTGGGCATGTGAACCCTAGGATCTTACTCTTTATATTGATTTACTTCATGATTTCTATTGAATCCGAGTTTGTTTGAGTTTCAATCTTGTTTCATCATTGCTTGCATGCCTTATTGATTCGTATGGTTGTTTGGTATGCTTGATTTGTTGCCTTAGTGAGAGAGAGGTCTCCATTGGGGTTAGAACATATGAGATTGAAGAGGGTTGAGAGAGTGAGTCATGAGATAGTGGAGCGTCCCCTTTCCCTTCCGATTGAGTGTTTCCTATCTTCGTATTCCCTAAGCTCTATGCGACCATATTTGGTGTGAGGCATGAGATTGAGAGATTTCTCTACCGAGACCTTGTAGGGGGTTAGGGATCTTTCACCTAGAAGTAGGGTTAGATCTATTTTTAGGAATCGGTTTCACTCTTAGGTATCCCTAGAGTTCATTGCGGTCATATGGGGTGTGAGGTGTTGAGATTGAGCGATTTCTCCGCCGGGACCTTGTAGGGGACTAGTATCGGTGGCCTGGAGACAGGGGCCGATTGTTCTTGGATTACCTCGACTTATACAACTCGGCCTAGAAGAATTAAGTGAATCTTGTACTTCATGTTAGATCCTAGGGGGAGCATTGCCCGGGTACCTCATCTTTATTAATTGAGATCTCCCTTTATTTACCTTTAGCCTATTCATCTCTGGTATTAATTTATATGCACACTAGATCACCACAACATCACATCTACCCTTAGGCTAGATTGCAGAGAAGAAGTTAGTACTAGTAGCCCTGTTCCCTGTGAATTCGACTACCCTACTCACCGGGTATAATTATTAGTTCGACAACCCGTGCACTTACGGTACACACACACAAGGGTTGTGTCACTTCTCTTGGTCCTCTGGAGCTATGGGAATTTGGAAGTACCCAGAGAAACCATCTAGGAAATAATAGTATTCATGTCCAGCCAGTCATTCGAGCATCTGATCAATGAATGGCAGAGGAAAATGATCTTTACAAGTGTCATCATTGAGCTTCCTGTAGTCAATACAAACTCGCCAACTTGTAACTACTCTTATGGGAATGAGCTTGTTCTTTTCATTCGTCACTACCATCATGCCTCCTTTTTTTCGAACCACTTCGGTTGGACTAACCCATGCATTGTCAGAGATTGGGTATATTATACCAGCATCCATTAATTTGATGGCTTCAGCTTTTACCACTTCCTTCATGTTCCGGTTCAATCTCCTTTGGGGTAGGATTGAAGGTTTGTGATTGTCTTCCATTAGAATCTTGTAAGTACAGAAGGATGGATTTATCTCTCTGATATCCGAGATTTTCCATGCTAAGGCCCTCTTATGTTTCACTAGTACCTTTAAAAGCTCTCTTTATTTCTACAGAAAGATGAGAAGATATGATCATAGGTAGCCTTGAATTTGTTTCAAGAAATGCATATTCAAGATGTTGAGGTAATTCTTTCAATTCTAATTCTGGTTGTTGTTCAATGGATAGCTTTAATCTGTTCATACTATTACGATGTATCCTTTCAAATTCTTCCATTTCATCGGTAGAGCTCTCCGATTCAGATTCCCTTTAAATTTCATACACAAATTCCTTGGATTTTGAAGAACCCCCATCCTCACCAACTAGGCTAAGTTGTCTGTCGTAGGTCGCATTCTGCGTAAAATTGGTGTTATTAGCTCTTTCCGTGAATTTTGAGAAAATCTCATCATTACTGAGAACCCCCATCCTCACCAACTAGGCTAAGTTTTCTTAGTATTCTCAGATGTTCCTTGGCAACGGCACCAAAAACTTGATGGGCAAATGCGCGACACGCTAAAAAGCAAGCATGTGACTTCCCGGTCGCAAGTACACGGGTTGTCAAGTAATAACATCTCGTGCAAGCATGAGAGGGTCATATTCCCAAGGGCCCCAAGATCTACTATTACTTCCTTTTGGGGCTTACTATTTAGTTGATCGAAACAGGGTTGTTGTTTGTAATTATTAAAACTAAAGAAAATAAGGTAAACGAGAAAGTAAAACAAGCAAGTAACTCGATACAAACAAGAATAAAGATGAAGAAAGCAAGTATTGAGGAAGCCCTCGGTTGAGGATTCCCCTGAGACAAGACTAGGTACGGATGACAATACATTTTAAGGATAGGGTTGGCTTGGTTCTGGTCCGCTAGACTCGGATGTCGACTACTCCGGAACCTCCGTGGTGTAGCCCTAATCCAGTACGGGTTCCTCCATCCGGGCGATACCCCAACGATGTCATTGGGAATAGAGAGCCTTGGTTAGGGTTATTCTAATGCATGTTTTGGGCTAAAATAACACTAACCTCGCGGGAGGCTATCAATACCCGGAACCTCCGGTGTATTAATACAATGAATCCCCCTTTAATCATTAGAAGACCTAATACAAGCTAGCATCCAACCAAACAAGTATTTTTCAAAATAAATTCTACGGAACACATCCATTGTAGAATGAACAAGATAATGATAGATTAAAACCAACAACACAAGCCACACACATTCAATTATAAAAAAATACTATCATCCATACAAAGTTTCCTACCAAGTTTCACTGGAACCCGGTGGCCTTGGGAGTCTAATTCGACATAACAAAGTAAATGAGTTCACAATACATGAAAATCATATCACAAATGATACACAAACTCCCTTTGGAATGTCAGCTAGAAGGCGGTGATGAGAACTTTTCGGATTCGTGCCGCCGAGTTCTTTGATTCTTTCCTTGATTCTCTCCTTCTTCTCTACTTTAATTCTTGCCAAAATAACCTCCAAAGATGATGAGAAATGCTTGGATGTGCTTGGAGGTCGGACGAGAACAAGCCCCCTTCCAAAACCCCAGCAAAGGCCTTAAATATTCGAATGGGTGTGTGGGTGGTTATGCGGGCAAAAATGAGGCCGCACATACTTCGTTAGGGTTAAAAATCTCAAATCCCGAGTCTGTGCGGGCAGCGCAGTGCCCGCACACGCTACTAGCCATCGTGTTGTGCGGGCCGCACACTAGGCCGCATAGCCCACTACCTGGACTGTGCGGACATTGTGCGGCCCGCACAGTGATCGCACACTTTTGTGGGTCACTGCAGTGCCCACATAGGGTTCTGTGAAATGCTTCTCGCACGTCGGTTTGCATCTGGAGCTCGTGTAAACTTCGTTTCTTGTTCAATCTTCTCCGAAACGACTCCAATGTGGTTCATTCTCGTGAATATGGTCCTTCGACATCATGAAATAAATTAATTACATCAAATGCGCAAAATGTCATCGAAATAATAGCTCAAGTTACATGAACAGTGCATAGATTTGAAAGTGAAATACAACGTATTTAGGCACTTATCAGTCACCAGATGCTGGTAAGCCTTAGGGTGAACTTGTGTAGTTGGATGGTTTGATTTACTCTTATTATAGTTGGGGTGTATTGGGATTCCAGATTTGTGTATTGTGATGTGTCGGTATACATGAGAACTCTGTATGTCATTTTCCAGGTTGTACTTGGTGGTGTGAGCAACGCCCTTATACTAGACTCACTTAGCTTGAAAGGGATTCATATACGAATACATCGTGACCATCGGGTATTTTGTACCCCTCCAACCATTAGGATCGGACCTAGTTTGAGTATTAGCCCTAATTAGAGAATTCCCAGCTTTTAACACAATCATAGGAGGATTTGGTCGGAAGAAATTCTGTGCCAATACTCGTATGGGATTAGGGGTTAATTGCCCTGACCATCGGGTTGACTTATCTTAGGAATCTCTTGGTCGTATGCTCCAATTGCATGGTAGTCTGACCATTCTTCTCACTTTAGTAGCCCCAAGGGAATCCGCATCCGTGACCATTTTTTCACCCTCAAATTTTCATCCCTTTACCTCAACTGTAGACTCTTTGCTTGAGTTTTCTTTATTTCTTTTTGGTAGTTTAGAACACTTGCTCTTGGAATTGTAGGTTAGACAACACACAAAAAGGAAGTAAGGGTAGCTCCTTGGGCTGAAGTAATACAACCTCTGTGTCATGCATAGGGTACTACTTGAAGATCCCACGCACTTGCAGGACAGTCGTCAAGTTTTTGGCACCGTTGCCAGGGAACCCACAAGGAATACTAGCAAAAACTCATAGGTTGTTGATTTAAACATTGATTGTTCTTTCTTATTGTGTACATATATTTTCTCTTTATTCATTTTGTTCTCATTTTGAATTTGACTTTTGGTTGTTGGTCCATGCAAGATACCTATCTTATGACAAAAATAAACCCAACAAACTTGGTAGAGCCAGACAATGAGGTCGAGAGAACATTGCATTAAAGATTGAGAGAAGGGGCCATGAATTCAGAGCAATGAGAGGTTCAGGTTGAACAGAGTGAACCATCAGTCATGGCTAAACCTATAAGAACGTTATCTAACTACTAAAGGCCACAGTCCACTAGGAATGAATTCAATGTAGAAGGCCCTACAATACTAGAAAACAACTTTGAGATAAAGGCTACTATAATTGGCATGATCCAGAATTATGTCCAAATTGATGAACTAGCTTATGAAGATCCTCACAACTACTTGTCCCATTTCCTCCAAATCTGTTCTACTTTCAAGTTCAATTCTATCTCAAATGATGCCATCAGGTTGAGACTATTTCCATTCAGTTTGAGGGGGAGCAGTGACACACCCATTGCGTGAGTGTTCCGTATGTGCACGGGTCGTCATAGTAATAAAATACCCCTGTGAGTGGGTAGTCGTATCCATAGGGAATAGTGCTTAGAAACACAAGTTATCACTACTTAGCTATAGAGAAAATCAATGGTGAGAAAAATCAATATATGAGGACAAAGAAAAGTAAAAGAAGAAAAGAAAGCAAGCTAAAGTAAATAGAGAGGGAGATCAATGAGAAGATGGGGTACTCGGACAATACTCACCCTAGGACTATTGTTTTAAGTGCAAGACTAATGTTATGCCTCTTAACTGATATTTAATGAGTCGTGGAAAACCAAAGACACACGGTCCCAAACATAAGGTCAACTGTGACTAGCCCTCTACGCTATGCCCGACGGAAAGGAGTACTCTCAGCACCTCACACTGTGATAAACCCTATTCCCTAATATTGATCTAACCCTTTCGTCCAGGCGAAAGATCCCTAGTCACAATTAAGCCCCAACACTAAGATTCATTTCAACACTTCACTCTATTGCTCAAGCAACTAAGCCCCATTGGAGTTCATCTCTTAGCACTTCACTCTATTGTGGCCGCAAAGAACTCTTGGAATGTGGAGGTAGATAAATCACGTAAAAAGGGAAAGGGAATGTTCCGCTACCTCTCGACTCACTTTCTCGACCCTTTTCAATCTTGCTTAGTCTAATCCTAATGAAGTTGTCACACCTTCAATGGATTACCTAGATGGATTCTCAACCCTAGTGTCACATCTAAGGGAAAATCATACAATTAACATTCAAGATTGAAACTCAGTTAAAATCATCAATTAAAGAAGCATAATAAAAGTCAATGAAACAAAGTCATCCTAGGGTTTACAAGTCCAAGCACCCACTAAGGGTTTAGCTCTCAATGGAGCAATACAAGATCAACAAATATATTGAAATCATGTGCATAGAAACCATAAAGAAAATCCCCTTGTAGTCCGTATCGATGATCTTGCGGAGCGGCTTCGTCTTCTCCAAAGGTTCCCTTGTCAAACCTAGGGCACACCTCACCGAATCGATGCCGATGAAAGCTCCCTCAATAGTTCTTCTCCAAAGGAACTTAATGTCGATGCCGTATAACCGCTCCAAAAGTCACGCAAAAACCTCTCCAAACCTTAGCCGGGCTCTCCCCGAAAGATGGGCGAAAGATAGAAAAAGGATCCCCAAATAAATCTCAAATCACGGTATTTATATGGCTGAAATCCGGCATCCACACACCCGTGTGGATTCTCTGGAATTGGATTTCCTACGCGCTGTGAACAGTGACTGTTACAGCAAATTGGTACAATGTTTTGCTACATTAAACTGCTACAGTACTCGCGCCAAAATTGCTCCCGACTTTATTTTCTTCATTGAGGCCGCCAAGTTGGGCACACAACTATGCGGTAGGTCACATCACCTCTTACTTTCAAAACATTAATGAAGCTCTTCGATGTTACACAAGTTGGACAATATGAGTATGACTGCCTTTGTGCCCCTCCAATTTATATAATCACTTGAGAACTTTGGAGGTTGGCACACACTCACATGTCTACAACTTGTGCTTTGGTTCTTGCTTAGTCCAAGATTCTCGTCAACCATTGTGTCCATGACTTATTTTTGCTTCTTTTCTTCCAATTCGTCTCCACAACCCTAAATGCACAAAAGAACACAAATACACATAAATGAATGATAAAATCTAAGAAAATTGATGCTTAATGCAAGAAAAGTATACTTCGTATCACTTATACACGAGCACTTATCAAGCAGCCGATCGATGGCTTACTACATTGGCTCCCAGATCTATCACTACTTGGAAAGAAATGGTCAAGAAGTTCCTTGCAAGATACTTCCCGTGGAGCAAGGCAGCCTGACTAAGATAAGAAATTTCTGCTTTCAAGCAAGATGAGCAAGAGACACTCTTTGAGGCCCATGAAAGATTCAAGGACAGTTTAGAAAGAGCCTTCATCATGGTTTCTCTTTATGGATGAGGGTGCAGATGTTGTGTAATGGGCTAAACTATCAGACTTGTCAGCTTATTGATGCCACGGCAGGGGGGTTCTTTGATCAATAAATATCTTAAGGAAGCCAAGAAGTTGATCAAAGATATAGCCAATAATGAGTCCCATTAGAGTACTCTGGGAGAGTCTCCAAGGGTAACAGGTATTTATGAGGTAAGTGACAACACTACTATAGCCGTGAAGGTAGATGCTTTAACCAAGAGGTTTGATCAGTTTATGATAGGCCCAAGCTCGAATTCTGGGGCAGTCTTATCTTGTAACACATGCAGGGCAGGGAATGCAACTACACAATGCCCAATCTCTATTACTTTATTAGCTCTAGTGGAGACAATGGACTATGTTGGTGGAGGTCAAAGAGGCCCAAGCAATCCCTTTGGTACCACAAACAACCTAAGTTGGAAAATCCACCCGAATTTCTCCAAGGACAACAACAGCGAAGGCCACCAATTTCATCCCCAACAACAACAAGAAATTTCACTGAATACGTTTTGGCCAAATTCATAATCAATATTGAGGTAAAATTTCAGAATGTGAACACACAGCTTGGTAGCATTAATACACAACTCGCTAAACATTCAAGACAATTTAATGAGATAGGTGCAGTCCTAAGAAATCTCCCAGCTTCCATGCAATCACTTGAAAATCAAGTCGGGCAACTCGCTTGGGCAAACTCGGAGTGACCCAAGGCAGTCTCCCAAGTAATAAAGAAGAAAATCCAAGGGAGTATTTGGAGGCCATTACTCATAGGAGTGGGAAGCTAGTGGACACAAAGGCCGAAGAAGGCCCGTGTTGAGGGTAACCGTTCAAGAAGACCCTAGGCCAACTAAACCGGTGGTTGGAGGGAGCGATAACAAGAAAAATGAAAAGCCTTCACTTCCATTGACATCATGGGTGCTGGAATTCAAGCCATCCATCCCTATCCGATAAGATTGAAGCAGGACAAGGAAGACACTCAATTTAAGAAGTTCCTTAATGTATTCAAGAAATTACACATAAACATACCTCATGTTGAGGTATTGTCCCAAAATCCCAAGTATGCAAAATTCATGAAGGACTTTCTCACCAACAAGAGGAAGTTGGAGTAACTGGAGACCGTAACACTGCCTCAAAATTGTTCAATAGTAATTCAAAGGAAAATTCCAAAGAAACTGAATGCTCCTAGAAATTTCATCATCACATGTGTAATTGGGGAAAGAACACAAGAGAAGGCATTCGCGGATATGGGGCAAGCATCAATGTAATGGTATACACACTGTTCTTAAAGCTAGGATTGGAGGATCTAAGATCCACAAGAATGACATTGCAATTGGCTAACTGTTCAGTGAGGAAACCTCGAGGGGTGGTTGAAGATGTCCTCGTGAATGTGAACAAACTAATTATTCTGGTGGATTTCATGATACTCGATGTGGACGACGATATTGATAACCCATTAATCCTCAGGCGTCCCTTTATTAATACTGTTGGAGCTCTCATTTATGTAAGAGGAAAAAAAGACTTTGAGAGTGGGAGAAGGAAGTTGTCTTTACACTTCCCAACGCCATGAGGCATATGTTGGATCACAATGACCCCCTCTACTTCACCGATGAAATTGACATGGTTATTTCTGAGTGTGTGCAGGAAGTCTTGGCAATAAATCCTTGATAAAGGCCTAAATGTTTGTATTTTATGCATATTTATGTTGTACTATTCATATATAAATTGATGATTCGGTGTTGTTTTTGTAGTTTAATTGATCTTATTCATGTTATAGGCCTTAAGGATGCCCACATGAGCTCGACAACGCAAATGAGAAAAAAACAACACCGAAGAAGATGTTTTAGAGCCAGTTATTGTAGTAGCACTGTAGTAGTCACTGTAGCATGAAGGATTTAGGAAACGGCAAAGTCTCAATTTTCGTTGAAGGGTTTTCTGATGGCCGTGAAGATGGCTGTAAACCAGCTGAAGAATGCACTGTTTACTATAGCAATTTATGGAATTTTTGGCGAAATCCCAAGACTCTTATGGTCCTTCACGCCCGTGAACAAGACCATGAAGCTAACCCGAGAAGGTCTTTAAAGGGGGTTTTTAGGGATTTTTGAGACATCATCTTTTCCTACCTCACACCACTCACTCCCATCTAAAAATCTAGTGTAAAAGAAGCTCAAGAAGACATTCTTAGGAGTGGAAATCAATGTAAGAAGCAAGATTCGGCAAGATCTCCCCTCATCTCCTAGTGTAGAGGCTTGTAGAGGACAAGGAAGCCACCGTTTTGATGGCATTGTTGGAAGTTCTCCACGGTTTGTTTCTCCGCATTTATCACTTAAGGGAGTTCTATGTTGCTTTATTTGGTTGTTTTCATGGATTTGAACATGTATTTTGTTAGCATGAACAACTAAACCCCAAGGTCACCAGATGTTGGTAAACCTTTAGGTGAACTTGTGTAGTTGTATGCTTTGATCTATTTTTATTGTAATTGGTGTGTTTGAGATTCAAGCTTGGTGTACTTTGATGTATTGGTATACATGAGAACTCTGTATGTCGATTTCTAGGTTGTACTTGGTGGTGTGACCAACACCTTTGTACTAGACACACTTAGCTTGGTGATTCATGTACAAATACACCGTGACCATCGGGTATTTTGTGCCTATCTAGCATTAGGGTTGGACCTAGTTGAGTATCGGCCCTAATTAGAGATTTTCCCACTTTTAATGCAATCGTAGAAGGATTTGGTCAGAAGGAATTCTGTATTAATACTCATATTGGATTAGGGGTCAATTGTCATGACCATCGGGTTGACCTATCTTACGAATCCCTTGGTCCAAACCACTAGTTGCTTGGTAGTTCTAGCATCCTTCTCACTTTAGTAGCCCCAAGGAAATCCTCATCCATGACCAGCTTCATTCCTTGATTTTTACCCCCACTTTACCTCGACTGTAGGCATTCGTATTAGAGTTCTTTCTGCTTCTTTTGTAATTTAGAGCACTCACTTGAATCTGTAGGCTAGACAACACGTGAAGAGAAAGTAAGGGTAGCTTCTTGGGCCCTGGGAATATGACCCTCTCATGCTTGCATAAGAGGTATTATTTGACGACCCCATGCACTTGCGGATGTCACACCAATCCTCTAGATGATTATTTAGAGGAGTTAGATAACAAAGAAGATCAAGACAACATGTCTACTCCACCACTAGTTTGAAATATAAGCTATGTGGAGGCAAACTTGTCATCAAGTAGTAAGAAGAAGAAGGGATTAAAAAAAATGTGGATCAAGGTGAATAAGGAATTAGAGAAAAGCATGAACCTCACACTATCACCACCACAAGATGAAGACAAACTATATTTTGATTGACATGGTGGATTTCAAGTTTTCTTATGCCTCTTAATGAACCTCCCATGTGGTAAGGTATTGAAGAAGACTGGAGGTAATAACCCCCTTTTTTATCCACCATGAAGGTAAGAAAAAGTACGTCGACCTAATGACATTAAACAAGAGTTTCTTAGAAGGCAACCCAAGTTTTTCAACTTTTCATATTTTATTTTTTTTCATATTCTCGTAGTGCTGTTGATTGATTTGTTGTGCTTTCATTCTTGCTTATTGTGTTGTGCTTGTTGTCTCACCCATGCTTGGTTTGATTCATTGGTGTTTTATTCTATGATTTGGTGTTATTTGAGTGTAATTTCATGTATTCCTTAATGTTAAAATGGTTGTACATTATTTTTCCTTGAGGTTGCAGCTTGTTTTAGACCTTTGGTCATATTTTTCAAGCTATGTGGGTGCCCATGCACCCGCATAAGAAGCCGTAGAGGCTACAAGAGCCTTGTGCAGCCAGCCATGTGCCAACATGGCTGGCTGCTGATGAGTGCATTATATATATATTTTTATATACCCTATTATGTGTTTTAATTTGTGCAGATAATTAGGTTTTTGGCCCAAAGGAACTAGTAGAAATGAATTTCGATGCAAAAATGCATTGGAATACATGTTTCAAGACAAGAAGGGTCAGAAGCACACCTATACTGGGGGAAGCATGGTTGAAAGCACGGGTGTTCTTAGCTCTGTGTGATTTATTGGCGTCTACAAAGAACTAGAAGCACGGTTTGTGCTACTCCTAGTATCCTCGTACTGGGGGAGCACGGTCGGTAAGCACGGGCGTGCTTACCCCCATTCATTTTACTGGAAAGTCATCAGAAACTCAGCATGGTCACAAGTGCTCCTAGCACCCTTGTGCTAGTGGAGCACGGTCAATGAGCATGAGCGTGCTTACCCTCGTGCATTTTACTTGAATCACACCAAGACTATTTCTCAGGATTTGGAGCTGAGCAGGGTCATCAGCACTTTCGTCATCACGGGTGTGCTTGCATTGAAAAAGGGTTATTTAAACCCTAAAATTAGATTTCAAAGGGGATCTTCTATCTATTGGAGGCACAGCTAGGGTAATGGAGAGCACCATCTAGGGCAAGATCTGGAGGGAAGATAAAGGTGAAAACAGAGGATTGTCGATGATGACCATTAGAAGCCTTCTCCTACTCGATTGTGAAGCAAGAAGGGATTTTAATGGACAATCTTTATTTCTCTACTTGTTTTGTTATGCTTGATTGTAAAACTATGAGAGGCTAACCATCTTTTTGTGCCCCGGATTATGAATCTTGACTTTTAATGTTTTGATTTTAATGCTTTTATGTTGCTAGCTTAATATTGGGATTGCCGATAGCCGCGCAAGTGTTGATGTTTCGTTGATAGTTTCCACATTAGGTTGTCATTACATTTTAAGTTGCTACTTAACCCTAGATTGGCTTGCTATCTAGAGAGTAGTCGTACTCGTTTAGTTAGGGTACATATTAGGGAAGGGGTTGAGTCTGCTCCGTGCCATTGAGCAGGGATGTATATTTACAAACCCTCTCAGGTTTCATGGTCCAAGAGGAAACTCTTGAATCATTGCCTAGTCAATGCATTTGTTAAGTGGATTAATCTGGGCACTGTTCTTTTCATCGTTGTCTTCTCAACCCAAAACTCTACCTCTTCTTTCTTTTCTATTCTTCTATTCTTTAGTAGATTAATTAATTCAACCCTATAGGTTGAATTGGCTAGATATTGGAAAACGAGTATTAAGAGCTATACTAGTCCGTGTGGATTTGACTACCTGATCCTATTTCGTACACTTGACTACTTGTACAACCTGTGCCTTTGAGGATACACAAGAGGCTTATCAGCCGCACAGCCTAGCTTAGGACCATATGGCCAGCCATGCACCCGTATGGCTAGCTGCATGGCGCGGGCATCCCATTTAGGGCTGCCTCTCTCCCTCTCTTCCTCTCTTAGCACTATTCATCTTCTTCTTCCCCTCCTAGCTCTCCATCTCTCTTCATTTTTCCTTCATTCCTCCACCATTTTCCTTCATTTTTCTTTCTCTCATCCCCTCTCCTTCCTCTAGAGACCTTATCCTTGAGCTTTATTGGGAGTTCTACCATGTCTTTCTTCAAGTTGCTCAAACATTTTGTTCTAGTCCCTAACACTAGGTTAAGCTCAAACTTAAGTTTTATTGTTGGATTTTCATGCTTTTAGAGTTTAAATCTTGTGGTTCGACGTTGGGATGTGGGTTGTGGTGATTTTATGAGCTTATTGCCATCTTTTGTAAATTTATAAAGCTCCATTTACAAGGGGAACTCTTGCAAAAAGATTTTTTGGGCCATCAACTTCTTTTTGAGGTTGGTTGGCAATCCTAGATTGCAAGAAGACTCTTGTTTTCCTTATTTGTGGGTTAATTATGCTCATCTTATCTTGTAGGGATGCCGACCAAGTGTGTAGCCTCAAAAAGATCAAAGAGAGATCACCCACCTACCGGAGAGCCACGCTTCAAGCATGAGTCATACAAGATAAGATACTCCTTATTAACCTCTGAACCCTTTGGCATCACGCGAACAATTGATTGGAATGCATTGGAAGCCTTGGGGTTGGACAAGACCATCTTGGATTATATTTCACATGACTGATGGGACAAAATCCTCTCTATCAATGAACCCTCTTATCATGAGCTCACTTTGGAAGTTCCAAGCTCGATAAAGGCCGTCAAGCATTTACAATATGTTTGGGAAGCTAGTTCCATATCATTTCTAACCTTTGGAAAATAACATAAAGTCAACTATACGAAACTAGGGATTTATTTGGGCCTCTACAAAGAACGATACACACATACGGCTGAATTCCATTGAATACCCATGGACTTTCCACATCATACATCACCGACATCACTTTAGAAGATCCTCGCCATAGCCAAGTCCAAGGAAGCCTCCCAAATACCCAAACCATCAATACATCCACATGCTCCTTGCTAGGAGCATAGGTTGTAGGCTCAATTCAACAGGGGTTGTGACTTATCCCGATCTCTTGATGATGTATAGCATCCTCGAGCGCTACCCACTTCATTTAGGGAATCTCTTTGCCAATGTACTTACACATCAGGGTTAGTCCACACACCTCAAAGGTATCTTTCCTAGGCCCTAATCAAGCACACTCGAGACATAACCATAGTTTGCAGCACCACACCACTAGGCATGTCTGCCTTACTTGCGATGAGGATAGTGGTCAGATGAGAGAATACATATAACCTGACCCGATCATTAGGTTAAGGAGAGCGTCCTGCTGAGTCCCCACAGGAGACTAAGTCTGTGCTAGATTACACTCCAAAACCACTTGAGGTAAGGTTCCAAAAGCTACACAGAGAGGTCCAACGTCAAGTACAAACCCTTTGGCAAGGGTGGCAGGAGATAATTGCATCACAACACCAAATCAAGCGAGACATGGCTGAAGTCTTAGCATTCATCCGAGGATCTTCTTCCTCTGTTGGCACTATCTCTGCTACCACCACAGCCATGGCACCGACTACTCATAACAAAGCACAGCATCCTTTCTAACTCTTATCCATGCATGGGTTTTATTCTTCTTTTGTTGTGTTATTTTAGTTTGTGGTTGTACTTATACCTTCACTTTTTGTAGTTAGCAAGGGTTCAATCCCTGCTAAACTATGTTTGTTTCTATATTGTTTGTTGTTTCCCATTTTATTTATTTGTGTCTCCTCTATTGTCAAATTTTGAGATGTGACATGCTTGTTTATCCTTGTAGGAAAATCAGGACAAAAGCTCCACTCCCACCACCCTCTTTTGGTTAGACTCCCCCACGGTCATTCATGTATCACAATTCTTTCATCGACAAAAGGGGGAAGTTATATTTTACACTTCCCATGTATTTTATTGTTGATTTCCACCATATACTACTATTTTATGTGCACGAAGGGGAGTGTATGACTCTAGGTGTGGGGATGATGTACTTAGTACATTTTGCATGCTTATTTTACCTATGATAGCTATGATATATGGTTAAGAACTTTCTAGCTTAAAAAGATGATAGATGCGAGTCTTATTTCTAAATTGTGCTTGAAGTAAAGTCCTATTCTTCTTCAGTGTTGTTCTCATATTTCTGTCATAAAACCTCAACCTTGCACACCCTGGATAACCCATTACTTTGACTTAGGCGTCAGATTGTTAAATTCGACCTTCAATAACATTTAAGAGCTATTGGTACTCTCCTTGTATTTCTTTAGCCCTAAATGAAGTTTGTAGTTTGTACCTATGAGACATGAGATAGGCCTATAATAAAATATAAAAAAAATGGAGTATATGTCAGTATTCCTCTGCTAGTAAAGCACGAATGAGTCTATGTAGACATTGAATCGAGTAAGTTGGGTGGCTCTTGTGCCTAATCAGCATGTGCATCCTCCAGAAAGATTTTGTACAGTCTACGTTAGTCCGACTCAAAAGAAAATTTACTGATCTCTTGCAACCTGTTTACATTCACTTGAAAGCTAAAATTCTACTTAGGGATTGCAAGATTCTTGACTAATCATTGAGGATGGCTTTAGCAACTCTAAGGCTGGTTGTCTTTGTGTGTGGAGTGAATAGGGAAAGAAGCACCTCACTTACGAGAAGCACTCTAGATGGGACAGGAATATCTTTATTTGTTTGACTTTACTACAACTCACAATCCTATCTTCTTTTCAATTCGTGCTTGTGGAGTTCTTTGCTATTGAGCTTGAGGTCATATATTTAGCCTCTTATCATCTTTCCACAGTTCTTCATGGTTGTTTGCTTGAGGGCAAGCAAATGCCTTGGTGTGGGGATGTTTGATAAGAGCCTAAATATATGTATTTTATACGTATAAGTTATGTACTATTCACTCATATTTGGATGAATCGATGCCTTTGCTATGGTTTAATTGGTTGTATTTATGTTATAGGCCTTAAAGAACCCAAGGTGAGCTCAACAACGCAAGCTATGAAGAAATCGGCACCGAAAACGGTATTTTAGAGCTATGGGCATTGTAGCAAAACACTGTAGCACTTAAACGTAAAATTTGGCAAAAATCCCGAGGCCTATGCAGCCAGCCATGTGCCTGCATGGCCGCCCATATGGCCATCCCGAAAAGTCTTTAAGCCACATTCTAGGGCAAAGAAAAAGGGGCTTTTGGAGGAGAAAATTTAGGGCTTGAAGGAGGATCATCATCTCCTGCCAGAAGGATCTCGTGGAGAAGGTTTTTAGAGTGAAATCAAGAGAAGAAGCAAGATTTGGAAAGATCTCCAATCATCTCTTTGTGTAGAAGCTTGTAGAGAACAAGGAAGCCACCCCTTTGGTGGCATCGGTGGAAGCTTCCTACGGCTTGTTACTTCATACTGATCACTTGATGGAGTTTTATGTTACTTTGTTTAATTCTTTTTATGGTTTTGAGCATGTATTTTGTTAGCATGAACAACTAAATCCCAAAGTCACCGGATGCTAGTAAACCTTGGAGTGAACTTGTGTAGTTAGATGGTTTGATTTACTCTTATTGCAGTTGGTGTGTTTTGGGATTCAAGCTTTGTGTATTGGATGTGTTGGTATTCATGAGAATTCTGTATGTTAATTTTTAGATTGTACTTGGTGGTGTGACCAACGCCCTTATACTAAACTTACTTAGCTTGAAAGGGATTTATGTACAAATATGCCGTGACCATCGGGTATTTTGTACCTCTCCAACCATTAAGATCGGACCTAGTTTTAGTATCAGCCCTAATTAGAGAATTCCTAACTTTTAACTCAATCATAGGAGGATTTGGTCAGAAGAAATTCCGTGCCAATGCTCGTATGGGATTAGGCGTCAGTTACCGTGTCCATCAGGTTGACCTATCTTAGGAATCTCTTGGTCCTAACCATCAGTTGCATGGTAGTCTTAGCATCCTTCTCACTTTAGTAGCCTCAAGGAAATTAATATTCGTGACCACTTTTATCCCTCAAATTTTCACGCTTTTACCTAGATTGTAGACTCTTTCCTTTAGTTTTCTTTATTTCTTTTTGGTAGTTTAGAACACTTGCTCTCAGAATTATAGATTAGATAACAAGCGAAAAGGAAGTAAGGGTAGTTTCTTGGGCCCAGGAAATATGAGCCCTATGTCATACACAAGGTACTACTTAACTACGTCGTGCATTTGCGGGACGGTCATCAAGTAGCCACTGTGACAGTCAATTTTGGAAAAGATCTTAAACACATTTATTGATCTAGCATGTCATCAAGATTTGGGATAAGAAACTCGTACCCAATGGTGATCTTATTGATAAGTTGGCTATTATACATATCCTCCAACTACCATCTTTCTTTGGAGTAAGCAAGGCAAGAACCAAACATGAGCTTATACTTTCTCAAACTTGTCCCTTCTTCAATAATTCATTTAAATTTTAATTGAAAATTTTATTCTCCTTTAGACTCATCTGATAGTGTAGCAAATTAAGCAAACTAGCATCATAGATTAGATAATGATGGTGTTTAATATCTTGCATAGGTAGCAACCCATTAGGCAACTCATCTAGCATGATATAATAAAACTGCTCTAAAAGTGGCTGGATTTCTTTTGAAATGTTTTATTACTCCATATTTAATACATATTTTACAATACGCATAAGTAGTTGCCATGTTTGCTTACAAGCAATCATAAAGTCTTTTTCCATATTAAGAAGTAAAATCTACCCCTTGACTTAACAAACTTTGGGTTGAGTTTTCTTTATCATAGGAAGTAAGGTATAAGTGGTCCCTCTTTCTTCACCTTGTACTCATTGGTTCTCCTTATATATTGTGAATCACAACATATTGCCATGGTCTTCCTAACAGTACATCCATCTTAATAATAGCACAATAAGTCTCATCTCAATATAAGCCAATGGAAAATGATACCTTAAACCTCATATCAACATATATCTCACCAAATGCTTTAATCTAGCTTGCCTTGTAACTTGTAAGGTTCAATATATCAAATTCAACAAATAAACTAGCTTTTCACTCACAAGATTTTCATTACTTCCATTATCAATAATTAAGGAGAATTGTTTGCCACTAATGGTGTGCTAGTGCGAAAATACTTATGTAACTAATTCTTATCTTCTAGCTTTGGTGTGAGCATCATCGTTTTTACCAAATTTATCCCACTATCATCCTTAGACTCATAATTAATATCATCTCCACTAAGATCGTTGTAGACTACCTCTGTACTCTTATCCTAGCCCTTATTATGTAAAGAAACGATGGGGTAAAATTAATTTTGTGCCTTTAATGTAAAGAAATGAATTTCTTTATTTATGAAATATTTTGAAGATCATTATTTGATTTAATAATTATAATTAAATGAAAGTTTTTAGGTAGAAAAATTTTCTCCTTTTTTTCTTTGATAGTACACCCTATATATATAGGGATAAAAATACAACAAGAAACTCTACAAGGAAAGAATAATCTACAAGAAAGGAAGAAAATAATCATCTCCCAAAATATGATCACAAAATCATGAATAGCCTGAAATCTCTCTAATTAAATCTCCCAAAAATAGAAATCTTCCAACACTCTCCCTCAAGCTGGAGCATATATGTTTATCATGCCCAGCTTGCCAATTAGACCATTAAATGAAGGTTTATGTAGACCCTTTATAAGGACATCAACTATTTGTTCTCTAGTGGGCACATACGTCATGTAGATTCTCCCCTCGTTAATTTTCTCCTTGATGAAGTGATGATCTATCTCCACATGTTTTGTTCTCTCATGGTGGATAGGTTTTTGAGCAATATTTATTGCAGCTTTGTTATCACAGTACACTTTCATAGGATAGTTATTGATCATCTTTATCCCTATAAGTATCCTTTACAACCATATACCTTCACATATTCCCTGAGCTAAAGCACGAAACTCAGCCTCAGTACTACTCCAAGCAACAACCAATTACTTCTTGCTTCTCCAAGTCACTAGATTACCCCAGACATATGAACAATAACCTGAAGTAGACCTTCTATCAACTGAAGAACCTACCCAATTTGCATCCGTATAAAGTTCCACCATAATCATTCTTCTTGAAAAACAACCCTTTTGCCTGGTGTTCCTTTTAAATATCTCAAGGCCTTGTAAACTGCTTTAAGACTCCTTTGGTGAGTGCATAAATTGACTAATCATACTCATGACAAATGCAATGTCAGGCCATGTATGTGACAAATAAATTAATCTTCGCACTAGCCTTTGATACTGCTCTCGGTCAACCTACTGGCTTTCTTCAACACTAAGCTTCGTGTTTGCTTCCATGGGTGTCTCACTAGGTTTACAACCTAACATCCCTGTATCTGTGAGTAAATCAAGGGTATATTTCCTTTATGAGATAGAAATTCCTGCCTTACTTTTAGCCACTTCCATGCCAAGGAAATACCGTAGAGCGCCAAGATCCTCTAGCTCAAATTCAACTGCAAGATACTTCTTCAAAGCTTCTAGTTCCACTAGATCATCTCTGGTAACAATAATATCATCTATGTAAACTATAAGAATGGCTATCATGCCATCTTTAGAGTGTTTGTAGAATTAAGAATGGTTTGACTGAGCTTGTGTAAATCCTTTCCTCTTGACATCACATCTGAATTATTAAACCACTCTCTGGGAGATTGCTTCAATCCAAGAGGCTTCTTTAGTCTACAAACAAGATTCTTTCCATTTCCAAAACTAGGTGGTAAATCCATATAGATTTCTTCATGCAGGTTACCATTCAAAAATGCATTTTTAACATCTAATTGTTGTAGTAGCCAATCAAGGTTAGATGCTAAAGAAAGGACTCTAACAATATTCAACTTCACCACAAGAGCGAATGTCTCTTGATAATCCACTCCATAGGTTTGAGTAAAACCTTTTGCAATAAGCCTCGCTTTGTACCGACTTATACTTCCATCAGCATTGAACTTGATGGTAAAGAACCACATGCAACCTACTGTTTTCTTTCCTTTTGGTAATTCAACCATCTTCCAAGTTCCATTCCTTTTCAAAGCATCATTTTTTCTTGAACTGCCATCTTCCATTTTGAATCAGCTAAAGCTTCTTCAATGTTCTTCAGAACCTCCATCTTAGTTAATCGAGTAGAAAAAACCTGAAAACTTGGAGACAGTTTGTCATAAGATACAAATCTAGCTTTGGGATGTTAAGTACAAGATTTGATTCCTTTTCTGAAGGTAATAGTAAGATCTAGACCATTATCAGTTGGTTGAACTGAATTATTAAGTTGTCTTTTAACACGACCCCTTGCGTGTATCCCGTAAGTGCACGGGTTTGTCGAAGTAATAAATTTACCCTGGTGAGTGGGTAGTCGAATCCACAGGGAATAGGGAATTAGAATATGAGATTTCACTAATTAAGCTATGCGGAGTACGGAAAAGCAATAGTATGATCAATGAGTGAATATAGAATAAAGTAAAATAAAAGACAAGAAATTAAATAGAAAGATGGAAGATGAGAGAGTGCAAGTAAAAGAGAATAGAGAGGACTAGTAATGAATGAAATAGGGCATCCGGACAAGCTACCTCTAGGGTCTATGCTTCTAGTGCAGGACTATGCTATTATACTTTCCTATTGATGTTTAATCGAGTCGAGGATATCCTAAGACTCACGGTCCCAAACCTAAGGACAACCGTGACTAACCCCAACACTATGCCCCGGTATTAGGATTCACGTCACCCTTCACTCTATCGCTCGCACGACTAAGCCCTAGGGGAGTATATCTACCTAAACCTCACACTACGTGGGATTGCTTTAAGCTCTAGAGATTCCTAATGGTAAAACCTGTTCCTATGTGTAGTTCTAACCCTTTGGTCCAGGTGGAAGAATCCTAGTCTAGATTAAGCCCCAATGCATAGGATTCACTTCAACCCTTCACTCTGTTACTTGCGTAACTAAGCCCCAGGGGAGTTTATCTGCCTAGAACTTCACTCTATTTCGACCGCTATGAAATCAAGAAAACGGAGGTAGGGAGAAACCACGTCGGAGGGGAAAGGGGTACATCGCTACCTCACAACTCTCCCTCTCAACCCTCTTCAATCTTAAGTAGTCTAACCCTAAGGAGTTGTCACACCTCCAAAAGGCAACCTAAATTGTTCTCAATCCTAGTATCACATCTAAGAGAAAACATTAACAAGATGAAATTAAGATTGAAACTCAATTTTATTCATCAATAATGGAAAAGCATAATAACAATGTCAAAGAAACATAATAACCCTAGAGTTTACAAGTCCGAATACCCTTAAGGGGTCTAGCTCCTCATGGAGCTATACATGTTCATCAATGTATGAAAGAAAGCACAAAATAAGGACATCAATGAAAAATCCCTTGCGTATGGTGTGGTCGTGGTCTTGTGCGGCCTTCGAACGTCGGTGACGATGCCGATGACGGGCGCTAAACCTCCACGAAATTCTCTCCGAAACCCTAGCCGCACTCCCCAAGTTGAAGAGAAAGATAGGTCAAAAGATATCCCAAAAGGTCTCCAAAATCGCCTTTTATAATGTTGAATCGCGGCTTTAAAATTTGACTTATCGGGGGCTTCACACGGCCGTGTGGAATTAACACACGGGCGTGTGAAGTTTCTGTCTGCTGAAAAATTAATTCACACGGCCATGTGTTAATTCCACACGCTCGTGTAAATTCTCTGGAATTCTGAATTTCGGCCGAAGTGAACAGTAACTTGCTACATTGCAACTGCGGTGTTGCTACAGTACTCGCCCAAAACGCTCCCAAATCCGTCGTTCTTCATCGAGGCCATTGAATTGGGCACACAATCAATGGTAGATCGTGCCGATTGCTTCAAGTCTCCTTGGTGAAGTTCTCCTAAGCCACACGAGTTAGACTTGTTGTGAATGTGACTGCCTTTGTGCCCCTCCAAAGGAGGTTGGCACACACTCACAAGTCCAAGCTCGTGCCTTGTTCCATGCTTGGTCTGAAAACTTCCCAACATCGGCGAACACGACCTAATTTTGTTCTTCTTCTCCAATTTAGCTCCACAAACCTTCAATGCACAAGAACACACAAATGCACGCCATTTAGTGATAAAAACTGATAAAAGATATGCTCCATGTAAGATAATAACACTTCGCGGTACTATAACACAAGCACTTATCATCTTTTACCTTTTTCAGCTACAAACTCATGTTCAATACTGAGATTCAGCTCTGATTCATAGTCATGTAGAGTGTTGGCTTCACTACTTTTCTGATTCAGTTTCTTGCATGAGTAAATAAGCAACTTAGGTGGCTTATAATTAACTCCCCTTGTCGCCAAATCTGATTTTTGTTATATTGGCAAGGACTGCAGTTCTATGTCAATAATAGGTGAAGAAAACATGGAAGGTTGATAAGAATAAAAAAAAGGTTCATCCCATGTCAATTTATTTTCCAACAACATCTTCCCTTGAAGATAAGTATGCTGAAAAAAAGGTTGTGACTCAATGAAAAAAACATCCATGGAAAACACGACGAAGAGTAGGGGACTGACACTTATATTTGCATTGAGTTGGTGAATATCCAATAAAGACACATTTGATTGATTTTGTATCATGCTTAGAACGATAGTGTGGCTGAACATGGACAAATGAAGTACAACCAAAGATCTTTAGTGGGATAGACGACACAAATCGAAAGGTTGGGTAGATCTGAAGAAGGACTAACATTGGAGTGACATAACTGAGGATTTTTTAGGGCATGCGATTTATGAGGTAAGTAGCTATTAGCACAGTTTCACCCCCACAAATATTTAGGAACATTCATAGTAAACCTTAGGGCTCTAGCAACTTTAAGAAGATGGCAATTTCTCCATTCGGCAACACCATTTTGTTGTGGTGTGTCGGGACATGAACTTTGATGATTATGCCATTAGTCTCAAGGTAATCACCAAGAATTGAGTTGAAATATTCCTTGCCATTATCAGTTCAGAAGACTTTTATAGAGGTATTGAACTAATATTTTATCATTGAGTGGAAAATTTTTTCCAACATCGGATTTGTCTTTAAGGAGATAAGCCCAACAAACTCTAGTGTGATCATCAATAAATGTAATAAACCATTGCTTTCCTGAAATATTTTTGACACGAGAAGGACCCCATATGTCACTATAAATGAGAGAAAAAGGTTTAGTTTTGTATATGGTTGGTTTAGGAAGTTAGAACGTGTGTGTTTGGCAAATTGATATGCTTCACAAAGATATGAATTTGGATTTTTATTCATAAAAAGTTGTGGTAGCAAACATTTTAGGTAATAGAAATTTGGGTGTCTTAACCTAAGATGTCACATCATTATTTCATCTGATTTAGAGATAGAAAAAGCTTCACTTTCAGCCACAGATTCTTGCTTATTCATGCATTCATCACCCCCTAGCACTGCCAATCATCTTCCATGATCCCAGTTCCTGAATTTTACAACATGTAGGAGAAAAATCAGTAGTGCAATTCAATTCATGGGTCAACTTGCCAATAGAAATCAGATTGCAAGTTAGGTTTGGAACGTGTAAAACTAAATGAATTGTGATAGAATTTGAAAGACTAGTTGGCCAGCAAAAAAAAAGAATAGCTACCATCAACCACCTTAACTATGAAATTTCCATGACACAGAGTGTAGGAAAGAAAGATGGATCAATTACCTGTCATATGATCTAATCCTCCTGAGTCGAGCATCTAGGGAATCGAATTTTTAACATGAAAAATAGTACCTTTTTTAGCAAAGTTACTAATTACTCCACTAGAATAGCTTCCTACAACATTTGAATTACTCTCTTTTGGTTAGTTTAAGAGATTCTAGAGTTGTTCGATCAAGGACTTGTTCATAAATACCCCATCATTCTCTCGATTCTCCTCCATCTTCCCTTCTACAAAAGCTTTGAAAATTTTTGCTTAGTTTGTCTCTCTGGCTCTCTTTGGCTTCCATTTAGTTGTTTTACCGTGAATATCCCAACAAATTTCACAGGTGTGACCATTTCTATTACAGTGATTACACCATGGTTGTCCTCATTTTCTTTGATCTCCATTAGATCAATTTGGAGCACTTCTAACAGCAAGGGCAGAAGTCTCAATGGGTCGATCACCACTCATGGTTATAGGAGCAACATCTTTCTTTTCACCAAGCATAACTCATTTTCTACTAGCTTCTTTATGGACTTCTGCAAAAGCTTCATCTATAGGTGGTAAAGGTCTGCGTCCAAGGATTCTACCTATCACTTCATCAAGATCTTGGTTCAAACCTATGAGGAACTCGTATAAGTGTTCTTTTTCCAAGTGTCTTATAAATTTCAGACTTTCATCAAGGTCTCCCGAGTCAGCTTCGTAGGGTAGATCCAATTCTTGCCATAGAATCTACAATTCATTATAGTAATCTGTTACCTCCATAGATCCTTGGCATAACTCCTTTAGTTTATTCTTGATCTCAAAAACTTGAGATGCATTCTCAAGATCAGAATAATTTCTATTGACAGCATCCCAAATTGCTTTTACAGTTCGTAGAAACAGGTATGTGCGACTTATTTATGGTTCCATTGAATTGATTAGCCACTCCATGACGATTGAGTTGGTGAGCTCCCAATTTTTATTTATTTTAGTTCCCAACTTTATTCCTATTTAATTTTTTTTACTTTTTATTTACAAAATATTTAAGAAATAAAAAATAAAAGGGAAAATTACCTCAAATCCCTGGAAAGTTTCAAACTTCCACTGCAGTCCTTCTGACATTTTCATTTCCCATTAGATCTCTTTTTTTTTAAAGCAAATTCAATTTAATCCCCTGTGTTACTTCCGTCAGTTAATGGGGGTGGAAATTACAGAAATGACCATGTACCCAAAAAGCAAAAAGTTGTTTTTCCCTTTATGTCAAATCCCATTTAATGTAAGCAAGGTCATAAAGTTTTTTTGTCAGAGGGGATATTTCACTTCTTCTTCTCGTTCTTGCTGGTAATTTTGTCAGAAATTGTTGTTGTTGTTGTTCTTCTTCTTCTTCTTCTTTTTGTTCTTGACCTTGTTCCTTTTTTTTTTTTTTTTTTTGTTCTTGTTCTTCTTGTAATTCTTCTTGTTATTTTTGTTGTTGCCATTCTTCTTCTTTTTAATTTTTTTTTTTTGTTCTTCTTTTTCTTGTGCTTGTTTTTTTCTGGTTTTTGTTATTGACCTTTTTGTTTTTTTTTTATTATTGTTGTCATTGTCTTTGTTCTTGTAGTTGTGGCGTGATTCAACAATGGAAACTTACTCTGCTGTGGCGAGATTCAAAGGAGAAGGCCGTGTGCTACAATTCACCGTATTAAGTTCATAAGAGTCAGTTATGGGTGAGATATGTGCCCATTGGTCCCTAGATGTTTCTCAAGTGAGAGTGAAGTTTGTAACACCTGACTCATACAAAACGCTTTGCCCAATTGAGTCTAACGTGGATTTTCAACGCATGTGTCATATATACCATGGCTTCAACAAATTCGTCATGAACATCATCATCGAGGAAGTGCGTGGTTCTGCAGATGGAAACTCGGCCCCCTTTATCCCATCGTAATAAAATGACTTCTATTACTTGTTACTTGTGTTATACGTGTACTTGGTATCTAGATTTCTGTCCTTTGAATATTAATAATTTCGTGCATTACTCTCTGTGTATTATTATTTTTTACTGTGTATAATATTTACTTCCTGTGTATAACATTTGTTTCCTGTGTATAATATTTGTTTCTTGTGTATGTTTTGTTTTTTTCAAGCAGGGGATCCTTGTCAGACAGCATAAACCCCACTGGCGATACTTTTCTCTCCCAACATAATTCTTCTAGGTTGCCAATATTAAAGAAACGGCCAGGCCGTCCAAGAAGAAAAAGAATAGAGTCATAAGCCTTCGATGTCCGAGAATTATATTGTAGCCGGTGCTATCAAGTGGACATAATCGTCGATCCTGCAATGTCACACTTAACGGTAGCGTACGATACTTGCGTTTTGAATCGCATGTTGTTTGCCATGAATTTTGTTTTATATTCCTTTCTTGACTATCTATCCTTCCTTGTGTGTTTATATTTCCGGTGTATTATTCTGCATACCTATATAAAGTTTCTTTTTTTTTATGTGTATTGTTTTTGGTTTCTGTGTATATATACTCATTTCATGTGTATTCATTTGCATTTCTGTATAGATATCCTCTTTTCCTGTGTATGTTTTTGGGTTCTTGTGTATATATCAGCTTTTCCTGTGTATGTTTTTCTATTTCTGTGTATATATTTGATTGTATTGTTCTGAGTTTCTGTGTAGATATCCTTATCAATATGGATTTTATAACTAATTACATAACCAAGTTTTCAATCACAAAGAAATATATGAAATACAAATAGATGATATGAGAAATTAATTGTTCATGTTAGTTGGCATAACATCATAAACTACTATATGTCACTTTTCTGCGTTCTCAGTAAGTTCGGTGTCGACCTTCACTTGGGTGGGCTTGTTCTCCCCGGCATCATCCTTATCCCCGCGAGTTTCATTCTCATCCCCAGTGGCCTTCTCCCTGGTGTCGTCCTTATTCCCACTAGTGTTAACTTCGATGCATAACTCGAAATGATCCCGCTGAGAAGTTAAACGGAAATTGTTAGTCACTATGTATGAGAGAATATGTTCACAGTTCCATAATGTATTTACGTCACTTACTATGTCAATAGCGTATGAATCATAAATGTTTGATTGTAGTGATGAGTAGTGCATGTACTGCTGCTTTTGATTGTCCAAAACGAGCAGATGGTAATGACCGTTGAGCACGATTGGCATAAGTATTAGCTCCGCCGTCTTGTGCCCATATATGACGTCATCTTCCATCAGGTACAATACTTGTTCAGCTGCAAATTACAATTTCTACATAGCAAGCGCCAAGGGCCGCGTCAGAACTGCACGTTTCTTGAACTCCAATGGATTTCATAGCAATTCATCGCGGAGCATAAGTATGAGGGCATCCAACACATCGTCGGGTACATTTTTTTCCTCTTCGAGAAGGATGTACAGGTGGTCACGGGTGGTAAACCCATTATTATCAGCGTTCCTCCAAATGACAAAACTATATAAAGAAGTACATATGAGACCATAAAATTATACACAAGAAACAAAAAAAATATACATAGGAAACAAAATAATATATATAGAAAACTAACAATAATACATAAACTAAGTAACATACACAAGAAAGGACAAATATACACAGAGAACTATAAATACACATAGGAAAATAAAAACAATACACAGGAAAGTAATTATATACACAGGAAACGAAAATGATACACATTAAACATATTTTATACACACGACATCATAAACAATCATAGGACTCAGCATGATAAAGACATGAAACATATATCATATGAAACAAAAACAATACCTGTCGACACGTGTGTTCAGGTAGATGGTGATGGCTCCTCGTTCGAGTTCGTTAAGCTTTGCAAAACCCGGGTAGGTCTTCCTCTGTGGAAGGAAACCTGAGTCAGGCTTCTTCTGATCCTCGTAGTAGACCTGCCCTTCTACTTTAGTCTGGTATGGAACCAACGCAAGCAGATCCTTTGCCGGTTTATCCTTCCGCAACCCAGTCAGGGATTCAAGTAGCGCGTCGACAGCTTGTAATGCTTCATCATCTGCTCCCGAGACGTCATTCAATGTGGAAGCCTTTTCAGAAGGCTTGTTCTTCTTTGGTGGTGGAACCCTCTTCGTAAGAGCTCTCTTTGTCCACATGCACTATTAAAATATATTATAAATTATATGAATATTATTTTTTTTAGGGAAAATTATTTTTTACCCCTTGGGGAATTCAAAACTTCCCAGTCAGCCCCTGCAAGTTTTGAATACCCCAGACAGCCCTTCCTTTATTGTTTTACTTTTTTTTTGCCCACTGTAGATCACTTAGACTGGGTCCATGTTGTGAAATTCTTTATTTGCCCTTGAACATTGTGGGAAAAATCCACCATGGATTCTCTTTCCTCTACTTTCATCTGCCCCCTTTCCGCTTTCTTCTCCGGTCCTCCGTCGACCCCCGTAGAGTCCTCTCCAACAACTTCACCCGCGTCTCCGAGCTCCTCCCGACTCCGAGCTCCCCCAACCCCATGCCCCATCATTCATGGCTGTATACCACCTTGCCTCGTAGGTGGCGCCTACATCCGCAACGGCCCCAACCCTCAATATCTCCCTCGCGGTCCTCACCATCTTTTCGACGGCAACGACATGCTCCACTGCCTCCTCCTCCTCGTCACCCCCTCTTATCTCCTATTGCTTTCCACCACCAATGGCGACATCTCCACTCTCGTCCGTGAAGACTTCTCCGGCAAACTCTTCATGGGCATAACCGCTCATCCCAAGGAAGATCTTACCATCGGTGAGATCTTCGCCTTCCGTTATGGCCCTATCACTCCATTCCTCGCCTACTTCCGGTTCGACAAGGACGATAACAAGCTCGCCACGCGTTCCCATCTTCTCCGTTCGTGAGCCGTCCTTCCTCCGCCGACGTTCCCGCTTAAATTTTCTACTATCCTTGCCCCATTCCAAGTTTCTTGTATTTATAATGTTATTTTAACAAAAACCTCATTTCTTAAACAGAAACTTCTTTGTTTAAACGAAAACCTCTTTTTTAAAACGAAAACCACATTTCTTAAACTAATGCTATTAAACAATTAAACAGAAACCTCATTTCTCATCTTCAAGCAAGGTCTAGGGAAAGAAGAGTAATTAATTTGTTGCATGCATGAGTATTTAATGTTTATTGTCTCCAAGCATGCATGAGTAGTTAATGTTTCTTGTTCCAAGAGTGCATGACTTTAATCTCTTGTCCCATTCCAAGTTTCTTGTCTTTGTAATGTTATTTTAACAGAAACCTCATTTTTTAAACAGAAACCTCTTTTTTTAAATGGAAACCTCTTTGTTTAAACGAAAACCTCATTTATTAAACGAAAACCACATTTCTTAAACTGTTACTATTAAACAATTAAACATAAACCTCATTTCTCATCTTCAAGCAAGGTCTAGGGAAAGAAGAGTAATTAATTTGTTGCATGCATGAGTATTTAATGTTTATTGTCTCCAAGCATGCATGAGTAGTTAATGTTTCTTGTTCCAAGAGTGCATGACTTTAATCTCTTGTCCCATTCCAAGTTTCTTGTCTTTGTAATGTTATTTTAACAGAAACCTCATTTTTTAAACAGAAACCTCTTTTTTTAAATGGAAACCTCTTTGTTTAAACGAAAACCTCATTTATTAAACGAAAACCACATTTCTTAAACTGTTACTATTAAACAATTAAACATAAACCTCATTTCTTAAACAGAAACCCCTTGTTTTAAACGAAAACCTCATTTCTTAAACTGATACTATTAAACACTACATAATGTAACCATATCAAATTAAAGGGGAAACATAAAAAGGAAAAACCGCTTCCTTTATCGGAGTTCATCGGAGATTCGAAATGGAAGGATCCAACCCAAATCCGGTAGCATCCGATGCCCTCGAGAAGAAGCACGCTTTGATGCTTGAGCGCCTCGAGAACCTCCGCCAGGCTCGCAAAACCGGATCCGGATCTGGATCTGAAGCCGCCCCATCCTTCGAATCCGTGGCCTCCCTCCTCTCTCGATTCTCTGACGCTAAGCGCTCCATCGATGTGGAACTCTCCTGCCTCCGTGTGCTCAATCCCTCTGCCAAGCCCGTCGTGAAGCCTCAGCTAGAAGCCCTCTCAGCCATGATCGCCGACCTTGAGCGCCTCATCGCTGATAACTCCTGCTTCTTGCCTTTCTACGATGTTCGCTCTTCTCTCAAATCCATTTCCGATTTGAAAGAATCCCTAGATGCCCTCTCCACTGAGCTTGTCCCAAGGAAGAAGTTCTCCTTTAAGAACAAGTCTTTGAAGAAGCCTCAACCTGTTTTGAGCCACAACTTCCCATGCAAGGGACAATTTCGTCCAAAAAGTTTAAAATTAACTCTATTAATCACTGTTAGATGCTTGGGGTGTTTAAAAATCATTATATTAAAAAAGAAGGTGTTTTTATGGATATTCAAATTTAGAAGGAGAATCTGTGTATATTGCAAACTTTGGAGGTGTTTTTGGTAATTTCCACTTTTTTTATAATAATAAAAATAGAATTTTATTTAAAATTTTAAACTATAGTTGTTTTAATTTTATTTTGGTATAATTAATAAAATTAACTTTAAAAATTTTTTAGGAATATAAATGCAATGATATTAAATTTATGATTGGTGAATTTTTTTTAGAATTTAGATATAATGAATAAAATAAGTTTAACTTTTAGAAGTATATATAAAAATATTAATTTGATTACTATTAAAGATTTTGAAGGATATATATGCATATGTTTAAGGGTATATATATGTAAATAAATTAAATTTTAAGGAGGAATATATGAAATTTATTTATTTATTTTATGATGTACACATGATTATCTAAATTTTTATAGGTATGCGGACCAGGAAAAAATAAATTTATTAAATAAACACACATCCATTTTTCAAACTAGCCCTTAACCATTTTATTAATCATAATATAATTCCATTGAGGGCAAAAACTTGACTTTATTTATTTATTTATTGCACAAAAAAAGTTGACAGCGGTTCCCAAGGAAAAAGAAAGGGCAAACTCGACATTTCACAAGGCTGAAATGATGGCAACTTGTCAAGGGGTATTGGTGTAATTTCACCTCCATTTAAACGAGTTCGTCACCTCCGTTAACGCATTTTGGACTGAAAAGTAATAAGCTAATAAAGGAGAGATCTATGAGGAAGTTGTATACTTTGAGGGACTATATGGGAAAAAGCAAAGTTATCAGGAATTTTCTGATACTTCCCCAAAAATAAAATTATGTTTGCGTCAAACGTGGCCATGTTTGCCACATGTGGTTGGCCAAACATGGAGTATGGCCTCGGCCCTGTGGGCATTTACTGTGGTGGACAAGGCTATTAAATTGAAATAAAAAATAAAAATTCTAAAAATTTTAAAAACTCAGAAGAATATCAAATTTTCCCAAAAATTTCAAAAACAAAAATATTCTAAAAGATAAATAAACTAATTATTTGAATAAAAAAATCTTGAATTTTTATTAATATTAAACCATTACTCACATCATAAATTACAGTAGCTAATAAATCTCAAATAAATGTTTTGACAATGTAAACATGCCACGCTATACACACCCAAAATCTTTAATTATGTTTTGGAAAAAAGTCGAACTCTTGATTTTTTTTTTTTATTTGCGAGTTAATCACACTACCATTTGCCTATTGTGACGGTGATAAATCTCAAAACAAATTAATTCTATCAAAAAATAAATTGGCAAACACATTTTATTTTATTTAAAATATGAAAAAAAAATTATCCAAAACGTAAACATCTCAAGATTTGCCATTTTATAATTGTTAGAGGCGTAGGGTGGGCCTTGGCCCATATCGTGCCAACCTACAAGTAACACCGTTGACTTTGACAACATCACAAAATTATATTGTTATTAAAAAAAATAAAATAAAAATGTTTTTTTTAACTCTATAGTAGTTTTCCATTATTTTGAAGTTGCAATTTTATCAAAATAAATAGTGCTATAAACGAACCAACACGTTCACTAAAAATTTGGAGGTTCAACTCATCAAGAGCTTAGCTCAAGTTATTAAGTTAAACAAATAATTACGAGCATAATTTTTAAGCTCATATAATAAATGAGCCAAGCTTGAACACCTCCAAGACTGACTCATTAAGACATGTAAACAGCTAGTACAATAGCATATTAGCACATTAGTTACTATAGCAATTTAAATATCTCGTCACTATTGTAGTTAAATTACTATAGCTATGTTATTATACCTAAATGAGTCACTATTGTAGTTAAATTACTATAGCTATGTTATTTTACCTAAACGAGTCGAGCCATATTAGCACATTAGTTACTATAGCAATTTAAACATCTCATCACTATTGTAGTTAAATTACTATAGCTATGTTATTATACCTAAACGAGTCGAGCTTCAATTCAAGATTTTTTTACCGAGTTAAATCCAAGCTTGACAAATGAAGCTCGAAGTAGACTTGACTAATCGGACTCGGTTAAAATAGTATCTGGCCAAACTCGAACATAGTAAAACTCACTTCTATTACAACCCTAACGATAAACATTAGCTCATAAATATCTAGTTATTTAAAGTTTAATTTAAGTTAAAAATGAGTTATAGTTGAAACTATACTTATTTAGTTTGAGTTTTAGTAAATGAATCATAATTATATAGTTCTTTAAAGTTTAATTTAAGTTAAAAATAGGTTATGGTTGAAACTATAATTATTTAGTTTGAGTTTTAGTAAGATTGATTCATTTTTTAATTTTAAAAAAAAATAATTCATTTTAGTCTTAATAGGATCTAATTTATGTGATCTATTATCGCTATTTATGGGATCTAATTTATGTCATTTTAGTCAAGTGTAGAACCATGGTATTGTCTTCACCAACCTATCAAAATGTAAAAAGTTTGTTCCACTGGGGCATGTTTGGCTGCAAAAAAAAAAAAATGGCATAATTTTATTATTGCAGAAAATGCAAGTGATTATTACAGAATTGTAACATATTTTATTGTTATAAAATGAATGTTTAATTAACAAAATAAAAAAAAAATTACGGAAATTTGTCGGTCGGTCACCGGATTACCGGTGTACTAGTGGCCGATGGCCGGACCACCGGCCGGTCGCCAGAAGTCATTTGGTAGCAAGCTGGACCACTGCTGGATCTGTGGACGGTTATTGAAGGCCGCCGGGACCACCAATGGACCGCCAACATGTCACCGGAGGCTGGCCACCCGGTGGTCAAACCCCCAATGGACCGGTCGCCGGTCGCCGGAGGTCGGCCGGACTAGTGGCCTGTCGCCGGAGGCCGGTCGCACCGCCGGTGGACGGTCACCGAAGGCCACGCGGACCACCAATGGACCGCCGGCATGTCACCAGAGGCTGGCCGGCCGATGGTCGAACCCCCGATGGACCGATGGCCAGTCACCGGAGATCGGCCACACCGCCGACCGGACTATTGGCCTGTAGCCGGAGGCTTGCCGAACCGCCGGGACCGGTGGTGGACCAATGACTGATGGTTGGATCAAAAAAGGGAGATTTTTTACAATGGGAAAATATTTCACTCTTAGTGGAATATTTTTTTTATGCCATAATACCTATACTATGCCATAATTTTATATTATAAAATAAATACCTAAACAGCCAATATGACATAATTCTCAGAAAATGTTAAATTATGGTATAATATACGGATTATGCCATAATTATGAGATATCCAAATAGGCCCTAAATGCTTGTTCCTCTTCAATATATTAATATATGATAAATAATAAAAATAATCAGTAGCCTATAATCCATGTCTCAAGTTCTTTTATTCCTAGCATATCCATCAAACATTTTTTTGGATTTGTTACAATTTAAATCTTCTGATTTATTTTTTTCCCCTTGTAAAAAAATATATTTTTTTATTTTTATTGTTATTTTGAATTTTATTAAAACACTTAGAAACTAAATGAAAAAAAAAATAATTTGTTTATTAAAAAATTAAAAAAAAATTGATGATTTTCGTTTTGTCAGGTCAACATATGTTAACATTTGCACAAACTACCGTAGCACTAATATATATATATATATATATATATATATATATATATATATATATATATATATATATGAGAGGGTTCAAATAAAAACAAGAACAAAATTTACAACTACAATATGCTACAATATCATGAATAGATAAATAGGGTTTCAACTAAAAACAAGAGCCCCAACATCAAGCACAAAGTTTACAACTATACAAAATATACATATGTATATAACTTAGTATTGTGCAAATCTACAGAAATCCACGGAAGTATAATTTCTTATAAGCGAGTTCCTGGTAGTTCAACAAATTGTTAATAACAGGATAAACAATTGAACATTTAAAATTCAAAACAAAAATATTTAATAAAAAAAAGGTTGAATATTAAACACAATAAAACAATACGCAAGTGATATACATAAAAAATCAGCAACAAATTCAAAAATTTTTAAATACCAATAAAAAGCAAAGATTACTTATTATAGTTTCAATTTTCAAAAATACAAATAAAAATCATTGTATTAAAGGAGAAGTTTAAGTGAGGTTAAGGATCCAACTCACTCTCACAACAACAATGATTGAAAGTTATAGCTTGTCCATATATATATATATATAAACATTGAAAAAAAAATACTAGGGCTTCAATAATATGGGGAAAATACTTGCCAATGCGAGGTCTATCCACATCTATCACAGCTGTGACATGTGGATTGTGGACCTAGCATTTTATAATTTTTTTTTCTTTTTCCTCCTAACTAGGGTTAACCCAACCTAACCAACGCACCCATGTAACAAAGAAGAGGTAATTCTGAAAAATATGTTTTTCTCCCCTCAGCAAAAATGATTCAAATTTCCAACAATAGTTGCTCTTTCCAGGGCTTCTCCCTTATTCACCATCCTCGTCCTTTAATTTGATTGCAATTCCTTCACCCAGTTCGTTAAGAATAATGATGATATCATTCACGTATGCTGCCCCTCATTTTCGTTATTTCTAAATTAATTTTGGTTTGCATAATCTTCTCTTGTTTCTATGGATGTTAATTTAGAGAACCTTCCAAGAGAGTGCTATGAGGTCCTTTAATTCTAATGGCCTCGTTCATTTGTTCATGCAAGACAACACCATCTTGAGAAACACATTATCAAATCTTGTATTCTGATGTCAGGAATTTGTTAGGGACTGCACACAAAGTTCTGTTTCTAGAAGATCTCACCTGTTCCTGTCATTCATAACATCTTTGATCAGCACCTAAAGAATTTGTTTTCAACCCACCCAAGCACAAAAATCTATACTACACAAGAACAAATAGCGATCAGGCTCTACCCCAAGGCTTGAGATCCAGGAGCTAGCAAAAATAAACAAACAATTTAACACCTGGATCATATATGCATACCATATGCAGAACTACCTCAGTTTAAAAAACTTCATAATTTTTTTACTTTGGTTTTAAGTGGAAGAATCCAATTACAGATTTACAGCATCCAATTGCAACATTATTCAGTAACAAGACTGCCAAAATTTGCTGACCTAGGGTGCATCCAATGACAAAATAAATATTTAATAGACAGGAGCAGCAAGAAAAACACCAAAAAATGATTTATTTGAATTGTTCTACAAGATAAGTAGATTTCTCAGTTCAAACAATGGTAATACAAATAGTACTCAATGAAAAATTATCAGCATGAGATGAGCCGAGGCCTTCATGATGAAGTGCCCCTATCAGGAATGTTTGACTATAAAACAAGATATCCCAACAAAGTATTTGCATTGATTAATAGCTATCGTTCTACCAAATAAAATACCAAATAAAATACCACTAAAATAATTATAATATTTGACAATAAAAATATAACCGAGGTGAACACTGCCCCACAGCTCCATGTTCAATCACGCTCTGACATCCAAGATTTTGGTGGGTGTCCCTCTGGGTGAATTTGGAAACATGTGCAACCTTCACTATGCGGATGACCTGCTTCTTATCACAACTGGGGGGTTGGAGGACCTGAGAATCATCAAACTCATATTATACATCTTTGAAGGGATGTCAGGACTGCATACCAACTTCTCAAAAACATGTCTTTTTGATTGCAACAATGGGGTGTTACCAAGTTTGGATGCGGCGACTACGCTTCACTGTGCCACTGGTCTACTTCCGGTCAACTATCTGGGTATGCCGATATCCGGCAAGAGACCAACAAGACAAGACTGGGAGAGCGTTATCGCCAAGATTCGAAATCGGCTGTCAACATGGAAATCGAAGCACTTATCGTTGGGTGGCCGCCTCACCTTGGTAAATTCAGTGTTATCTGTGGTTCCAACTTACTGGATGTCTATTTTTCGGCTGCCCTGCTGGGTTATCAAACAGATTAATCGCATTAGACGGGACTTCTTGTGGTCCGGCCCGGATATTGATCATCCAGGCTGCCGATTGATCAGCTGGCAAATTATATGCAGACCACAGGATCAGGGAGGTTGGGGCATTTTGGATCTATCTACTTTTAATCAAGCGCTATTGGGGAAATGGTGGTGGAAATACTTGTGCAATCCCTCCTGGAGTGGGGCCAAAGTGGTTATGTTTAATTATGGGTGGTCACGTGGGCATTTTTACCCCACAAGAGCAGGCAGAATCTCCTTTTTTTGGAAAGGGGTTCTGCAATGCCTGCCGGCGCTAAGTAAGTGTATGTCGTTTGTTATTAACTCTGGGAAAGACACCTCATTCTGGAAAGACGGCTGGCACAATGGTCAGGCGCCAATGCATTTGTGGCCTGAGGAATTCACTAGATGCCAACACCCTAATGGATCTATCCAGTAGTTGGTGCATTTGCTTGATTTACCCCCCTTTTCGGAGATGGAGGAGATCTGTTGCATTCGAGAGAAGCTTCGATTAACGTCCCGTGAATTGGATGACCTTAAAAAGTGGAAATTGATAGGAAATGGGATCTACTCAGTCAAATCCTTCTACAATTTCCTCATTGATGGTGGTTTGCGCTGCCCGATTGCGAAATTTTTTTGGCGAAGCTGGTGTCCAAAAAAAATCAACCTCTTCAATTGGTTAGCATGGAAGAACAAAATCCTCTCACTGGAAAACCTCGCCCAAAGGAGATGCAATAGAATGCCTACGGACACCTGTGTTTTATGCCATGCAGCGGTCGAATCGGTTGACCACCTCTTTCTCCAATGCTCTCAAGCCAAACAAATCTGGGACTACTTTTCTAGGTTACTGGAGATCCCCATCCAGCCCTTTTCCATGCCTGACTTGTGGGGACAATGGAGGAAAACTCTGGTTCCGGGCAAGCCGATTATTGGAACTTTAGTCGCGAAAGCGATCATCTGGAACATTTGGATAGCTCGAAATAATTGCATTTTCAATGCTAAATTTGTGCATATTCATGTTATTATCTTGCATATTAATCGGATGCTTCTCACTTGGCTTTCCTCAGTGGTTGATGGTGCCAGAGAGAACGTTGAGGGGGCTATGTCTGCAGTCAAGAGAAGCTTGGAATTCCTTGGCCCCCAGATTGTTGATAGAGCACAGGGTTCTCCTACTGATGAGGAGGAGATCATTCAGACATTGTGGTCGGCGCCGGGTGCTTTTTTTATTTGGCCTTGAGGAGAGGCATTTGTCTCCTCTGTTGTACCTTTTAGTTGTTTTGTTGACTTTGTACCTTGTTCTCTTACCACATCTAGTGGTTGCTCTTTTGGTTTAATTGAAGTGGTTTATCCACCTTTTCAAAAAAAAAAAAAAAAAAACTGCCCCACTGTACATCAGTGGGGTGCACTACAAATCCTTTCAACTTTTCTTTTCAGACATCCAACATCACAACAGAACCAGAAAAGAAATACAAAATCGAAAATACAAAGCTCAAAGTCCATCTGCACAATCTTTCAGCTCCAGCTTGTTATTTTAAAATATAGTGAACGAGTGAATAAGAATAAGGTTACCAACTTAACATACAATAATCCCATGGAAAGAAAATGCCAAATTTTCCAATGTGATTCTTATCTAACTGACAACATAAACCAATCACATATGCATATCATCAGAAACCTTTAGAATTGTGCTCATACCTGATGAGAAATTAAATGAGTTACAGAAGAAAACTAATTTCCACCATACTTTGCTCTTCACCCTATACATTCATAAAAAGATATGTATAACAATAAATATAATATTCCATTCAAAGATAATTTGCTATCCATATGTGCTAGAGCAAAGAAGTAAGCATCAAGAATGGTAATCAACAGCAACATATATCACATTGTTGAATTGATGTAAAGAACTAAAAATGAACTATAGAGAGATAAAGAAATAAGACCTCGACCAGCAGCATTGAAACAAAAAGCACGAAATCCTCAGCCACATCCGGGATCATTGCCAATATTTTGGGCCTGCTTCCTCAGCTCCTGGTCAGCTCTCTTCAAGAACTGGTCCCATCCACTCATTTCTCCAGTATCCAAGTAACCAAACGGCACAGCAGTCTTCAACCCCGCCAGTACTCCCTGCCTCCCCCCTCCACCATCCGAAGCTCCACTCCTTGTGCTCCAAACCCTTGCTCATCAAGCTCTTCCCATTCAAACATCAATGGCAGCATGAACGCGCCCTAGGGATTGAAATCTAGTATCTTCACTCGCCTATCACTGGTGACATACACATCAAACGTGTAATCCTCCGATCCAAATCTTTCTCGCACAACCTCATTAAAGAACCACTCGATCAATGGCTGGATTTCATGTTTCCAGTCGGGAAGCACCGGATAGAAGGTGGTAACCTCCCGCTGAGAGATGGCAATCAATCGGCGGCCATGGACAAAGCAGCGAAGTTTTATCTCTAGGTGGAGGGAAGGGTACCATTTTCGAAGTGCGAGGTAGAAGGGCATGGAGGAGGGATCAGGGGAGGCATCGGAGCAGGAGGCGAGGGCCTCGGAGAGATCGTGGGCGATGGAGTCGAAGGAGCTGAGAAGGAGGGAGATCTCAGAGAAGGAGGTGCAGCGAAGAGAACAATGAGCGGAGATCCAAGCGGCGTCCTTGGGGGCGCTCCATTTGAGCTTGGGTAACACGGCGCCACCGAGATTGACGATGGAGCGAGAGACGGTGGCCTCGAGGTTGGGGAAGGATGGGGCGTCATCAGCAACGGAGGATTGGCGATCGTCATCAGAGTCGGAATCAGAGTTGACGGGGGAGAGAGAGGAGGTGGGATCAATGCGGCGGTTATGCGGGGAGGTGGGCCGGGGGAGGAGGAAGCGGGGAGGATTAGCAGAGGAGTGGGGATCTGGCTGACCGAGAAGATAACGGATGAAGGAATGAAAGAGAGGATGGAAGAGGGTTTTGATGGTGTGGGGCTTGAAGAGTGAGTACCAGTCGTGGATTTATCATCGCCGGAGCTCCGATTCCGTCATTGCTTCTCTGTCGGGGCGAAAAGCCACTGCTTGTTAGACCTGTCCAAGGACTGGGTTACCCACTCTGGTCCGAAGGCTCGTCCGAAAATTGGAAGGGCTTGAACAAATATATAAGACCCAGCCTTAGACAAAAAAGAAACCCATTTTAAAAATGGGCCGGTTTTGATTTTCATTGTTAAAACCTATACCCGACCCGGTTCGGTCTGGTCCGAATTATAAAATATATTTATTAATTAGTTTTTTTATATATTTATATATATAATGGTTTGAATTTCCATTGATTTTTTATTAATTAGTTTTATATATACTTATATAATATATATTTATTGTTGCTTGCCATTGATTATAATGGTATGAATTTTCGTTGTTATAATTGTATGAATATTTGCATTTTGTATTTTAATTTTTAAATGTTTTGTAGAATAATATTTGGTCATATTCACATATTAATAATATTGTTAATTTTTTTTATAACTTATATATTATTTGATGAAAAACCTATTTGGGCGGGCTTGGGTGATCTTTTGATAGAGGCCATTAAATTTGGGCGTGCTCTAGCAAGGGTTAAGACCCAGATTTTCGGGCAGGGCCGGGTTTGGACAAGCTTGAATTTTAGTAATTATGGATAAAGCCCGGTTCGAACCCGGCCCAACCCAGCCCATGGACAGGTCTCCTGGGTTTTTTTTTTTTTTTTTTTTTTTTGCCATGGGTTTTGTGATATGTGTTTACTCTTATTTCCCAAAGATCTTTATCTTTTCTTTCAAGAGACATTTTATGCGGTTTTGATTTGGTCTTTTTTTATCATATCCTTTAATCACTCTTCAATCTTCACACATGTTTTTTCAACACCCACCATGATCCATCCAACCCAACTTCTTTTTTCTAATTATGATTTTAACAACAACAATGTCCCTTTTTAGTCTTCCTAGATTTTTTAACACCATGCCCTAACCAATGTTTTGAAATTCGACCCGGGCTATGACCCGGGAAGGCTTCCGGGTCATGGGTTAATGGTCGAACCGGAGTCAAACCGGGTTAACCCGGTCATAAATATAATATAGTATAATATATATATATATTATAAATTACTAAAAAATTTTAAAAATAATAATAGAAAAGTTTAACAAATAAATAAGTTTTCTTATAATTTATAAATACTAATTTAATACCCTAAATACAAATTCAAGAAAAATACAATACAAGGACCTCTTTTTTATATTTGTATATATTAAACTAGTTAATGTATAGTTTTGTTTGACCTTGAAACGATGACCTCTTTTCTTTATATGCACATGAGTCTATTAAATTTAAAATCATAACAAGGAAAATAAAAATAAAAAGAAAAGAAAGTGCTAGGAATGGAAAGACAAGGAACAAAAAAACACCCAAAAGGTGGCATGTGAATAGTGCAGAGATCCTGACATATAGGCTAAAAAAATAACAATTATACATTGTAGGCTAAGAAACATAGGCTATGTCCTAACTAACGCAGGATCGTGGGTTTATATTATAACAAACATGGAAGTATAGGATTTAATTTTTGAAATTAAAAGCTTGAGACATTATAGAGTAAAAATTGTACGTGCAAGGTTCTTAACATGTAGGCCAATCTGGATACATGACTTTAGAAGGGAATAGAAAAAAGTCATACTTTGTTGATTTAATGTTCATGATTGTTAACTTGAACAATGAGGTGATCCATGTGTGGAGTGTTTGTGATTTCCAACACACCAAATCGGTACAGAGGGCACAACTAAAGAAAATATATGATTTGGTCATGCTTTGGTGGATCTAATTGTTTATTCATTTTGATGGTAACAACGACTCAAAGGTAAGAATTTATATTCTGCAATTATGACAATTTTGCCATCTGCTATCAATAATTGCTAATATTGATACCTTGACAATTAATATGGCTGTAACTTTATGCTCATGTGTATACTTATAAGCGAAACTAGAAACAAATTTTAGAGGATACTCAATTCAAATTTTAAAAATTTATAAATATTAAATAACTTTATTAATTCAAACTTAAGATGATAATAATCAATATTTCAAAAATATAAATATATATATCCATCTAAACATTTTGGTTAACGTGTAAAAAACTATCATATCTACATAATTAGCAAATAACTTAATTAACAGTTAAACAATAAATTAACAAATAATATAATTAAAAAATAATTTAATACAAATTCACAATCTAAATTCATTTATATAATAATTATTTAACAAATAATCTACAAATAATCATTTTTTATAACAATTAATCATAAAAAATATCTAACAATTTTCAAAACACTTTTCATAACAAATAATCTAACAAATATTTTTAGACAATAAACAATCACATAAAAATTAAACAAATTACAATAGATATAAAATAAATAGAAAAAAATACATAAACATAAATTCCAAAGAGATTGAGCACAACTTACAATGATTTTTTTAGTGATTTTGAGGTAGCAATTTCATTTTTTAGGGTTTTATTTTTATTTTTATTTATTTATTATTATTGTTATTTACATTAATATCCTAAAAACAATTTTAATTATGTATTTATATATAAAATTTAAAAACAAAAATATTTGAAGATCTATGGTTAGCAATATTATTTATTATTGTCACCCACCATCAATTTTATTTAATATAATAATTTTATTAATTTTATTTAATTTATTTTAAATATTATGGTAGAATTTTGAAAAAACTAAACAAAGACTATCACTGTTTATATATATATACACACACACACCCCTTCATGGTTAAGGGGAGTGCTTGAGTACACCCTAGTATAATGACCACAACAATGACACGGATGATGCAGATGATCTTGATCAAGACAATGATAATAATGGTTTGAGAAATTATTACCATAACAATACATATACTAGGAATCAGTTTCGTACATGGCGTTTCATGCTATTTAAGCTGGATCAAAGAAAAAATCAATTCTTTGAGATAAAAAACATAAATGATCATGTTATGTTTTTGGGCGAGAATTATGCAGTGTCAATTCCAATAACCATTATGAACGATAAGACAAAAGATTATATTATTTATTTCAGTGATAGGCATATTAATGTAGATGGCATGTATAGATTCATCAACTAAGGAGTTTACAACATAAGAGATGAAAGCATCACATTAATCCCTTTGAATAACATTTACCATCATGTTTATCACCAAGCAAAACAATCAATATTTGTAGATGTTGACCTATCTAGCCTTATATTAGTTTAAATTTGAAACAAAACAAATATATTTATAAGATTTTTTGTCAACTTTTTTCATTTTTTTTTTTTTTGGCTTATTTGTTTTGTTGGTTTGAATACATATCAATTGCCAAGCTTTATTTTTCCTTTAATGGGAGAAGCATTTACATGGAAAATTTATTTGATGATGTTTTTGTGATATTGTTGCCTTAATACATTATCATACTATTTTTATCATTTTGTGAAGTTATTTATTTCTGTACTTATTTTTGATATAATATGGAATGATTCCGTAATAAACCTGTCCAACATAGACTTATAATGACATGCACATATAACTATTGTTATTATGAAAATTTTAATGTAAAACTAAATTATTCTATATAAGAATTAAGTTAACATAATCAACTTTATTTCATTTGAAATAGTGCTTTTAGTCCATTTTCTTAGTAGAAACCAAATTTAATAATTGTTTTTTTTATACAAGTCCAAAAGAAAATGCTAATGAAAATTAAGGCGTAAGAAAAATACTTGCACACAACTAAGAAAAGGTCAAAATTTATACAAGCACTTGAAATTTAAAGATTACAAGAACACATAATAGAAAATTGAATGTACCTCTTTCAAACTTAATGGATAATATAATTTTTTTTTTTTTTTTTTTTTTTGAAAAAGTGGATAAACCACATACATTTAAAAAGAAGCGAGATACAAGCTACCACAAGCGATGGAAGTTGGAACAAGAGTAACAAAAGGCTAACACAGAGTCCGAGACAGAAAAGAAAGAACAGGATGCCAAGAGAAACAAAACGTCACCCGATCCCCACGCAAGGGGGGAAGACAAATCAACAAGGACTACTCAACCAAGGGGGGGGGGGGAGGGGAGGTCTCCTGCCTGGCTGCTAAGAAAGTCCAGGCTACGCTTAGTAGTAGAGTGGAGATCCTCCAGCTTGGCCCTTTTAGCTGCAGGTACTGCATTAGTCCAAGATATCTGCATGTGAATACATTTGGCAAGAATATAGGTGTATGCAGAATATTTATCTCTAAAAATATGTGCATTCCTTTCCAACCAAACATTCCACAAAATGGCCCTAACAACGAGTTCACTAGCGTTCCTAGTGGATTCCGAGCATGAGGCACGCTAGCTCCCCCAAAGAAGCTTGACCGATTGAGGAGGGTTTGGGAGACTGAAGCGAGCACTAAAGAAAGACCAAATCCTATCAATGAGCAAGCAAGTGGGGAACAAATGGTCCACAAATTCAATTGCCGCATTGCACAGGACATAGGTGGCAGTAGGGAGTTTGTTGAAACCTCTCGTAGCAATTTTATCAAGTGTTAGGATGCTATTATCCAAGACCAACCAGTTGAAGGGACGGATCTTCTTCGGACAGGGACTCTTCCAGATCATGATTGTCGTGTCACAAGTGGTTCCACCATGTAGAGAAAGTGATAAAAGGATCTAACATTGAATTTGCCATTTGCTATTAGGCTCATCTCTTTTCATCCTCCAAGCCGTTTGAAGATAAGGTTATGTCAAGAGCCTCTAAGAGGTCGTCTTAAGCCTCAAACCAATGGCCATGGGTAAGTTGAAAAAGATCCTATAATATACCAAAGGGAAACTCATATGCATTAAAAAGATCAGCCCAGAGATTCTGAGGGGCACAATTGTTTGACCATTTGTCCTGCCCGAAGAGAGTATGTTCTCCATTGTTGATGGTCGGAAGGATACAAGCCCGGAAAGCAGGAAGACAATGTAAGAGACCAATCCAAACAAAGGACCTTCTGCGAGGGGGGCGAGAAAACAAGTTCCACGGTTGAGCATGTCGAAAATAATTAAAGAGGACAATATTTCTTAAACACCAGGGAATCTCATATGAGATCTTCCACCACCATTTTCTAATAAGTGCAGAATTGAAGTCTTCTAAATTTAAAATCCCCCAACCACCTAATTCTCGCGGTCTATAAATTCTTTTCTGACTGACTAACCTTGATTTTGGGTGGTCAATATCAGGACCGGAGTAAAGAAAATCTGACAGGGGCCCGAAAGTGCACGGGTTATCGAAGTAATAATATACCCTGGTGAGTGGGTAGTTGTATCCACAGGGAATATGGATTTGAGATACAAGTATTCACTATGTAACTAGTGGGATGTGTGGAAAGAATTCAATGAGTGAGTGTGAAAGCAATTAATAAAAACAAGAATTAAAATAAAAGTGTGGAAGATGAGAGAATGTAAGTAGGAGTAAAAGAGTAAGACAAGCAATGAGTAAAGATGGGTACCCGGACAAGTTACCCTTAGGACTTATGCTTCAAGTGCAAGACTATGCTATTATACTTTCCTATTGATGTTAATTGAGTTAAGGATATCCTTAAACACACGGTCCCAAACCTAAGGTCAACCGTGACTAACCCCAACACAATGCCCCGGCATTAGGTTTTACTACGACTCTTGACTCTCGTTGACCTGTCAACGAAGCCCTAGAGGAGTACGTCTTCCTAAGCCTCACACTATGTGGGATTGCTTTACGTTCTAGGGATTCCTAGTGATAAAATCAGTTCCTATGTATAGTTCTAACCCTTTGGTCAAGGTGAAAGAACCTTAGTCTAAATTAAGGCCTAGCACTAGGATTCACTGTAGCAACACTGTAGCTTGTTACGGTAGCAAAACATTGTAGCAAGCTACTGTTCACTTTCTGCCGAAATTCAGAATTCCAGAGAGTTCACACGGGTGTGTGGAAATTCCACACGGTCGTGTGAATTAATTTTCCAGCAAGCTAGAAACTTCACACGCCCGTGTGGAAATTCCACGCGGCCGTGTGAAGTCCCGATAAGTTCAAATTTAAAGCATCACTCAACATTATAAAAGCTCGATTTGGAGACATTCAAGACATCTTTTGACCTAACTTTCTCCCCAACTTCTGGAGAGTGCGGCTAGGGTTTCGGAGGGGACTTCATGGAGGTTTTCATCAATGTTTTTAATTTGTGCTTTCTTTTATACTTTGATGAACATGTATAGCTCCATGAGCAGCTAAACCACTCGTGGGTATTCGGACTTGTAAAACCCTAAGATTATTATGTTTCTATGACATTGCTATTATGTTTTTCCATTATTGATGAATAAATTCGAGTTTTAATTTTAATTATCTTTTGCTATTGTTTTCCCTTAGCCGTGACACTAGGGTTGAGAGCAATCTAGATTACCCTTTGGAGGTGTGACAACTCCTATAGGGTTAGACTACTTAGGATTGAAGATGGTTGAGAGGGTGAGTCGTGAGGTAGAGAAGCATCCCTTTTCCCCTTCGGTGTGATTTCTCTCTACCTCCGTTTTCCTTGATTTATTAGCGGTCGAGATGAGGCATCGTAGTTCAGGGCTTAATCTAGACTAGGGTTCTTTTACCTGGACCAAAGGGTTAGAACTATATGTAGGAACAGGTTTTATCACTAGGAATCCCTAGAGCTTAAAGCAATCCCACGTAGTGTTAGGCTTAGGTAGATAAACTCCCCTGGGGCTTAGTTGCGCAAGCAACAGAGTGAAGGATTGACGTGAATCCTAATGCCGGGACATAGTGTTGGGGTTAGTCACGGTTGACCTTAGGTTTGGGACCGTGAGTTTAAGGATTTCCTCGACTCAATTAGCATCAATAGGAAAGTATAATGGCATAGTCTTGCACTAGAAATATAAGTCCTAGAGGTAGCTTGTCCGGATACCCTATTTAATCTATTGCTAGTCTTTCTCTAATTCACTTCTACTTGCACCTTCTTGTCTTCCATCTCTCTATTTAATTTCTTGTCTTTTATCCTCATTGCTTCCATAATTTACTCACCAATCTTATTATCACTATTCGTACACCACACAACTAAATAGCGAAATCTTGTGTTTTAAATCCCTATTCCCTGTGGATTCGACTACCCACTCACCAGGGTAATTTTATTTCTTCGACAAGCCCGTGCACTTGCGGGATACACGCAAGGGGTCGTGTCATGAGGCTTTTCTCCTTTGTCAAACTGGCACACCCAAGTAAAGCTTGTTACTTTAAGCACTTCTGGAGATAGCCACCAACTCTCCCATTGGACTAAGGACTTCTGCTATCACCTGCGAACTCCAACAATGCAATGGAAGGTTCTAGAGGTTTTTACATGTCCCCATACCCATTGCAGCACCCTCTGAACCTATATCTCCGAACCACTGAGAGAAATAACCCAGCATCTTCCATAGAATCTGGCCATAATGCCTTCTTATATATGATGGTCTCATCAGTAGGACCTGAGGATAGCTCAACTTCCTTCAGCTTGCATGCACGCTCCACCTCCTTTTCAAATTCAAGATGAATAACAAAGGAGTTTTCTCTAAAATAGGCAAGCTTGCCCGCCTCATTGTCTTCAAACAACGCTTCTAACTCCGACTGTAGGAAGCTTTGATTGATGTAACCTCTCAAAATTGAAACTACAAGTAGAGAAGCCAGATTTGTCCTGAGCTGAACAACCTCTAGTGTAATGGAAACCGAGATGACTGCTCTTTTTTAGGGGCGCAGACCATCGCCCTCCACCTTTGTAATGGTATCCGCCTCTTGTCTCTCCTTTACAGCCAGCCTCTGCTTCACTGTGTGAGTTCTGGTTCTCCGACGACATGAGGTGTCATGTTTCTCCTTTGGTCTATGAACGCGGCAATTGATTACCAGGTGACTTGCGCCCTCACAACGTCTGCATGTAAGAAAATGCCTACATTCATTTCTCTGATAAGTGTCTCAGAGGTACATGCCACACTTCGGTGAAGTTCCAGGTGATCCACGTGGTCTCTTCCTCCCAGAAAAACCAGGCATTTGAGTTGGATGAGCCTCTTGGGGTTTGAGAAGCCTTGTTTTCCTGTCTCAACGGGAGACTACCTCCTCCCAGTTAGCCGCCTCCTCCTGCGACAAAAGGATGGTCGTCGTCTTCGTCGATGGAAGCTTCTTCTCCTTGGGGAAGTCAGGCCCAACCGCGACCGCGTACGAAGTGTTAGCATGTACGAAACTCTGCTTGGCCTTACCCTACCCTCTAACACTATGGCCACAACCCTCCTGTGCACCTTTCTGCTTGAAAATCTTCATCCCCTGGCGGAAACAGCCCGTTATATATCTCCTGTGTGAATCGAAAGCAGTTAAAAAAGACAAGGCAAAATGCTTCCTAATAATATTCATTACACTACACTATAACTTAGCTGTGAAATTCTCAAAATAAAGTGAATGCTTACTAAAAAAATAAAATTAAAAATAAAAATAAAAACACTTTAAAAATTTTAAAATATTCCTTATAGTTTATACAATTTTGAAAATGAACATTTGAAAAATGATATTATTAGCAAAAAATAATTAAAACAATAGCTAAAAGAATTTGAAAGAATGAGCTTTGTATCGAATATTTAATTATTATGCTTCACAAAATTGATTGAAATAGTTTTTTTCCCCATAATTTTGTGTTAAGAATACATAAATGATATATTTTAAGATTCGACAATATACTTCCCACGCTAACAATGATTTAAAAAATAATATAGGACCGAAGTCTTATTTGATATAATTTGTACTATTGTCACAATCATTTTTCGTGAGATGTTGCACATGCCAGGGCCTGTCTTAGAGAAAGTGAGGCCTAGGCAAAATCATAATATTTTTTTAATTATTTTAATTAAATAATAAATTATATAATAAAAAATATTAAAATTTTAGAGTTTAAGAAAATAAAATTTAAAAATATAATTATGTGGATAGGATCTAAATAGAAAGTTTAAATATAATTTTTTTAAGAAAAAAATGAATTATGAGGCCCTATAAATTTGCCGGGCTTAGTATTATAGTTTAAAAAAAACATTAAAAATTTCAAGATAATTATATGGATAGGATTATAGGATGATAACAAATAAAAACTTTAAATAAAAATTTTGAAAAAAGAAAACATCAATTGTGAGACCAAGGAAAATTGCAGGTTGCTGAATTTGTTGCGCATTTATATTATAATAAATTAAGTGTAATAGTTAAAAAGAATTATCAAGATAATTATATGAATGGAATTATTAGATGATAGTAAATAAAAATTTTAAATATAACTTTTTAAAAAAATATAAATTGTGAGACCCTAAAGGATTGCAATGCCCAATTATAAGGCCGAATTTGTTACATATTCGAAAGTTAAAAAAAAAAAATTAAAATCATTATATGGATAGGATAATACTAAATGCACAATCTAAAATATAAAATATATGAATTATGTACTGGTCCTAGGAGATCTGGGTACTAGGCATGGGCCTTGATCGCCTATGTGTAGAGCTGGCCCTGGCACCCGCAACATCATTAGTGTTGGCCTTTACACTAGTTTATAGTTTAATCTCAATGCCTGCAAATGAGAGATATTATAAATTTTTCATATGATTTAATTAATTAAATAAACAAATTTACTTAATTTATATTAATAAAAAATTTTATGTAGAAATAATTTGCATTCGTACCTCCAAAATTAATTTAAACTCATTTTATTTATTATATCTATATAACAATTAACGGTACCATGTAATTTAATTTTTTAAATAAAATTATTAATTTTTTATAAAAATTATATTTTTATAATTTATAATATATCTTAATGGTATACATCAAGGAAATATATATATATATATATATATATATATATGATATTTGGTTTTTTTTTTTTTTTTTACAAAGGTGACAAACGCCGCTTACAAGGGGTTGTCAGAGGGACAGGCGGCACAATGGTGCGATGGCTTATTGACCCTACAGAGACTTACCATGTGGAGCGAGCTAACAAACGAGGGCAATGACGGCCTGTAACATGCTCCCAAGATGATATAAAAAAAACCACAACCCTATAATAGTAAATCTCTTTGTTTTATAATCTTGGAGCAGTGGAAAATATGGTACAAAATTTATAAACTATATCTACCATGTTTGCATAATAGTATACAGTACCACAGCATGGAATTGGATCTTGTATCATTCACCAACCATTCGTATGGCTTACTAGTAGACCATCTAGTGGTTTTCTCCCTATTTAATTTTATTAAAAAAAGAAAATAAAAAGATTTTTTTTTTGTTATTATGATCTCATGGGGTAAATTTATGGATGCCTAACCCTTCTCTTTTGTGCTGTGAAAAATGGGTTCTCCCACAGAAAATCAACATGCCAACAACGAGAAAATGAGGATAATAAAAAAAATTTATTTATTAAAACAAGTTTACTACTTACATTCTATAAACAAACCACAAAATGAAGTTGTAAACAATAAAAAATGACACTCTTAACATATATACTCTTTCCAAATGCACAAACCTACTGTCATACATCTTCCATCATCATTCATTTGGACGAACCTCATTTCTTTGCTTATCATCACCTACACCTGAAACCAATTCCACTGCTTTGTTCTTCACCTCCTCCACTGAATCTCCTGGACATTTCAATTCATTTTTATGGTGACAAAGACCATACACAACTAAAGCAATTGTGGAAATGCCAACAGTTACAAAAAAAAGTCCCCAGAAATTTTCAGGACTCAACCCATCTACATCAGTAGCATTCACTCCCACACTAGAACAACTGTAATTAGCGCGCATAGCCTTTTCTAGCTCTTCAAGCTCCCCATTTTCAAAAATCTTAAGAATTGCTTCTGAAAAGCTCGACAACAGAGGAGAATCCTTTGGGAAAACCTACATTGATTCCAATTAAAATTATTATATAACAGAACTAATTCAATATTTTTTTTGTTTTTTTGATGAACGGTGACAAATGTGATACAGTATTTCTACGAGAGATTCGATTTAATTTGTATCACTCACCCACAACTCATGGTGAATTTTCACCAGACTATCTGATGATTGTCAGCAATATTTTGTAATATCATATTGAAGTTATTATTATTTTATTGTATTTTACCACTATATTATTTTTTTTTTAATTTCAAATTAGAGGAGGAAGATAAAATAATCGCATATTCTGGACTGTTTGTAAACTAATGGTCATAGTAAAAATTTTAAAATAATAACGGTAAAAAGGATTGAGTAAATGTACAATGACGAAGAATATCTTGATTCCAATAACATACAAATTAAATGAACTTTGTATCCCTAAAACTATACCTATATTCAATAATTGTACTTAAACTAGAAAAAAAAAAAGCACCACATTGGTTATTAACGAAATAGATTTTTAATCTTTTGTGAACTAAAATGTATTTTTTTAAGTGAAAAATGGATTTCCGGTCATAGTTTAGGATAAAAGATATATCTAATATTAACACACACATATATATGTATATAAAGTATCGATCACTCTTTCTAGTAGCTAATTTAAGATGTCTAGGTTGAATGTAGTTCAATTTAATAGTTCAAAAGAAGAATAATGGTCCATGAATGTACTTACAAATCCTAAACCTCCAACATGAAAGATTGGACCATTGGAAATGAGCTCGGAGCAGTACTTGGAGAGAAGTAAGTTTGCATAGGGAGTTCTGAGAAAAGCAGCCTGAATAGTGCCATTTTTGAGTGCTTGATAGTACTCATCCCCTGAGCTAAATAGCTTGATGTTTTTTTGCTGAAATCCTAACACCGTTTGGAGATATTTACTGACGACTGAGCCGTTGTTGCAACCAACAACAGCATTGCTGCCCTTCAATGAATCTACATTCACAAGGTTTGGTTCTAGACGGTGAACGGTGAGCATCGAGCTCAGTGTAGCTGTATAGTTTGATGTTAACACTAATGCAGCAAAGAGCCACACCACCATTGCCAACCTTGATAAATTGCTGTGAAGCTTCTCCCCTACAAAATGAGGCCTCAATGAAATGCATAAAAACCAGGTTTAAGGTCACCGTTAGTTGCTAACCCAGGGATCACTGTTTGTTTTTTATCTCTCAACTATTAGAATGTTAGTTTGGGTATCTTACAGTAGTTAACTAATAGTCTAACATTCCGTAATTTAGGTAGTCTGGGTTTGAATATATAAATTAAATCTCCTGTCATATTAGCTCAAGCCTTTATGTTAAATCGAGTCAAGATTGTTGAATTTTAATAAGTGCATTAGTGGCCTTATAGGGGTGTTACATAAATTTGGGGGTTTTACATCAAAAAACCTCAAGGCTTAGTGGCTTTGCTCCTGTACCTATATATAAACCCATTTCATTTCTCACATCAACTGATGTGGGACTATCCTATTTTAGTTCCAATAAAGATAATAAATATTTGGTTGGCATAGACAGGAGACACTGAAACAAATAAAGATAAAAAGAAAATTTTCTTGCTAACCAAAACAAACAGTGACATACAGTTAGGAGGACTGGAATGGTTTTAAACCAAAACTTAGGAATTAATGATGTTCGGTATGAGTAGTAAGTTAAGTTTGTTACCTGGGGACAACAATGTAGTGAAGGATAACCAGAATAATGCAGCAGATTGATTCCAAAAGGAGCCTCGGAAGTCCATGTTGCAACTTCTTTCAATCATCCAAACAACCATACCATTGTATATGCTCACAATTGCAGTTAATGCCCACATTGAACCTCTGAATGGTTTCAAGAATATCCATGCTTTGCTTGTTACATCTGATTTCACTGGCACCACCATAACCAGACCTGAGGCTGTGTAAGGTTGTGAGAATTCGACAAAGTTATATCGACCAGATGAGATTGATGTATCACCAACGAGAATGTCATAATTCTTCCATAGCAATAAAGCAACATCATGTCAGAAAATGAGCACTCAAATAGTCAAATGCTGCTAAAAGAAAAACCAATGAGTTGTATACTAACCTGCATTTGTTTGTCTTCGAGAAAACTCGTCATATGAGATATTGAAAGGAATGAAATCATTAGGCAAGGGATATGATAGTTGTTCTAAGACTTTCTTGAATACATTGATCGAGAACCCTTCTGCCAATGTTTTGTTATCACTTCCTTTCTTCACTGTCACAAACTCAGGAAATACAGCTTTAGCAGGCACTGCAACTATTAATGATTTGTTACATGTGGGGGATACCCATCCCTTAGGAACAGACCATGGTCCTTCAGGCCAATACACTTGTCCTAAGTTCTTCATTGATGTTTCATTACCTTCTTTACTCTCCAAATTTTTTGAAAACCCACAATCCAGTAACCAGAAGCCTAACTCTCTATAACTCTTCCCAACCACATTGACAATTTGAAATGCATTTACAAGAGAAAATTTACCGTCTTTAAAGATAAATTCACCATTTAATCCTGTAAAATTACTTTGTTTGATGCCATCCAATAAAGACCAGCCCTCTTTAGAGATTTCAACAAATAATGGACCATTAACAGAGTTGTTCTGCACTTTCTTGAGTTCTTCACTCACATTGGTTTTGTTCATAGCCTTTGCAATTGCCCATATTGTATCATATGCTGTGAATGAAGATACTTGGGGTTGTCTCCTCTTTTCTTTAGGATACTCCGAATGATACCTTCTCTGAAATCTCTTAATAAAATCACTTGTCTGAGCACTTGGTTTGAAGTAGTTCTTAACACCTAAGACTCCCTGCATTGAAGAAATGACTGAAGAATTCACATGGTCTAGTTTACTAGTAATTGCATCAGTTGTAATCCATACATAACCATCAGTCATCATCCCCTTCTTGTATGCCTCTGCAAACAACCGAGTAGCCAACTGGATTGAAGTGTGGACGACAAAGACTCTGGATTGGCTACACCGAAGCATTTCTAATTCTTCAGAGAAAGAAGATTCATAAGATGATAGAGCCACTCTAGAGTAGATATTGGCATCTCCAAGTGCATCTGCAAGATAAGGAATAATGGTAGTTGCTGTGTATTCGACATCTTCGTAAATTAAGGACACTTTCTTCCAAGACCATGATTGAATAATTGCTGCAATTGCTTTCATCTGAAGGACTTGGCTATGAGCGAGAGGGACTAAGAAAGGACACCGGCGTGTAGCTGCAGGAGGGTAGGTTCCAATGAATGAGAGAACTGGTACTTGAGCTCTTGTTCCAAGCTCGGCAACAAATGATGCTTCTTGCCATGTTGCTAGTCCTATGAGTGCTTTAGCATGATGTTCATTGATCAGAGTCATTGCTGCACCCACATTTATCATGAATTATGAATCTTCAGACTAATACACAGAATGCAATTTTCCTGCTCCGCTCTCAATTCAGCCGAGCTTAACATTCCATCTATTTTATAGCAAGTATACCTAAAGGTTTGCGCTATCTTTTGTACTTAAACTATAAATAAAGAAGATAAAGATTTTGTGTTTATATATATATATGATTTGGATATAACATATGGGGCGATTTTATAAAAGTAAATTGCAAGGCCACATAATTGATGGCCAAAATAGATAACTGAGCACATGAGATGAATAAAATTATAAGACTAGCTGATGTGTCAAATTAGGTTGCATGAGGCATGTAATGTGAATATCATGCGGATGGGAAAGAGTTTATCTTTTCTATATTTTGCTTTTATGCTGTTGACATGGAAAAGAAATTTTACTTTTTGACAAATCCAACACAATAGTATTTGTCAAACAGCTTTAGTCATAGTGACCTAAAATATTTCTTGAAGAGAACATGAAAGAAAGAAACATTTTTTTTAAAAAATTGAAAAACAAAACAAATAATAATCCCCCTAGCTTAAAAACACCAATAGAGGCTTCAAAGATCGAACTAAAAGCACTTGTAATTGTATTGATGAAATCTATGTGCAATTACCTGCAGAGGCAGCTTGCAAAGGATCTCCATGAGAGTCCATTGCATGTAGGACCAATCCTTGATTTGTGAGGTTGTTGATATCTCCAATGGCCATCTCCATTGCCACTTTCTCTTCTCTTCCCGAATGAGAACCATAGTTCAAGATTGCTCCAACACTATGACCCTCAACACTAAGAACGCCAAATAAGAGCAAGAAACATAGAACAAAAACATCAAGAGCCTTTTGCATCTTAATTCAAACTGACTCAATTAACTTCTCAACTTTGAATTCAATCTTGCAAGACATTTATAAATAAAGAAGTCCTTGCTTGGTGCTACATGCAAGTTTCTGAGAAGATTCATTCATTTGGAATCTATTTTGTGGGCCAATGGGATAATTCCTTAAATCACAAATTAAAGTAAAAATTTGGATTTATCTACTTGGTTTCATGGTATTGTTCTAACTCCAGATGGCACTAAAACAATGGAATAAAAAAATTGAAGCCTTTTCTATGTCTTGACGGATAGGGTCATATGCATGTCTCAAGGGATTTTAGCAAAACAACAAATTTGAAAGATAACTACATTGTTTAAAATTATAAGAATAGGATAAACTAATATGAAATCAAACTAACATGGTGACCATCCTCGAAATAAGGTTAAGTATATTCTAGGAGAATATTCATTGGAGACGTTGACTGTGAGAGGGAACGTCTTTGCAAGGAAAAGATAATTGTTATATCTAGACAGTGAAACAGAGGACTTAGGATCATCATCTTAAGGACATTGTTTGCGGTCCCCAATTAAATTGCAAGGATGCTTCTGTGATGGGGAAATGAGGTGGTTGAATAACTGACTGGTTGAGGCTTTTCTTATGCTTGTTCTTCAAGGAATGGATTTTAATGTGCTTGAAATCACTGAGAAATAATCAATTTATATGATTGATTTTCTGGGTAATTTCAATACCACCAATTTGTTATCCATTTTGTTCAATTATTTATAAATATTAATTGTAAATATCATATAATTTGTTGATACCAATCTATTCCTAATTGGGATAAGTAAAAATTTTGTTAAAAATTTTGTTCAAGGATTTAAATAAGATATGGGCGAAGTAGGCTATTTTTCTACTTTAATGAAAAATCTTGAAATATGTTTAGTTCAAAATCAAAGTGTTGAAATGATAGAAGTTTCATTTTCTCCACTTTTAGACGAAACCTTGAGTATAGGAAATAGTTCACTTTATTGATTTCTTAACTACTCCCCCTAAGTGAATGATCTTTAATTGGAAACCCCTAGTTGAAAATTTTGATCTCTGTACAAGGAGAGCTGACCACTTCCTCCTCACAGAGCAATACTCCCTAGTGGATTCCTAATGTTTTTTTCCCCTTCTTGTGCACTTTTCCCTTGATTGTCATGTGACATCCTTGTTATCTCTTTTTTTATTTTAATGTTTGTTGCCTTTGTCTTTATATTGTGTTTTTCATCTTTCGTGATGAATTAATGATTTATCCATTTTTATTAAAAAAAAATTGACTTTTGCAACTAACATCTTCTTAAAAACCCTATTTACGCCCCACTGAAATTGCAAGGATGCTTCACCAAAGCAAAAAATGAGGTGACTGAACAATTACTCAAGATTTTTCTTATGCTTATTCAATAAACGAATCTCAAAGTGCATTGAAATTTTTGAGAAATAATTAGTTTGAATGTTTGATTTTCTAGATAATTTTAATACTACCAATTTTCTATCAATTTCCGTACAATTATTTATAATTAATATTATTTTTGAATATCATAAAGTTAGTTAAAGACTCATTGACTCCATCTCTATTAGCATGATTTAGCCTAACGTTCTCTTAACTTAATTAACTATATATATCAATCTAACCCAAATATATATAATTACCCTGTTTTGGTTGGATGTTTTCGGGAGTGTACAAGGTAGCAAGAAGGGTTGATATGTATTTGGTTAAGGGAGTGAGAGAGAGAAGTGAGGAGATGTACTTCACCCTCCTCACTTGTTATATCTCACTTTCCTTAATTAGGTCTTTCTGGGGCGGAGGAGTTATTTACATATTTTTTAAAAGAGAAAACATTAGCTTAAAATGCAGAAATACACTTCACCTATTTGAAGAAAGTCACGGTTGTCCTTCCAACAATCATCTTTACTATCAATATAATTAATTAAAATTAAATTAATACTTGTGGACCCGCCCATGCATTAAAGCATGCCTATGATGCTAAGCCATTGTTTTATCACTTGAACCACCTCCTCCTTGTCATTTTGTTTTGAGAACTTTGTTGAAAGGATGAATTCTCGGAGAAAATTCTGGTTCCATCACATCTTTGTCTCCCACTTGGCCAAGTGACCATCCTACTTCTCCATCTTCTCTATTTGTGCTCCCCTCCTCCATTTGCTTCTTTCCTCTCTCCTTTGTTTCCTTCCTCTCCTTGATTTCCTTTGCTTCTCCACTTGGAGCTTCTAGGGTGGTGAACATTGCTGGAGTACTGTAGCGTCAGTGATCAAGCCAGAGATGAGCTCATTGTCGCCAACTTGTCAGCAAACCCAGAGGTAGTTGCCTAATGATTGTCCACCTTGATCGAAAGTATAACTCTCCATTCATGGCATTATTGTTTGAGAACTTGTTTGCTCATGTTGCATGAAGAATTGCACCCCTTTTTGAATGATTATATGGGTTTATCCTTGCATGAAACCTAAGATTTTACCTCATGGTTATATTTATCTCATGGCCTCATAAATATATATATCTCATGCAAAGCCACATAGGAAGTATCCTAACACACACATGCACGCATATTCTGTAACTATATTCATATATATGTAAGTATATGTATATGAAACCATATATATATATATATATATATATATTGGCATAACTAAGCTGTTACTCTGGTAGACCTTTACTTGGGTATAGATATATATTGCTGACAGAAAGGTCTATGCCTTGGTTGTAGAGTTGTTGGTATTTAGGCTAGCTCATCTTTAGCCTTTGTGCATGAACTCTTCCATGCTTAAGTATTTATATCTTGGTTGTGTTCTTCCCTTGGGTTATAGGACCATTTGAGAAGTGGCTTTGGGTTTTTACATTGTGTCTTGGAGTAGAATATTTTTGAGGTAAGTAATCCACCAATAACTCCGTATTTTTAGTATTTGAGAAATTATTTTATTCGGTAAAAAAAATTATCTACTTTTTTTATTTTATTTTGAATATCTGTTATTTTTATTAATACTGAAATTATTTATCTTGATTATGCATTTTGAGGTATTTTCTTTAATTAATTGTTTTTATTTAGTTTTTGACTTAGTAAATCTACCATTGTGTGATGTTAATTAAATGATTGCTATTCATTTTAACTTGGTTATTGATTTATTATTTATACTAAGTGTGTGATTGCATTCAAATGATTACTTCAACATTTTTAAATATCATTTGCTTGCAGGCATGGGTTGGTGATTTTGCCATTATTTGGACTGATTTATTTATTTCCATCATTTATTTATTTATATAATCATTTTACTTTAGTTTTGAAAAAGCTGGTATTTTGAATAATTTTTAATAATTTGGTTTATTAAATTTTTATATTTCATCTATGGTTTTCTATTTACTTTCCCTAAAGTGAGATCATGATATTTATTAGTATTTCTGAGTATATATGAACTTGGGGAATTTAGAAATTTATGAATTTGTACTTTGCAAATATTTTGTATCTGAATGTTTTGGTCTCCAAATGAGCGATATGCAACCTTGTCAGTGGGGGGTTAAACCCTAACCTGTCGACAAGAAATTATGAAAAAATGAGACTGCAGTTTCACACTGTGTCTGTTCGGTGAAATAATTAACGACCATCTAGCACAGTGTCCGTTCGGTGATATAATAAACGACCATTTGATATTTAGTCTTGGGTCATCGAGGGTAAATAAATGACCTCTGTTATTATGGCTCGGGTCATCGAAGATAAACAAATGAGCTCTAGCATCTATAGTGAATTTGGAGGCAAACATTGGAATTTGTTACACTCTGCTTTGGCTTTTGATTTGGAGTTTCTTCAATTGCATTATTTTTGTGTTATTAATTCTCATGTATATCTCAGACACAAAGTTTTTGTTATACCTTGAAGTTTATGTATTTCTAAGATCGGATTTCTGGGTTTCAAATTTTGGGGAATGATATATTTGGAAATATTCTTTTATTAGAATATTATACTCTGCATTTTGTTTAAATTTTAATTTCGAAGAATTGTATTATTTTGAAAATTCGGTATATTTGAAACACACTTCTGTAATTTTTGGTTTAGTCTAATCATGCTTTTGGAGACTTATGCTCATATTTGGCGATTTACTATATTTCTAATTTACAACTTTGAAATATTGTATTTCTTTACTTACAATTTTTTTAGATAATGGTATTACTTTGGAACTATACCACTGATGGTTTATTTACTTTTTATTTGTTTAAACTTTGAATTACCCTTGAGTTTTGAAATTGAGATTTATAAATCCTGGTTGTTTTAAATATTTTTTTCAACGGATTACTTATTGGGCTAGTGAGCTCATGGATTTATTTTAAATTATTTTTAGATCAAGGGTGGTAGACTAGTGTGGATTTTGAAAAGCTATCTATAGGTGTTGTCTTTTTCTGTCGTAAAATTTAGTCCCTATCATTGTATGCTCCTATATGCCTATAATTTTGTATTTTGGACTATTTGTACCTCTACATTGTATACTCTTTAAAGTATGTAATCCTATTACTTAGTTGGTTTGTTATAGTTTTACTTGCTCTAAATCCAGTTCTAAGGCCTTGTAGGTCTACTGGGTTCACGCCCTGTGGGTCTGCCGCCATTTGTCCGTGCATTAGGTCCCGCCGAGACGAGTCTGGGGCATGACAATATTAATATCACAAATTTAATAAAAATGAGTGAACATATATTGGTTTAATAATAATAATAATAATAATAATAATAATAAAAGTTTGTTCAAAATTATATAAAAGTAAAAATAGTTGAAGACATCATCATTGTCCATTTTATATTAAAAGGGCAAACTAGTTAAATGCACAATACACTTCTCACTCCCATTCTCCTTACTTCTTTTAAAAAGCAAAAAAAAAAAAAAAAAAAAAGAGTAATGCTATATAGAACGAAAAAAACACACGAACCAGCCACACAACTGATGTGGCTGGTCACGTGGCAATTTATTTTTTTTATTTTTTTTTTATTTTTAAAAAAATGTAAAAGGTAGTAAAGTTAGTTTCTCTCTCTAAATCACTCTTTCTCTCTCTCTATATATCACTCTCCCCAACTCATCTCACTCTCCCACACACACACTCTCTCTCTCTTGTCTGTTCTCCGGGCCGCCGCTTTCCTCCCTTGCTCCCGGCCGCCGTTTATTACCCTCGTACAATGGAATAGATGGAACAGAAACAATAATTGTTTCCAAATTCTCTTTTTTTTGCCTTTCTGGTTGACATCAGGAGCAACATCAGGGAGAGTGCATTGATGATGAGCTCTTACCCTACCTCTGAACACAGTTTAATGGTGATACCTTTAACTCAAGGACATCACCATCCACTTCCACCAAGTTTGAGCAAATGCCGTTGTTCTGTACTGTTTGTATTGCAGAGATTGGTTTCCCTGGCATGCTTTTATTAGGATCGTGCCTTCCAGTTTGAGCAATTTCATTTACATGGTTAGAGAACTGAGAACCAGTGGAAGACGACAGATGAAGATGAAACTTGTTGCCTGCTTAAAAGTGAAGATAATCTTGAAGATCAAAATGGAATGATATGGGAAATGCAATTCAAACAAAGAACAAAGCAGCAAAATCTTAACAACAGAAATTAAATCAAGACAAATGAACAGCATGCCTGATATGAACCCCGCCAACGATTGTGAGGAAACTCGAAACAAATTTGGCAAGAAGAAGAAAAGCCAAGGATTCAAGAAGAAGGGATGGAAAACCTCGACCCAATGCTTAGCGAAGCACGAACCTCGGTAAGGGGATGACGCCACAAAAGGAGATGAAAATCCAATTGATAAGTCGGTTTGAACGTCACAAGGAAAACCCTTGATAAGTTCTTAAAAAGTCTCTTCAAGAAAACAAGAAGAAAACCTCACAAATACTCATAGATCAAAAGTTGTGTTTTATGGATGCTACAAGGGGCTATATATATAGCACAAACCGTAGAGAACTTCTAAGAAGTAAAAGTTCAAAACTACCCTTAAAGATAAAAAAAAGTAAACAACCAACTAAAGAGCAACTTTAGCCCAAAGGTCCACAAAGCCCAATAAGATTAAGCAATTACAAAAGACTCTTAGTTCACATATTAAACTCAAAAACAAATGACAACCAAATCTTCATCAAGCGTCTAAGTGGAATCGGCTTGGATGAGTAGGACCAGCTTTTGTTCACCATCAGTAGTGATCACACTCTCTTCCTGTTGTAGAATTCTCCATGCCAAGTTGCTAAGCTCCTCTTTAAATCTTCTAGCTCGAGTCCTCGTCACTGGTCCTGTTGGGACTTGAATTGGATCCTTAGCCTTGATGTCCACATCATTCCCCCCCTCTTGAGAAGAATTTGTCCTCAAATCGTCACCTACATCAAAAGGACTTAAGTCAATCACATTGAAAGTAGCACTAACATTGTACTCACCCGGTAAATCAAGGCGGTAGGCATTATCATTGATCCACTCGAGCACTTGAAAAGGACCATCTCCCCGGGGTAGTAACTTGGAACGTCGGTTGGCGGGGCATCGTTCCTTCCTCATCTGTAACCACACCCAATCACCGATCTCAAAAACTTGCTTGTGACGTCTCTTATTGGCTTGCTTGATATATTGCTCAGTCCTCCTTTCTATGTTGAGTCGGACCTTCTCGTGGAGCTGCTTCACAAATTCGGCCTTCTTGTGCCCATCGAAGTTCACATGCTCAGAAAAAGGTAAAGGTGATAAATCCAAAGGAGTTAAAGGATTAAAACCATAAACAATTTCAAATGGTGAAAACTGAGTAGCAGAATGCCTAGAACGATTATAAGAAAACTCAACATGTGGTAAACAGTCCTCCCAAGTCTTGATGTTCTTACTAATGACAGCCCGCAACAAAGTGGATAAAGCTCGGTTAACTACTTCAGTCTGACCATCGGTTTGAGGGTGACAAGTAGTGGAAAACAAAAGTTTAGTCCCTAGTTTACCCCACAATGTCTTCCAAAAATAACTCAAGAACTTAGTATCCCGATCTGACACGATTGTCCTTGGCATGCCATGTAGACGTACAATCTCCCTAAAGAACAAATCGGCAATATTGGAAGCATCATCAGTTTTATGACACGGTATAAAATGGGCCATTTTAGAAACCGATCCACAACTACAAAGATTGAATCCCTTCCACGCTTACTCCTAGGTAATCCTAACACAAAATCCATCGAAATATCAATCCAAGGGGAACTAGGAATAGGTAGTGGTGTGTAAAGGCCATTCGGTTGAACCCGAGACTTAGCTTGTCTACAAGTGATACACCGACCACAAATTCGCTCAACATCTCATTTTATGCATGCCCAATAGAAGTGCTCTTGTAACATGGCTAAAGTCTTAGCTACCCCATAATGCCCCATTAATCCTCCCCCATGGGACTCTCGAACTAACAAATCTCTCATGGAGCAATTAGGTACACACAACGTATGTTCCCTAAACAGAAAACCCTTATGCCTATAAAACTTCCCTTCAGCGGATTTTTCACAAGCCCCATAAACCTCCCCAAAGTCATGGTCCACATGATAAAGATCTTTAATGTGCTCAAAACCAAGGAATTTAACATCAAGAGTGGAGATTAAGGCATACCTGCATGACAACGCATCAGCAACCACATTCTCTTTACCTTGTTTATATCGAATGACATACGGAAAGGTCTCAATGAACTCAACCCATCGAGCATGTCATTTGTTCAGCTTATGTTACCCTTTCAAATGCTTCAAGGATTCATGATCCGTTCGAATCACAAACTCCTTCGACCATAAGTAATGCTGCCAAGTCTCCAATGCTCGAACCAAAGCGTACAACTCCTTATCATAAGTGGGGTAGTTGAGTGCAGCCTCGCCTAGCTTCTCGCTGAAGTATGCAAGTGGTCTTCCATCTTGAATGAGTACAGCACCAATACCTACACCAGAGGCATCACATTCTATTTCAAAAGTATTAGCAAAGTTAGGTAAAGCAAGTAATGGAGCATGAGTTAGTTTGTGTTTCATAAGATGAAATGCTTCCTCTTGTGTTGTCCCCCATTTGAATGCAACGTTCTTCTTGATAACTTCAGTAAGGGGTGCCGCAATGGTACTAAAATCTTTCATGAATCTCCTATAGAAGCTAGCAAGTCTATGAAAGCTGCGAACGTGACTCACACTTGATGGGGTCGGCCACTCTTGGATGGCTTTGATCTTTTCTTCATCAACCTCAATACCTGTAGCACTCACAACAAATCCTAGGAAAATAAGTTTATTGGTGCAAAAGGAACATTTCTTGAGGTTAGCATACAATTTCTCTTTCCTAAGGACACCCAAAACCAATTGCAAATGCGAAGCATGATCATGCAAATTCTTACTATAAATTAGAATATCATCAAAATAAACAACAACGAATTTTCCAATGAAAGTTCGTAAAACATGATTCATTAAACATATGAAAGTACTAGGTGCATTAGTTAAGCCAAAAGGCATGACTAACCATTCATATAAACCATGTTTAGTTTTAAATGCCGTTTTCCATTCATCGCCTTCTTTCATTCGGATTTGATGATACCCACTCTTAAGATCAATTTTTGAGAACACACAAGATCCATGCAACTCATCTAACATATCATCTAAACGAGGGATGGGGTGTCGATACTTTACCGTTATGTTGTTGATGGCTCAGCAATCAATACACATCCTCCATGTTCCATCTTTCTTAGGAACTAGAATCACCGGAACTGCACAAGGACTTATGCTTTCTCTTACGTACCCTTTCTCCATCAACTCTTCAACTTGCCTTTGGAGTTCCTTTGTTTCCTCCGGATTGCTCCTATAGGCGGGTCGGTTTGGAATTGAAGCACCAGGAACAAAGTCAATTTGGTGTTCTATTCCACGGATAGGGAGTAAGCCATGTGGTACCTCCTCAGGAAACACATCCTCGAACTCCTGCAAAATAGAAACAACAACACTAGGTAATGAAGAGTCAGGTTGGTTAGTGTTTAAAGGGGCCTCCTTATACATAAGTACAATCATCGGCCATTTTGCAAGAAAAGCTCGCTTAACCTCACTTGTTTTTGCATAGAAATTTCTTTTTCCCTCTAATTTTCCCTCTCTGGCTGAATTCATCTCTCTCTTTTCTCTCTCACTAGATTCAGCCTTGCTCTCTTGTTTCTCACCACTACTCATCTCTTCACTCACTCTCTTGTGATCACTCAAATTCTTTTGATCTCTTATTTTCTTTTGATCACTTAGTTTTTGCATCATCACTTGATCATCATAAACCTGTTTCGGTGTCATTGGAGCTAGAGTGATGGTTCGTTATTGGAAAGTGAAGGAGTGCTTGTTGGTGAAGCCATCATGTTGCACACGTCTATCAAATTGCCAAGGCCGTCCTAAAAGGAGATGCCATGCTTGCATGGGTACCACATCACACAACATTTCATCCTCATATTTCCCAATCCGAAATGGCACCACAACTTGCTTAGTAACCCGCACTTCACCACTATCATTCAGCCATTGCAACTTGTATGGACGGGGATGCTTGAGTGTTGGGAGCCCTAGCTTCTCAACCATAGAGGAACTAGCAACGTTAGTGCAACTACCACCATCAATAATAACACTACATACCTTGTCCTTCACATGACAACGAGTGTAAAAGATGTTCTCCCGTTGCACTTCTTCTTCCTCCACCTTAGCGTGCAAGTTCAAGGCTCTCTGAGAAACTAATCCAAGCATCTCACCATGCTCGGCCCCAAACTCCTCTTCTCCCAAAAGATCATCCTCCAATGGTGGAATATCATCTAGCTCACCCTCGTCTTCAGAATCTATTGTCCATTCTCCCAAATCACCATAACCCGCCTGTTCGGGCATTGGCTAGCGATGTGACCTCTTCCTTGACATTTGAAACATTTAATTTCACTAGAATGAGACAAAGTTGTGGGTATCTTACTTTGAGAAGCCGTGGAAGTAGTGGTTGAATTTTGCTCAGTTTTGGCCTTGAGGTTGGAGTTACTTTCATCTTTCCTTGGATAATTCGGCCTCCATGGTGTTGCACTAGGATTTTGTGCGGTGGTTCTCGGATGTGCACTTGTACTGCCCTTCTTTAGTTGCCTCTCAACCTTCATTGCCATATGCACCAAGTCTTCCAACTCCACATAGTGATGTAGCTCAACCGTGTTGGCAATCTCCCTATTCAACCCATTTAAAAACCTTGCCATTGTTGCCTCCCGATCCTCCTCCACATTGGCCCGAATCATAGCCATCTCCATCTCTTTATAATACTCATCAACACTTTTGTAACCTTGTCGAAGACCTTGAAGCTTAAGGTATAGATCCCGGTAGTAATAAGATGGCACAAAGCGACGCCTCATCACCCTCTTCATGTCATCCCAAGTCTCGATAGGCAAATCTCCACTTCGCCTCCTATTGACGCACAACTGATCCCACCACACAATAGCATAATCAGTAAACGCAATAGCGGCAAGTTTTACCTTCTTCATTTCGGAGTAGTTATGAAAATCGAAAACCAACTCCATCTTCTTTTCCCATTCAAGGTATGCTTCGGGATCACTCTTTCCTTGAAATGCCGAAATCCTCATCTTGATATTACCCAAGTTGTTGTCTAACCGATTCCGAGTATCTCTATCTCGACCATATCGCCTAGGGCTGCCCGTTGACATCCTATCAAAGTCTTCATCAAAATTTTTCACTTCAAACGCCCCACACCTTCAACTTCCCGTTGGGGTACCCTATTCCTCCGTGGGAGATTTGGAACAACCGGTGGCTGTCCCCGTTGTGCTCCCTCTTCAACCCTATCCATCCTCTCATGTATTTGCTCAAGTTCCGCCCTCATCATCCTCCTCATTTCCCCAATTATAGCTTGCACTTGCAAATTCGGAATAGTTGGAGGGGTACTCTCCTTGCTTGTGTTTCTCTCCGGAATTTGAGACATGATGGAAAACCTGCAAAGCAATGTTAGATAAAAAAAGTTACCCTCACCACAAAACTCACGTAGTTCACTCCAAGAAATAGTTCACTCAAATCCACTCGTGTATCACTCAATTCAATTTGGCTTTTACCCTCAATTGATCTCACCTCGCTACCTTTTTTCACTCGTTTTCTTCTTTGAGTTCTTTCAAAACTAATTAAAAACCATCATCAAAGGGTTCGAGCCGAAACAAACCAAATGGATCGAAGATTTGTTTTCTTGGAAATGGGCTGAAATTTTGGCAATTCAAGAAATGGGCTGGATTTTTTTGGAAATTCAAGAAAGTTTGGCAATTCAAGATTGGTAATTCAAACCGAAATAAATCAAGAAATTTTGGAAATTCATTAATGGCAATTCAAATCTAACCAAATAAAGAAATTTTGGCAATTCGAGAATGGCAATTCAAATCTAACCAAATCAAGAAATTTTGGCAATTAAAGAATGGCAATTCAAATCTAACCAAATAAAAAAATTTTGGTAATTCAAGAATGGAACCTCAAATCTAACCAAATCAAGAATTTTTTTTTAATTTTTTTTTTATTCTTCTTTCTTTTTTCTACTCTTTTTCTCTTCTCTTCTTTTCTTTTTCATTTTTTTTTTCAGAAACTCAGTTCTTCAATTTCCACAAACTCAGATCTTCACAAACTATTTTGTAATTTCGGAATTAATAAAAAGGAAACTCATAAAAGATAGAAATCTCTCTCTCTCAAAACAAGAACAAAATATGGGCGTCTTCAATCAATGAAACCCTAGATCCAGATGCAATTTTTTTTTGTAAGGGAAATGAACAGAAATCAATAGAAGATAGGTCGAAAGGATGAACTTATCTCTGGTACCAACTGATACGTACCCCGCCAACGATTGTGAGGAAACTCGAAACAAATTTGGCAAGAAGAAGAAAAGCCAAGGATTCAAGAAGAAGGGATGGAAAACCTCGACCCAATGCTTAGCGAAGCACGAACCTCGGTAAGGGGATGACGCCACAAAAGGAGATGAAAATCCAATTGATAAGTCGGTTTGAACGCCACAAGGAAAACCCTTGATAAGTTCTTAAAAAGTCTCTTCAAGAAAACAAGAAGAAAACCTCACAAATACTCATAGATCAAAAGTTGTGTTTTATGGATGCTACAAGAGGCTATATATATAGCCCAAAACCGTAGAGAACTTCTAAGAAGTAAAAGTTCAAAACTACCCTTAAAGATAAAAAAAAGTAAACAACCAACTAAAGAGCAATTTTAGCCTAAAGGCCCACAAAGCCCAACAAGATTAAGCAATTACAAAAGACTCTTAGTTCACATATTAAACTCAAAAACAAATGACAACCAAATCTTCATCAAGCGTCTAAGTGGAATCGGCTTGGATGAGTAGGACCAGCTTTTGCTCACCATCAGTAGTGATCACACTCTCTTCCTGTTGTAGAATTCTCCATGCCAAGTTGCTAAACTCCTCTTTAAATCTTCTAGCTCGAGCCCTCGTCACTGGCCCTGTTGGGACTTGAATTGGATCCTTAGCCTTGATGTCCACATCAATGCCTGAAAAACAAGAAACCTGAAACACTAGCATTATTCAAGCATAGGCAAGAATCTAACAAGTAAAGTAAAAAATAAGTTGATTATTTAAACAATATTTATAATCTCGTACATTTTCAGAAGAAGTATTCTCTTCAATTAAGTTGTCTTCACCAGACAAAAACAATCTGCAACCACTGGACACAACATCATCTCTAGAGTAGAGACACTCATCATGTTTTTCACAATTATTATCTGGAGAGCAAACATAATTCTGTGAAAACAAACAACCAGTAAGACAAAGATCATTCTAGAAATATACCATCAATTAAAATTTACACAACACACCTTCCATGGCAGTAGAGACACAGTGTGCTCGCCTTTGGGATAATCACCAAATGCCAGTAATTGGTGTGGCTGAAGCCATAATGGAAGCCAAGCAGTATCCTGAAATCCAACAAATTCACAACAAACCTCATGAATTCAGCTCACTAATCACACTTATACAGCCAAAAAGGGGGGAAAAAGAAAATAAGAAAAAATTCCTTCAATCTTTTTCCTTTCAGTAACCCAGTGATCGACCTTGAAAGGATTTTTATACAAGCAAAGATATTAGTGAAAATAAAAAGAATAAAACCACAAAAAAAAAAGTCGTCTAAGATTACTGGTGAAATAGAGGAGATTGATCCATGAATCAAAATCACAAGAAAATCTAAGAAGTGCAATGGTGTGTTGAGATTGATTTAGAAGGAAGAGAGAGGAAAGGAAGGCAACCTCTGAGAACTGAGGGAAGTGATAGACACAGTTGGCCATCGCGATCGGCAGTGAGGCCGAGAAGCCACCATCAAAGCTTCTTTGCCGCCAAAAAAAAAACATGTCGGTTTTGTTTCGCACCAAAAAAAACCCTGGGAATTTTAGGAGCGGGCCGAGGGTAATAAACGGCGGCCAGGGAGCAGGGAGGGAAGCGGCGGCCCGGAGAACAGATGAGAGAGAGAGTGTGTGTCATCTCGAGAGAGAAAAACTAAATTTACTAATTTTTACATTTTTTAAAATAAAAAATAAAAAAAAATAAATTGCCATATCACCAGCCGTTGTGTGGTTGGTTCGTGTGTTTCTTTCGTTCTATATAGCATTACTCAAAAAAAAAAAATACTCCTTACTTCTCCAAGCCAAATATAATATATTTCCAAACGCTCTAATCTCCTCTCTTCCTCCATACACAAGAGTTTAAGATTTCGAGGGCTAAAAGTAACATAAGTTATTTTAAACTTGTAGCACAACTCAAGTTCTCGAGGCCTTCGTGATGAAGTGCCCTTATCAGGAGTGTTTGACTATAAAATAAGATATTTCAACAAAGTATTCGCATTGATTCATAGCTAATGTTCTGCGAAATAAAATGCTACTAAAATAGTTATAATATTTGACAATAAAAGTATAATTGAGATTAATAGTGCCCCACTGTACATGAACGTGATAACGTAAATTCTTTCACCTTTCCAGATACCCAACATCACAATAGAACCAAAAATAAATAAATAAATAAATAAATAAATACAAAATCCAAAATACAAGGTTCAAAGTCCATTTGCAAAATTGAAAATCCTTGAGCTCCAGCTTGTTATTTTGAAATATAGTGGACGAATGAAGAAGAATATGGTTAAAAACCTTAACATACAATAATGCCAAGGAAAGAATGTGTCAAATTGTCCAATGTAATTCTTATCTAACTGATAATAGAAACCAATCACATATGCATATCATTAGAAACCCTTGAATTGTGCTCATATCTGATGAGAAATTAGATGAGTTACACAAGAAAACTAATTTCCACTAGACCATACTCTTCACCCTATACATTCATAAAAAGATATGTATAACAATAAATATAATAGTCCATTCAAAGGTAATTTGCTATCCATGCGTGCTAGAGCAAAGAAGTATCAAGAATGGTAATCAACAACAACATATATCACATTGTTCAATTGATGTAAAGAACTAAAAATGAACTATAGAGGGATAAGGAAATGAGACCTCAACTAGCAACATTCAAACAAAAAAAGGCAGGAAATCCTCAGCCACCTCCACGATCATTACAGAGATATATCTTCATCCCTTCTCCGGTGTCCAAGTAATCATACGACATAACAGTCTTCAACCCCAACCATACTCCTTGCCTCCCCTCCATCACCCGAAACATTGCTCCTTGTGCTCCAAACCCTTGTTCATCCAGCTCCTCCCATTCAAACATCAATGGCAGCATGAACACTCCCCAAGGATTGAAATCCACTATCTTCACCTACCCATCAATGATGACATACACATCAAACGTGTAATCCTCCATTTCAAATCTTTCCCGTACAACCCCACTAAAGAACCACTTGATCAATGGCTAGATTTTATGTTTACGCTTGGAAGCACCGGATAGAAGGCGGTAACCTCCCGCTGAGAGATGGTGATCAATCGGTGGCCACAGACAAAGCAGCGCAACTCCATCTCTGGGCGGAGGAAAGGGTACCATTTTTTAAGTACGAGATAGCAAGGCATGGAGAAGGGATCAAGGGAGACATCAGAGCAGGAGGTAAGGGCCTTGGAGAAATCGTGGGCGATGGAGTCAGAGGAGCAGAGAGGAAGGACGATCCCAGAAAAGGAGATGTAGTGTAGAGGGCCATCAGCTGAGATCCAGGTAGCATCCTTAGCGGTAACACGGCTCCACCGAGATCGGCGATAGAGCTAGAGGCAGCGACCTCGAGGTCGGGGAAGGATGGGGTATTGTCAACATCAAAGGACTGACGATCGTCCTCGGAGTTGGTATCAGAGTTGACAGGGGAGAGAGAGAGAGAGAGAGAGGTTCGATGCCGGATGCGAGGTGGGGAAGGAGGAAGTGGGGAGGATCAACGGAGGAGTGGGGATCGGGCTGGCCGAGAAGGTAACGGATGAAGGAATAAAAAAGCAGATGGACGAGGGCTTTGTGGTGTGGGGCTTGAAGAGTGGGTACTTGTCGTTGATTTGGCATCCCCGGAGTTCTGATTCCTTCATTTCTTTGCTCGTTGAGATAGCTGGATGAAAGTTACTCATTTTCCTTATTGCTAGTGAGAGGCTAGTGCTGGCGCTACAGGTTTTTTATATATCAAATTAATTTGGTTTTCAATTGTAATGCAAAATATTTTTTATGTTATTTTATTCATACATAAATACAGATCTGTTATTTTATTTATTACGATCTCATGCCATAAATTTATAGATGCTCAACCCTTCTTTTTTTAAAAAAAAAACAAATGAGTACTCCCACAAAAATTTAACAACAATGAACAAAAAAACAAAAAAAAACAAAAATACTAATAAAAAATATTTACTTAAAACAAGTTTACCACTTCCATCCTAAAAACGAACAGGAAAAGGAAAAAAAAGTTGTAAACACTAAAAATTGACACTCTTAACATATATACTCTTCCCAAATGCTCAAATCTACTATCATCATATTTCACTATTCAATTGGATGATTTCTTTATTGTTTTACCTGTCATCACTTACACTTGAAAGCAATTCCACTGCATTGTTCTTCTCCTCCTCCCTTGATTTTCCTGGCCATTCCAATTCATTTTTATTGAAACAAAGATCATATACATCTAAAGCAATTGTAGATATACTAACAGTTACAAGAAAAAGCCCCCAGAAATTTTCAGGACTTAACCTATCTACATCAGTAATATCCATTCCCTCACTAGAACAACTGTAATTAGCGCGCATAGCCTTTTCTAGCTTCTCAAGCTCTCCATCTTCAAAAATCTTAAGAATTGCTTCTAAGAAGTCCAACAATAGAGGAGAACCCTTTGAGAAAACCTTCATTTATTGCAATTTAAATTATAACATAACAGAACTAATTTAACAACTACTTTTTTTTTTAATATCCTATTAAAGTCAGTTTTGGGCCTTGTAATATCCTATGTACAATGATGAAAATTATCTTTATTCCTATAATAGAAAAGTTGAAGTAAACTTTTTATTCCTAAACTATACCTCTATATTCAATAACTATACTTAAACTAGGAAAAAATAACTTTACCTTGGTTAATAATGAGATAGAATTTTAATAATTTTGGAACTAAAATTATATTTTATTTTTGTTTCTAGAGAAAAATGGAATTTCAATCATAGCTCAGGATCAATAATATCTATTCATTATGTTGATGACTCCCTCTAGTAGTTTAAGATGTTTAGGTTGAATACAATCCAAATTAGTAGTTTAAAAAACAGAATAATGGTTCATGTATGTACTCACAAATCCTACACCTTAAACATGGAAGATTGGACCAGTTGAAGTAAGCTCCGAGTAGTACTTGGAGACAAGTAGGGGTAGAGGCATGGGGGCCAGCGGGGGCCACGATCCCCAAAGTTTTAAAAAATTTTCAGTATTATCCGTCTCCTTAAAAATATGAGAGTAAAGTTGTAAATGAAATCATGTTGATGGGCCCATTGAGTGGGCCCTTCACCCATGTAAAGTTGTATTACTTTATTCTAAAATTACAAACACCTTTTAAAGTTTTAATAATTAATCAAATTTTTTCCTTTTTTCTATGACACTACCATCACCTTACTAGCTCACAGCCTCACATGTCATTATTCAGCTAAAGACTCCTATTTTGCAAAGATAGAAAGACAACCATTCAATTTTAGGGTTGGGAAGTGCAATCGACGCTGTTGTTGTTGGAGATGGATACATTTCTTGCACTCTTCAAGAATTCCTACAAAGAGCTCATTGATCTTGACCAGTAAGTATTTGATTTGGATTAATGGCAGAAATTAATGTTTTAGTGATTGTTTTTATGTAAAAAATCTATATGATGCTAAATTAGTATTTGCTAATACTATCTTTTGGTCAAAAAGGTCGATGTGATACTGCAAAATTTAAAAGAGGAGGTTGATGTCCTACCTGACCAAGATTTTAAGCACTAACTAAAGCACAAGAAGACTCTTGCACAGATTAGTGTTCTTTGATAGTTCATTTTTACTTATATGAAATGGTGAAATTGTGAAATTGTGAAAGCATTAAGCATGTGCATCAGTGCATATTTGCTCTTTTAATTTTCTTTCTTATATAAAAATTCAACCTGTACCACTGGAAATCCACACATGGTGACTATGGTTTGTTAATATAGTTTTATATATTGCTTTTAGGATTGATAGATGTTAAGAAGAAAACTATTGATTCATTTTTCAAGAGGAAAAACAGAAATGATGAAGAAACACAATCTATGTCTAGTGCACCAAAATGCAACTTCAAATATAGAAACTGGTGTTGAAAATGTTCATCAACAACAACCATCTCCATTTGTAATGCCAATCTTGGAGTTGAAATAACATGTCTAACCACCTCCTTCCAAATTTATCAAGATTGGAGTAACAAGACAAGAAAAGGTTAATATTGATTCTTTAATTCATGATCCTGGAAAACACCCACAAATTTGGGATTATCCTATTAATCAACAAGATGAGATTCGTAAGGCATATATGAAGATTGGGCCATACAAATTTATAATGGATGTATATCCACTTTCTGGTCAAGATGATTATCCTCATCGATTTCAAGCTCATTGGTTTAAACCATTTCCTTGGTTAGAGTATTAGCCAGAAGAAGATGTTGCTTTTTTGCTTTCCATGTTATTTATTCTCTAAAAGATTGAGCTCATTCACTTTAAAAGGATTTAGAAATTGGGAAAAGTGAATAGTGGGAAAGATTGTGCATTTCTATCTCATGTGGGAAAGAGTCCTAATTCTCCTCACAATATTGTAGTTAAATGCTTTGAAGATTTGAAGAATCAACTATGTCATATTGACAAAGTATTGGCTAAACAAGGCTCACAACAAATTATGAGTAATCACCTATGCCTTAAAGCCTCTATAGATGTTGTTGGATGGTTGACATTTTAGGCTTGTGCTTTTAGAGGGCATGATGAAAGTTTGGGACCGAAGAACCGAGGTATTTTTTTTTTGAAATGATAAAGCTTTTGACTTCTTATAATAAAGAAGTAGATGAAGTTGTCTTAGAGAATGCCCCTCAAAATGCAAGATACACTTCACCTACTATTCAAAAAGAAATTTTGCATGCCTTTGCTAGAAAGGTGCAAAGGGAAGTTCGAGAAGAGATTAGTGATGCAAAGTTTTGTTTGATTTTTGATGAAGCTCGAGATGAATCTAGAAGATAACAAATGGCTCTTGTTATTAGATTTGTTGATAAGAATGGATTTGTCAAGGAGCATTTTCTTGATATAGTACATGTTAAAGATACTACTGCACCCACTCTTAAGCAAGAGATTTGTTTAGTGCTATCTCATCATAATATTAACATTCAAAATATTTGAGGTCAAGGATATGATGATGCTAGTAATATGCTTGGAGAGTAGAATGGTTTACAAGCTTTAATTCTTCAAGAATGCCCTTAGGCATATTATGTACATTGTTTAGCTCATCAATTACAACTAGCTCTTGTTGTTGCAGCTAAAGAAGTAGTTGACATCCATTCTCTCTTTCCAAATTTGAATGTGATTGTTAATGTTGTGTGTTCTTTATGTAAACGTAATGATGATTTACAAGTTGCTTATTGATAAGTGCTCGTGTTATAATAATGCGAAGTGTTATTGTCTTACATTGAGCATTACTTTTATCATATTTTATTATTAATTTGTGTGCATTTGTGTACTTTTGTGCATTGTAGGGTTGTGGAGCTAATTTGTAGAAGAAAGAGCAAAGTTAGGTCATGTTCGCCATTGTTGGGGAGTTCTCAGACCAACTAAGGAGCAAGGCACGAGTTTAGACTTGTGGGTGTGTGCCAACCTCCTTTGGAGGGGCACAAAGGCAGTCACATTCACAAAAAGTCTAACCCGTGTAGCATAGGAGAACTTCACCAATAAGGAGAAAGGAAGTAATCGACATGATCTACTGTTGATTGTGTGTCCAATTCAACGGCCTCGATGAAGAACGATGAAATTAGGAGCATTTGACGCGCGAGTAACATAGTAGTTACTGCAGAAATTCACTGTAGCAATTTACTGTTCACTGCGCGCCAGAAAATCAAATCCAGAAAATCCACACGGGTGTGTGAAAATTCCACACGGCCGTGTGGATGCCCGATTTCAGCCGATTTTCTAGCCGCGACTCAGACTATTTAAAGACCTTTTTGGGGACTTTTGGAGGATCTTTTCACCGAATTTCTGGAGGGTCGCGGCTAGGGTTTGGAGAGGACTTTGTGGAGGATTGGAGCGCGTCATCAACATCGACATCGAAGCCCGTTGGAAGATAGCTATTGGGGGAGCTTTCGTCGGCACCGATCCGACGAGGTGTGCCCTAAGCTTGATGAGGAGCTTGGTGAAGAGACGAATCGGCCGCACAAGACCACAGCCACACTACACAAGGGGGTTTTCATCTATGTTTAGCTTTCTTGTTTATTCATACACATTGATGGATTTGTATACCTCCATGAGGAGCTAAACCCCTTGGGGGTATTCGGACTTGTAAACCCTAGGATGATATTGTTTCTATGACATGTTATTATGCTTTCTTAATTGATGAATTTAATTGAGTTCCAATCTTGATTGATTCTTGTATTGATTTTCCCTTAGATGTGACATTAGGGTTAAGAGTCATCTAGGTTGTCCTTTGGAGGTGTGACAACTCTTATAGGATTAGAGTACTCTAGATTGGAGAGGGTCGAGAGGGTGAGTTGTGAGGTAGCGAAACATCCCTTTTTCCCTCCGGTGTGATTTTTCCTACCTTTGTGTTCTAAGAGTTCTTAACGGTCGAAATAGAACGAAGTGCTAGGAGATGAACTCCCTTGGGGCTTAGTCGGGCGAGCGACAGAGTGAAAGGTTGTAGTGAATCCGAGTGCTGGGGCTTAATTGAGACTAGGGTTCATTCACTTGAACCAAAGGGTTAGAACTACACTTAGCAACAAGGCTAATCACTTGGAATCCCTAGAATGTAAAGCAATCCCACGTAGTGTGAGGCTTAGCAAGATGGACTCTCCTGGGACTCAGTTGACAGGTCAACGAGAGTTAAGGGTCGTAGTGAAACCTAATACCGGGGCATAATGTTGTTGTTAGTCACGGTTGACCTTAGATTTGGGACCGTGTGCTTTAGGATGTCTACGACTCATTAAACATCAATAGGAGAGTATAATACATTGTCTTGCACTAGAACATTAATCCTAGGTGTAGCTTGTCCGGGTACCCTATTTCACCCTTGATTGTTTCTCTCTTTTACTCTTTGCTTGCATTCTCTTATCTTCCATATTTCTCTTTATTTTCTTGCTGCTTTCAATTACTCTTGCACACACATACTGATCTTGTTCTCACTTTCCGTACTTTGCATTAGTTAGATAGCAATCTCTTGTATCTACAATCCCTACTTCCTGTGGATTCGACTACCCTCTCACCGGGGTACTATTATTACTAAGACAACCCGTATACTTTCAGGCTCCTGTCAAAGTTTTTGGCGCCATTGCCAGGGAGTAGGCGTATTTTAGACATTTTCTTTTTGCTATTTTAGCTATTCACCACACATTCTATTTCACACTTCTTTTCCTTCCATCGTTCTTATTTGTTTTGTTTTCTTTGTTTTCATCGCCAGGGAGAATGATTGACACAACTGAGTTATTCGACACAATTTCAGTGATGGTGAATCATGTGGAACAGAAAATACAGTTATTTACAGTGCAGTCAGTTTCAAACTATATTGTGAATGAACAACCCATAATCAGCTATGTTGTAGAAGAAGAAGTGGTTAATGATTGTTCTTATGGTGGGCATGTTCCGAGCTGTGAATTAGTGTGTTGGATTAGTTTGAGCATTCAGCATTATCTTCTGCAAGTTGTGATTCAAAGGAAAATCTAGAGAGGGTTCTTGCTCAGTTTGAATCATGCTATCGAGGACAAAGACAAGAAATCTTTTCGATGGAGATTATAGATTTGACTGAGGAAACTTGTGAGATAGGAATGACAAAAGGATCCAAGGACCATACTATCAACCAAGCATCAAAAGACAATTCTGAGAATGTTGTTGAGTAAGAGTTGGTTTGGTTTGAGGAGATTGATAGATTGAGGGAGAGCCAATTGTGACCATCTATTGAAGAACCACCCGATTTAGAGCTAAAGACCCTACCGACACACTTGGAGTATGCATTTTTAGCGGAAGAGATGAAACTCCCCGTTATCATAGCATCAAATCTTTCTACTGAACAGAAGGATAAGCTAGTGAGTATGTTGAAGAAACATAAATCCACCATTGCTTGGAAGATTTCTTATTTAAAGGGCATAAATCCTTTGTTTTGCACTCATAAAATTTTAATGGAGGATAACTTCAAGTCAGTAATCCAACCTCAAAGAAGGTTGAACCCAAATAGGTAGAGGTGGTGAAACTATTGGATATAGGGATTATTTATCCCATTTCTGATAGTGCTTGGGTGAGCCCAACACAAGTGGTACCGAAGAAAGGGGGGATGACAGTAATCAAGAATGAAAAGAATGAACTCATTCCAATTAGAACGGTCACAAGATGAAGGGTATGCATTGATTACAGAAGATTGAATGATGCAACCCGCAAGGATCACTTCCCATTGCCTTTTATTGATCAAATGTTGGAGCGATTGGCTGGACATCAGTTTTATTGTTTCCTAGATGGGATGTCAGGGTATTTTTAGATTCCTATTGCTCTAGAAGATCAAGAAAAGACAACATTCACTTGTCCCTACGGGACCTTTGCATATAGACGAATGCCATTCGGACTATGCAATGTACCAGCAACATTCCAATGGTGTATGACCGTTATTTTTGATGACCTGTTAGAGGATATCATGGAGGTATTCATGGACGATTTCTCGGTGTTCGGTGACTCTTTTGATATGTGTTTGAGAAACTTGGAAAGAGTGTTGATGAGGTGTGAGGAGACAAACCTTGTTCTTAATTGTGAAAAGTGCCACTTTATGGTTCAAGAAGGCATTGTTCTAGTGCACAAGATCTCTCAGATGGGTATGGAGGTAGATAAAGCCAAGATCGAAGTCATAGATAAACTTCCTCCACCAACAAATGTTAAGGGAGTTCTAAGTTTCTTGGGGCATGTAGGGTTCTATAGGCGGTTCATCAAGGATTTTTCGAAAATCATACAACCGTTGACTAAACTCCTCGAAAAGGATGCTCTTTTCAATTTTGGGGATGAATGTGAGGCAACATTTAATATGTTAAAAGAGAAGCTAGTTCAAGCCCCAATTTTGATTACACCGGATTGGAATAAATCATTCGAGCTTATGTGCAATGCAAGCGACTATGCCATTGGAGCAGTTTTGGGGTAGAGAAAGGGCAAGTAGTTCCAACCAATATACTATGCTAGTAAGACTCTCACAGGTGCTCAAGAGAATTATACCACTACAGAGAAAGAGTTACTAGCAGTTGTGTTCACCCTCGATAAATTCAGGCCGTATCTCATCTTGTCAAGAGTCATTGTGTTTACAGATCATTCAGCTCTACGTTACCTCATGAACAAGGCTGATGTTAAACCAAGATTGATCCGGTGGATATTACTCCTATAAGAGTTTGATATGGAGATAAAAGACAAGAAATGGACCGAAAATGTGGTTGCGGATCACTGGTCTCGGTTAGAGGGAAGTATTGGACAAGAGCCATCAAGCAAGGAGATTAATGATTTCTTCCCTGAGGAGCACTTGTACTCGATCCAGGACTCGGCATCAACAAGTGATACTCCATGGTTTGCAGACTTTACAAATTACTTATCAGGGAAAATTCTTAAATAAGGGCTCACGTTCCAGCAAAAGAAGAAATTCTTTAGTGATTTAAAGAATTACTTCTGGGATGATCCGTTCCTTTTTCGCATCTGTGCAGACCATGTAGTTCAGAGATGTGTATCAAGGAAAGAAGGATGGGATATCCTTGCTCATTGCCACTCAGGACCTGTCGGAGGCCATTATGCGTCAAGCAGAACTGTAGAAAAGGTTCTGGCTGCGGGGTTTTATTGGCCGACTCTTTTCCAGGATGCACACCAGTTTGTTCTTCGATGCAACAGCTGCCAAAGAGTAGGAAATCTGTCTTGGCGGGATGAGATAACCCAGAACCCTATGCAATTATATGAGGTATTCGATGTTTAGGGCACTGACTTTATAGGGACGTTTCAGAAGTCTAATGGGAACCAATACATCATTATGGCAGTTGACTATGTCTCTAAATGGGTTGAAGCTCAAGCGTTGCCGACTAATGATGCTAGAACTATGGTGAAGTTTTTGAAGAGGTTGTTCACTCAGTTTGAAACTCCACAAATTATCATTAGTGACCGAGGAACTCATTTTTGTAACTCTCAATTGGAGAAGGTGTTGAAGAGATATGAAGTACATCACCGGCTTGCCACTCCCTACAATCCGCAGACTAGTGGCCAAGTGGAGGTCACAAATAGAGAGCTCAAGAGGATTTTGACCAAATCGGTAGAGCAAGGGAAGCGAGATTGGTCTGAGCGTTTGGATGATACACTCTGGGCTCATCGAACAACATACAAGACCCTTATAGGAACCACTCCGTATAATTTGGTATACAGAAAGTCATGTCACCTACCTGTGGAGCTTGAACACAAAGCGTATTGGGCGATCAAGGTGATGAATTTCGATTTAAGGAAAGCCGGGGAACAAAGACTGCTCCATCTTAACGAGCTCGATGAATGGAGGTTGAAGGCATATGAGAATGCTACAATTTACAAAGAAAAGATTCGGAAGTGGCATGACAAGCATATCAAGTTACCCAAGGAGTTCAAAGTGGGTGACCAAGTGTTGTTATTCAATTCACGGTTGCGACTGTTTCCCAGAAAACTGAAGTCTAGATGATTTGGCCCATACAGAGTCACTCAAGTATCACCTCATGGGGCAATTGAGATTACTCATCTGGAGAAGGGTACATTTAAAGTAAACTGGCATCAGCTGAAGCCATACTTTGCCGGCGAGGTTTGTAACAATGATAAGGAAGTATTCTTTCTTCAACCTCCGTGAGGTAATGCCAGGTACGTCAAGCTAAGTGACGTTAAACAAGCGCTTCTTGGGAGGCAACCCAAGCTTTTACTGTTTTTCTAGGTTTTAGTTTAGTTCTAGCATAAATAAGAGTTGTAGTGTTGGTGTCTTGTTCATATATGAATGTGATGTGATTTTCTTGTGGATCGTTGATGTTTTCGTGTGCCTAAATGTCGATTGACGAAGTTTTGGGTTGTTTGAGTGTGTTTTCATGGATCTCTGGTCGTAATTTCATAATGTATGCAGGCTCTAAACCTTGTAGTTGAGTTCTGGAATTTTTTTGCAGAGCCTGTAATTTTTCTAAGTCATACAGAGAAAACATACGGCCGTGTGGAATTTTCACACGGTCGTTTGAACCATCTCAAAGCTCATCCTGAGAGTCACAGGGGCTGTGTAACTACCCTTGTAAGCGACCCTGTGAAAGGCACACGGCCGTGTGAAATCTTGCAGAACTTGAACTCTTATTCCCGAGAGTCCACAGGGGCGTTGACACGACCCCTTGCGTGTATCCCGCAAGTGCACAGGTTTGTCGAAGTAATAAATTTACCTTGGTGAGAAGGTAGTCGAATCCACAGGGAATAGGGAGATAGAATATAAGGTTTCACTAATTAAGCTATGCAGAATACGGAGAACGATAATAAGATTGATGAGTGAAAATAATGCAAAGCAATAAACTAAATAGAGAGATGGAAGAAAGAAGTGCAAGTAGGAAAATCGAGAAGGACTAACAATGAGTAAAGGGGGGTATCCGGACAAGCGACCTCTAGGGTCTATGTTTCAAGTGCAAGACTATGATATTATACTCTCCTATTGATGTCAGTTGAGTCGATGATATCCTAAGACTCACGGTCCCAAACCTAAGGACAACCGTGACTAACTCCAACACTATGCCCCGGTATTAGGATTTACAGCACCCTTCACTCTGTCACCTAGATGACTAAGCCCCAGGGGAGTCCATCTGCCTAAACCTCACACTATGTGGAGTTGCATTATGCTCTAGGGATTCCTAGTGATTAAACCTGTTCCTATACGTAATTCTAACCCTTTGGTCCAGGTGGAAGAACCCTAGTCTAGATTGAGCCCCAGCAAATAGGATTCACTACAACCCTCCACTCTATTACTTGCGTAACTAAGCCCTAGGGGAGTTTATCTACCTATTGCTTCACTCTATTTCGACCGCTATTAAATCAAGGAATCGGAGGTAGGGAGAAATCACATCGAAGGGGAAAGGGGAACATTGCTACCTCACAACTCTCCCTCTCAACCCTCTTTAATCTTGAGTAGTCTAATCCTATAGGAGTTGTCACACCTCCAAAGGAAAACCTAGATTGCTCTCAACCCTAATGTCACGTTTAAGGGAAAACAATATGAAAGGATAATCAAGATTAAAAACTCAATTTTATTCATCAACGATGGAAAGCATAATAATCAATGTCAAAGAAACATAAGAAACCCTAAAGTTTACAAGTCCGAATACCCCACGAGGGATTTAGCTCCTCATAGAGCTATACATGTTCATCAACGTGAGAAATAAAGCATAAAACATAGACATCAATGAAAAGCCCCCTCGAATTAGTGTGGCCGTGGTCTTGTGCAAACGTCAAACCTCGAAATCGATGCCAACGACGCGCTAGAACCTCCACGAAACCCTCTCCGAAACCCTCGCCGCACTCCAGAAAGTTGGGGAAAAGATAGGTCAAAAGATATTCCAAAGGTTGCAAAAATCCCCTTTTATATTGTTGAATCGCGGCTTTAAAATTGGACTTATCGGGGGCTTCACACGGCCGTGTGGAATTTCCACACGCCCGTGTGAAGCTTTTGTCTCGGCTGAAAAATTAATTTCACACGGCCGTGTGGAATTTCCACACGCCCGTGTGTCTTCACTGGATGGCTGAAATTGCAAAACACACGGCCGTGTGGAATTTCCACACGCCCGTGTGACTTCTCTGTCTGGCTGGAAAATGGCTCACACGGCCGTGTGGAATTTCCACACGCCCGTGTGACTTCTCTGGAACACTAATCTTCAGCTGAACAGGCTTGGTAACTTGCCGAAACGCCTCCCGGGTCCATTGTTCTTCATCGAGGCCATTACTTGGGCACACAAGCAACTGTAGGTCGCGCCGATTGCTTCAAGTCTTCTTCTTTCGCGAGATTCTCCTAAGTAACACGGATTGGACTTGTTGTGAATATGACTGCCTTTGTGCCCCTCCAAAAGAGGTTGGCACACATCCACAAGTCCAAATACGTGCTTCGTTCCTTGCTTGGTCCGAGAACATCCCAACATTGGCGAACGCGACCTAATTTCATTCTTCTTCTCCAATTAGGCTCCACAATACCTTCAATGCACAAGAGAACACAAATGCACACATTTAGTGATAAAACCTGATAAAAGGTATGCTTAATGTAAGATAATAGCGCTTCGCGATACTATAACACAAACACTTATCAAACCCCCCCACACTTAAGCTTTTGCTTGTCCTCAAGCAAAATAGAACGTGAAAGTACTTGGGAAGAACAATTGAAAGTGCTTGGCCTTAGGTTCACCAAAAGTATGCAAAAGAAGCATTCTACAAGTAAGGGAAAATTAAAACATTGCATAAGGTTATCAATGCTCTAGCTAAAAACTTGAATCAAAAAGGATGAAAACTCGAAAGCGTGTTGGTGTGTGCGATCTTACTCAAGAGAACCAACGAGTACTCCTCAAACTTTGATTAAAAAGGACTTATTTATATACAAAAACAAAAAATAGTGGTGGAAGTAGTAGCTTCACACATCCTTGAAGGTAGCCCTTTCCTAGGCGGCCGCCAAAGGTGGCTTTCACTCTTTCGAGGAGGTAGCTCTTTCTACCGGGGTAGTAGCTTTCACGCATCCCATGAGATAGCTCTTTCTCTCATTAGGGCATAACTTGTATCCGACTTATGAGAGTAGCTTCATACATCATAGGAGGTAGCTCTTTCCACCCCAAATGCATAATCAAAACAAAGCTAATATTTACAAACTCATATACTTTTTTTTTTTTTTATGCATTTTCCAAAGTAAAACTAAGAACGATGATAAACTTGTCCTTAAAAACATCAAGATTGAGTTTCCAAAAGATTCCAAGAGTAAGTTGTGTACTAAGATGATTCGAGCAAAAAGAAAACTAGAGTATGATAGGATACAATGTTGAAAATTATCCTAAACTATAAGAATACAACCGTTGCAACTGAGGTGAACCGCCATAGGCTACATTAGCATAAGCAATTGAACGCACAAGTAAAGGTGTGTGCAATGTGAACTCCCCCCCACACTTAAGATGTACATTGTCCTCAATGTACGCATATAAGCACAATAATAAGTGAAAACGATAAAAGCAATTAGTGTGGAAGTGGCAATTGAAACATTACTCCCCTGAACTCCAAGTGTTGCGTTTGATGAAGCTAGGTCATTGAGAGTTGAGTCTCAATGGTTCGTGGAGCACACACGATTCCATGACCGTGTCAATGACTATTCCTCAAAATCCTTACATCCAAGACCATCTGCGCACACATAAACGAGGGTTCAGTAAAGCTCAATAAAACTCGAGTATATAAAATGTAAAGCAATGAATACAACTCGAGATAAAAAGAAAAAGCAAAATAAAAGCTATACTCAGAAGGAGAATCCTTTCTGAGTACTACAAGTCCAAAATAAAGTAAAGATATACAGAAATGACAAATAAAAGAAAAGAATCTAAAATCTAAGACGCCTCAGCGTCGGTGTCCTGAGTGGTGGCCTCTGGTGCTGATGGAGGCTCTGGATCTGCTGGTGATGCTGGAGCTGCTGGTGCTGAGGGAGATGGAGGTGGTGGAGTGGACACCCGAGGTCGGACCACGAAGGAGGAGGAGGCGACAGTCTGCTCGAAGATCTGTCGCAAGCTCTGGAACTGCGCCATCACCTCCTGGTGCTTTGAAATCTGTGTGGCCCTAACCTCGGCCACCTCGGTCTGTAGGATCCCCACTGCGCTCTCGAGGCGCTCCAGTCTGTCCTGGCCTCGAGATGGTGAAAACATCTGCACCGGAGGTGGCTCCGGCGCGGTGGGGGGTACCTCGGTCTCTGTGTCCTGCGGGGGTAGCTCCAATGCTGCCCGGGACCCCTCGCCCTGCTCTGTATGGGGTATAATCCAGGTATACGTCCCTGATCCTCCTCTGCGGATCATACCCATCATCCTCAAGGTATCTGTGCCCAGGGGAACTGGTACACTCGTCTTCTCTGCTCCCCTGACTCCATCTCTGAGCCCCAGGCCAATGAGAAGTCTGGTGATGTAGGGGCCTGCAAAGATAACTCCTACCCTGGGGTACTGGCCCTGATGGCGAATATAGTCGGCCACAATGTGCCCCAGGTGGAGTGGCTCACTCTCCACCATCGAATACAAGTAGAGGAGCTCCTGGCGACTCAGAACACCAGTACTGTCTCCCCTGCCACTGATAGATCTGCTCATAACTGCGTGTAGACATCTATAGGCAGGTCGAGAAAGGCATGAAGCCTTGGAGACACCCGGCTCGTACTGACCCTGACCACAAAGTCTGCTATACGCCTGCTGCGGTGTCACGGTACCTGGGTAGTCGGTAGGAAGTAAAGAATACTCCTCAGTCGGTAGAGGCCCATCCCGATCGAAAACTGGCTCATACTGAGGCTGTAATGTCGACCGAGGGCTCTGAACTGAACTGTGGTGCCCTCGGTGAAACTGCTGTACCTCCGGTCGAACTCAAACGACGCCAGGACCTCTAAGGTGAGCGGTCGGATCACCGAGTCCCGGATAACCATCAATCTCTCCCAGCTACCGACTGAGAGCAGCTCGCCAATCTCATCTGCGACGCTGTCTCCCCCCTGAATACTCCTCACTATACTCAAATCCAAATATCTCGTCTTTCCAAAACGGAGTCCTGATAAACGCTCGAACCGAACCTGATGCTCGGTTATATTGAACTCTGTCTCTGCTGGAGGAGGTGTGGGCTCACGGGGGCGCTTCCCTGTCGATTTCCTGGGTCTAGAAGACATTCCTGTAAGATTGGAAAAGAAAACAATCAAAAACAGTTCAAAATAACCAATCTGCAGAAATCCACACGGCCGTGTGTTAATTCCATACGCCCGTGTGGAGTTTCTGACGGGCAAAGCATCACGGCCGTGGGGTTAAAAATCCACAATTTACATATAAATTCGTTCTAATTCCACAATTTACATCTAAATTCGTTCTAATTTCATTCTAAGCATGCTCGTATGTAATGTAAACATTCAAACCAAGCAAAGTTGTATAAAAGAACGAATTGAATCAAGAATTGATGAAGAAAAAGGTACTGAAGGTCTCACCGGCGGTGAAGATGAAAAACAAAGTAATACGGCCGGAAAACTCGAACAAATTCCTTCAAAAACCTCAGAGAAAGTCGGGGAAGTGATAGAGAGGGTAGGAGAGAAGTTTAGAGTGGAGAATGAAGAGGCACAAGTGATTTCTATAAGAAAAACGCGCGGCTTTTGAAGTTCTGGAAATTCACACGGCCGTGTGAAGTAACCACACGGCCGTGTGCCTCAGAAATTAGGGTTCATAGGGGCCAACACACGCCCCTGTGCGCACTCTGGTCACTCTCTGAACTACCTCACACGGCCGTGTGTTAATTCCACACGGCCGTGTGCCTCCACAGGGGTCTACACAGGGCCACCCACACGGGCCTGTGGACTCTCGGGAAAACACAGACGCTCTCTGAAAAATTTTCACACGGCCGTGTGAAACATCCACACGGCCGTGTGCCCAACTTGGCCAAGAACACAAGGCCGTCCACAGGGGCACCTCACACGCCCCTGTGGCTTCTCTGACTCGCCCGAGAAACAATAAATGTTTCACACGACCGTGTGAATAATACACACGGCCGTGTGCCTTGACAAGCTCTCCCACAGGGGCTCACTCACGCCCCTGTGGTTTCTCGGGATGAAAGGGAATTCCTGCAGAATTTTCACACGGCCGTGTGGAAATCCCACACGGCCGTGTACCTTAGCACAGTGGCACTCACAGGGGCATCCACACGCCCCTGTGGACTCTCTGGAAAAGAGTTGAAGTTCTGCGAAATTTCACACGGCCGTGTGTTAATTCCACACGGCCGTGTGCCCCTTCTGAAGTTTTTCACAGGGGCAAAGTCACGCCCCTGTGTCTTCTCTGGTTGAGCTCCAATTGGTAACACACAGCCGTGTGTTAATTCCACACGGCCGTGTGTTTTCTCTGGTTTACTTAGAAAATTGTACAGACTCTCAGAAAAATTCAGAAACTCTTTTAAAACACTTAGAGCCTGTATAAACCATAAAAAACACGACCAGAGACTATCAAAAACACACTCAACCGACTCAAACTTCGTCAATTAACGTTAAGGCACACGTAAATAATCGAAAATCCACATGAAAACTCAGCATATGCACATGAAAATTTGGACACCATTGCTAAGACTTTTATTCAATCCTAAAACTAAACTAGGTCCTAGAAAAACTGCAAAACACTTGGGTTGCCTCCCAAGAAGCGCTTGTTTATCGTCACTTAGCTTGACGTACCTGTCTTACCTTACGGAGGTTCATGAGTGGAATTTGCCCTCTTCCCTATAATTTGAAAGCAAGCATTGCATAATCGTTGCAAGGTAGAGGGAGAATTATCGAGTTTGTTACCACACATGGGTGAAACACCCTTACTCCGTGAATGCTCATCCCCTTTCTTGTTGGGGTTCTTTTTGTGGCGACGTCTCGACCTCTTCAATCTCCGAAGGACTTTCTTCCTAAGCTCCTTCTCCTTCTTGATGTCTGTTTCAACTGAAACAAGCGCGAGCACTTCTTCCTCTTCAGTCTCCATGTCTTGGTCCGGCCACCCTTCATATGGATCCGGGTTAAACATATCCTGCATATATTCATCAATGCAATCATCAGTGACATCAAGATAATATAGAGCATCATCAAAATCAAAAGAATGTCGCATGGCTTCGGCGAGGCGGTAAGTGAGCTTATCGTCCCCAACCCTAAGTGTGAGCTCTCCACCGTCCATGTCTATCAAAGCTTTGGAAGTGCGCAAGAACGGCCTCCCAAGGATCAGCGGCACCTCGACATCCTCGTCTACATCGAGCACTACAAAGTCGACCGGGAAAATGTACTTATCCACTTTCACCAACACATCTTCAACAATACCCCTCGGATGCCTCACCGATCTATCCGCAAGCTGAAGTGTCATCCGGGTAGGTCTAGGCTCGCCCAAGCCTAGCTTTTGGAAGAACGTGTAGGGCATGACATTGATGCTTGCCCCCGAGTCGGCTAGTGCCATCTCCTCACCCATATCACCAATATTGCACAGTATGATAAAACTTCCGGGGTCCTTCCTCTTGCTTGGCATATTCTTCTGTAGCACTGCCGAACAGTTTGCATCGAGGATGACGGATGCACTTTCCTCTAACTTCCTCTTATTGGTCAAGAGGTCTTTTAAGAACTTCGCGTACTTGGGCATTTGGGCTAATGCTTCCGCGAATGGAATGTTGATGTGCAATTGCTTGAAGACACCCAGAAATTTCTTGTATTGCTCATTGTCTTGGTCATTCTTCAATCGTGAAGGATAGGGAATTCTCGGCTTGTAAGGTGGGGGTGCCACCTCTTTCTCCTTTGGTGCTCCATCCTTTATTTCCACGACTTCGGGTGAGTCCTTAGTCTTCTCAAGAGGGGAGATGTCCCTCAACTTCCTTACCACTTCTCAAGGTAATTGCCTTTAGTTGTTCTCTTGGGTTGGTCTCCGTATTGCTAGGCAAACTACCTTGAGGTCTCTCCGCCAAAGTCTTCGCAATTTGCCCTACTTGGTTCTCCAAGTTGTGTAGGGAGGCGGTGTGATTACGAAGAGTAGCTTCCACCGATTGGAACCTTGCATCCGAAGAAGAAACGAACCGTGTGAGGGCTCTCTCTAGGTCAGTCATCTTTCCCTCCAACCCGGTCACTCGGCTTTCTAAATTCGGAGCTTGTTGACTTTGAAATCCCGGTGGTGCACTATTTTTGTTCTGTTGTGACTGTCCTTGATTGCTCCAAGAGAAGTTCGGATGGTTCTTCCATCCCGGATTGTATGTACCACTGATGAGCGAGCGCGCGACTAGCTACAGAGCTAGCACGCGACTCCCCGGCCGCAAGTGCACGGGTCGTCAAGTAATAAACCTCACGAGGAGGGTCGTATTCCCAAGGGCCCGAGATCTACTATTACTTCCTTTTGGGAGTCACTTTCTAGTCGATCGAAACAAGGTTGAAGCAATATTAAAATAATAAAAACAAGTAAAGAAATGCAAATAAGATAAAACTCAATCCGGAATAAAATAGAGATGAAGAATCCAATAATTATGGAAGGCCTCGGGCGAGGATTCCCCCGGGAGAAGACTAAATACGAATGACCAAGATAATTATAAAACTAGGGTTTTCTTGGTTTCGGTCCGCTAGACTCGGATGTCGACTACCCCGGAACCTCCGTAGTGTAGCCCTAATCCAGTACGGGTTTCTCTATCCAGAAAATACCCCTACGATGTCAATGAGAACAAGGAGTCTTGATTAGGGTTAATCTAATGCACGCTCTCGGCTAAATTAACCCTAATCGCGCGGGAGGCTATTAACACCCGGAACCTCCGGTGTATTAATACATGTTACCCTCTTTAACTCATCAAAGGACCTAATACAAGCTAGCATCCCGCCAAACAAGTATCATTCAAAATCAATTCTACGGAATCCATCCATTGTAGAATGAACAACATGATGATGAATTAAAACCAAACAATCAAACTAACACATTCATTTAAAGCAAAATATAGGTCATTCATACAAAGTCTCCTCCCAAGGTTCACCGGGAGCCCGGCGGCCTTGGGAGGTTTAGTTCAACATCACAAAACTAAGGAGCTCATCATACAACAATTCCATCCAATAAAAACAAGAAAAACCCCCTCGAAGATGTCTGATAAGTGTTTGAATATACATGTTTTACCGACTTGTTTTACATACATTGAGCATCATTTTACCATTGATTATGTCTCATAAAGTGTATTTTGGTGTTCTTTTATGCAATTAGGTTGTGGAAGTGTTAAAGGAGGAAAAGGAAGCAAAGATGGGTTATAAAGACGTATTGTTGGGAGCTTTTGTACAACACAAGTGTCAAGGCACAAGAGGGGATCATGCACATGAGGGTGTGTGCCAACTTCCTTAAGAATTCAAGATGATTTGTGTGATGGAAGGGCACAAAGGCAGTCACACCTTCATGTCCCAACTTGTGTGAAAATAGTTAAAGCTCTCAAATGATGATTCGAAGAAGAAGAAATCTTATAACTCACCATATGGACGTGTGCCCGACCATGTGGCCTCAATATGAGAGAGTTTGGATCATATTTATGAAGAGTACTGTAGCAAAAACACTGCTCATTTCACTGTAGCAGTACTGTAGCAAAATTACTGTTCACGCGGCCGCGTCAAAATCTCACGCAACCGCGTGGAAATTCTGCAGCCCACGCGATCGCGTGGGATCTCACGCGGTCGCGTGAAGACACGCAGTTGGCGCGATTCAGGCTTATAAATAGCCCTTCTCGCTGATTCTTTTAAAACTTTTTTCGCACGTTTGAAGGCAAGAGCGGCTAGGGTTTCTAGGACGAGGTCTTTGGCGATATTGGGAGTTGTTCTTCACCAACTTCGATAGATCTTTCGACGAGATAGCATCGGGGAGCCATTGGTGACCTAGCTTCGGAGAAGGTTCCTTCGAGACGTTGAACAATTCATCAAGGCTATCATCACGAATTTGAGGGGGTTTATTTTCATGGATTACATTGCTTTTTACTTCATTATCTTTTGCTTTGTAATAAGTCCCATGGAGGGCTAAACCCTAGTAGATACTTGGGCATGTGAACCTTAGGTTTCGATTCATGTATTGACTTTCTTTATGCTTTCTTTTAATTCCAAGTTTATTTGAGTTTTAATCTTGTTTAATCATTGCTTGCATGCCTTATTAATTCGTATGGTTGTTTGGTATGCTTGATTTGTTTCCTTGGTGAGAGAGAGATCTCCATTAGGGATTAGAACATACAAGATTAAAGAGGGTTGAGAGGGTGAGTCTTGAGATAGAGGAGTGTCCCCTTTCCCTTCCGATTGAGTGTTTCCTATCTCCGTATTCCCTAAGTTTTATGCAACCATATGGGGTGTGAGGTGTGAGATTGATAGATTTCTCCGCCGGGACTTTTGTAAGGGGTTAGGGATCTTTCGCCTAGAAGTAGGGTTAGATCTAATTTTAGGAATCGGTTTCACTCTTAGGTATCCCTAAAACTCATTGCGGTCATATAGGGTGTGAGGTGTTGAGATTGAGTGAATTCTCTGCTGGGACCTTGTAGGGGACTAGTATCGGTGGCCTGGAAGCAGGGATCGATTGTTCTTGGATTACCTCGACTCATAGAACTTGGTTTAGAAGCATTTAGTTAGTTTTGCACTTCATGATAGAACCTAGGGGGATCATTGCCCGAGTATCTCATCTTCATTGATTGAGATCTCCTTTACCTTTTCCTTTTATTTGTTTTCTTTCTTGCGATTTTCTTATTTTACATATTACATTCAATTGCTCCATATTATTGTTTCGACTAGATAACTAAGAATCAGTCATTACTAGTACTTTCGTTCCCTGTGGATTCGACTACCCACTCACCGGGGTAATTATTACTTCGACAACCCGTGCACTTGCGGTACACACACGCAAAAGGGTGTGTCAATGTCGACTAGGGTTGAAGGCGTAGCTCGTCGGATCCGCGCCGGCGAGCCCTATGAAGCTTCTCAACGTCTTCCCCTTCTTCTCTCCTTCGAATCTAGCCGAAAATCCTTCCAAAATCCCTCAAGAAATGGTGAAATGAAGTCTAGGACAAGTGGAGGCCGGATGAGAACCCCATTCTTCTCAAAAACTCTTCAGAACAAGCATATATAGCCCGAAGGTGTGCGGGCACTGTGCGGGCCGCACAGTGCCCGCACAGCCTTCTGGCTGTGCTGTGCGGCCAGTGTGCGGGCCGCACACTGGCCGCACACCTCTCTGTCTCCCTTGTGCGGCCACTGTGCGGGCCGCACAGTGGCCGCACACGGCCGAGAAAATGTGTCCGTGTGCGGCGCGTCGGCTTCCAGGGTGCTCCAACTCTTCGTTTCTTCTTCAATCTTTCCCGGAATGACACGAATACGGTCGAAACTTGCGCACTTGGTCCTCGAAACCCTGAAATGAAAATAAAACATCAAGTGCGCAAAAACTCATCGAAAATACACATAAGTTGCATGAATGTACAAGAACATCATAGCTAAAACATGATGTATTTTGGCACTTATCAACCACTATACGGGTTGCCTTGGCCTTGTCCTCGATATGAATTCCCCACAAAATCGGCCTGCTCTACCGCACTAGTGCCTCCAATAGCAATAGGACAATCGCTTGAAGCATGTCCTCCCCCACAACCGTTACAAGTAGTGATGGCCGCAACTCTTGGTGAAGCTAGAGCATCTAGCTTCTTACTCAACGATTCCACTTGTGCTGCCAACGATGTAACCGCATCAACCTCATAAATTCCGGCAACCTTTTTCCTATCCCTTGAGTTCCATTGATAGCTATTCATAGCCATCTCCTCTACAAGGTGCCGAGCTTCACCGGGAGTCTTGCTTCCAAGAGTCCCTCCGGCCGCCGCATCTAAGAGTTGCTTTGTACTCGGATTCAACCCGTTGTAAAATGTGTGAATAATCATCCACTCGGGAAATCCATGTTGCGGACATTTGCGAAGGAGCTCTTTGAACCTGTCCCATGTCTCGAATAGAGACTCCAATTCCATCTGTACAAAGGAAGATATCTCATTCCGGAGTCTTGCAGATTTCCCCGGTGGAAAGTATCTAGCCAAGAATGCCTCGGCCATTTCCTCCCACGTAGTAATGGAGGCTCTCGGTAATGAGTGCAACCAATGCCTTGCTTTTCCTTTCAATGAAAATGGGAAGGCTCTCAACCGAATTGCATCGTCTGTCACTCCATTTATCTTCAACATGTCACACACTTCCAAGAAATTTTCAATGTGACTATTAGGGTCTTCATCGGCTAACCCATTAAACTGTGCGGACTATTGCAACATCTGAATGAACGACGGCTTCAATTTGAAATTCATTGCTGTAATTGGGGGCCTCACGATGCTTGATTGGGTCCCCATAACTGCGGGTCTAGCAAAATCGGACAACGTTCGCTGCTGCTCGTTCTGTTCTGCCATTGTCTCTGACCCTTCTGTCTCAATATCGGCTTGATTTGATGCTTCTTGTGCAGGTTCTTTCCCTTTACGATGTGTTCTTCTTCCAATGTCTGGGTCTCCTTCAACAAGTATTGAAGGGTTCCCACGGGTCATAACCTGGAGCCGAAAACAAAGAAAAGAAAAATAAGAACAATGATAGGTAAAGAAAATATGAAATAGAATGCGAAGTGAATAGATAAAATAGTGAAAAACAAATATCTAAACCGCCAATTCCCCGGCAACGGCGCCAAAAACTTGACACGACCCCTTGCGTGTATCCCGCAAGTGCATGGGTTTGTCGAAGTAATAAATTTACCTTGGTGAGAAGGTAGTCGAATCCACAGGGAATAGGGAGATAGAATATATAAGGTTTCACTAATTAAGCTATGCAGAATACGGAGAACGATAATAAGATTGATGAGTGAAAATAATGCAAAGCAATAAACTAAATAGAGAGATGGAAGAAAGAAGTGCAAGTAGGAAAATCGAGAAGGACTAACAATGAGTAAAGGGGGGTATCCGGACAAGCGACCTCTAGGGTCTATGTTTCAGGTGCAAGACTACGATATTATACTCTCCTATTGATGTCAGTTGAGTCGAGGATATCCTAAGACTCACGGTCCCAAACCTAAGGACAACCGTGACTAACTCCAACACTATGCCCCGGTATTAGGATTCACAGCACCCTTCACTCTGTCACCTAGATGACTAAGCCCCAGGGGAGTCCATCCGCCTAAACCTCACACTATGTGGAGTTGCATTATGCTCTAGGGATTCCTAGTGATTAAACCTGTTCCTATACGTAATTCTAACCCTTTGGTCCAGGTGGAAGAACCCTTGTCTAGATTGAGCCCCAGCAAATAGGATTCACTACAACCCTCCACTCTATTACTTGCGTAACTAAGCCCTAGGGGAGTTTATCTACCTATTGCTTCACTCTATTTCGACCGCTATTGAATCAAGGAATCGGAGGTAGGGAGAAATCACATCGAAGGGGAAAGGGGTACATTGCTACCTCACAACTCTCCCTCTCAACCCTCTTTAATCTTGAGTAGTCTAATCCTATAGGAGTTGTCACACCTCCAAAGGAAAACCTAGATTGCTCTCAACCCTAATGTCACGTTTAAGGGAAAACAATATGAAAGGATAATCAAGATTAAAAACTCAATTTTATTCATCAACGATGGAAAGCATAATAATCAATGTCAAAGAAACATAAGAAACCCTAAAGTTTACAAGTCCGAATACCCCACGAGGGGTTTAGCTCCTCATAGAGCTATACATGTTCATCAACGTGAGAAATAAAGCATAAAACATAGACATCAATGAAAAACCCCCTCGAATTAGTGTGGCCGTGGTCTTGTGCAAACGTCGAACCTCGAAATCGATGCCGACGACGCGCTAGAACCTCCACGAAACCCTCTCCGAAACCCTCGCCGCACTCCAGAAAGTTGGGGAAAAGATAAGTCAAAAGATATTCCAAAGGTTGCAAAAATCCCCTTTTATATTGTTGAATCGCGGCTTTAAAATTGGACTTATCGGGGGCTTCACACGGCCGTGTGGAATTTCCACACGCCCGTGTGAAGCTTCTGTCTCGGCTGAAAAATTAATTTCACACGGCCGTGTGGAATTTCCACACGCCCGTGTGTCTTCACTGGATGGCTGAAATTGCAAAACACACGGCCGTGTGGAATTTCCACACGCCCGTGTGACTTCTCTGTCTGGCTGGAAAATGGCTCACACGGCCGTGTGGAATTTCCACACGCCCGTGTGACTTCTCTGGAACACTAATCTTCAGCTGAACAGGCTTGGTAACTTGCCGAAACGCCTCCCGGGTCCATTGTTCTTCATCGAGGCCATTACTTGGGCACACAAGCAACTGTAGGTCGCGCCGATTGCTTCAAGTCTTTTTCTTTCGCGAGATTCTCCTAAGTAACACGGATTGGACTTGTTGTGAATGTGACTGCCTTTGTGCCCCTCCAAAAGAGGTTGGCACACATCCACAAGTCCAAATACGTGCTTCGTTCCTTGCTTGGTCCGAGAACATCCCAACATTGGCGAACGCGACCTAATTTCATTCTTCTTCTCCAATTAGGCTCCACAATACCTTCAATGCACAAGAGAACACAAATGCACACATTTAGTGATAAAACCTGATAAAAGGTATGCTTAATGTAAGATAATAGCGCTTCGCGATACTATAACACAAACACTTATCAGGCGTGTGGATGCCCCTGTGAGTGCCCATGTGTTAAGGCACACGACCGTGTGCAATTTTCACATAGCCGTGTGAAACTCTGTAGAGACTTCCCTTCCATCTCGAGAAAACACAGGGGCGTGTGGCCGTCCCTATGGGAGGGCTTGTGAAAGGCACACGGCCGTGTGGAACACTTAGAGTTTTCTTGGGAGATCCAGAGAGGCCACAGGGGCGTATGGGTGCCCCTGTGGCCGGTCTTGTGTTCTTGGCCAGGTTGAGCACACGGCCATGTGGAATTGGTTGTGGGCAGAAGCCTTAGGTATTTTCCTGAGAGCACACAGAAGCGTGTGACTGCCCCTGTGAAGCTCCCTTGTGAAGGCACACCGTTGTGTGGGGTTTTCACATGGCCGTGTGGGGGTGTTCAGAGAGCAACCAGAGAGAACACAGTGGCGTGTGACTGCCCCTGTAAACTTTCATAGTAGAGGCACACGACCGTGTGGATGTGCAGGATTCAAAAAGGCCGACACCTTTTTCCATACTTTCTTTGGCCTTTTACTTCTAAACACTTCCACGCTCAGAAGAACATTCCCCTCTACACTCCTAATTGTTTCTCAGCTGATTTCACTGGTTTTAGGGGGTTTTCCGGCAGAGCTTTAAGTTTTTGATTCTCTCATCATCAGTAAACCGCCCTTTTCCTTTTTGCTTCGTCGACTCAATTCTTTTAGTTTATTTGATTGATTTCTGCTAGCTTTACATGCGTATACACCTTGTGAATGATTGTGGAAAGTTTCAAAGTGATTGGAAGCTATTTGTATAAGATTTTGGCCTCATGGTCGTGTCTCTGTTGCACCCCGACGATTCACACGGGCGTGTGGAATTTGTACACGGTCGTGTGGATTCCTACAGAATGATGCTTTAATAATGGTTTGATCGATTATTTTAAATTTTTGGCAGGAATGGCACCTAGGTCGAAGCAAGTGACCAGTAAAAACCCTTTGAGTCCTCTACAGAGCAGATAGACTTTGCCACACCCGAGCATTGAGCAAGATATGAGAGGTTGGCGAAGCTCAAGTTTGGACAGTCTCGATACATAGACTTAACCTATTTAAGGACAGCTGAGTGGGGTGACGATATGGCAGACGAGGAGTTGGCAACGCCTATTGTTTATTCGAAAGCCAGCTAAGCGCTCACTTACTTTGGAGGTGCTTGCATCTTTTGAGTTTGACAGATTATACAGGGATTTGACGAGTGCCGATACTATACAGTTTAGAACTTTTGGGCATTGTTACAGTATGTCAGTGGCACAGTTCTCCATCTGCATGGGCTTATATGACCAAGCCTTTTGATAAGTGCTTGTGTTATAGTAATGCAAAGCGTTATTATCTTACAATAAGCATACCTTTTATCAGATTTTATCACTAATTGGTGTGCAATTGTGTATTTTTATGCATTATAGGTTTGTGGAGCTAATTTGGAAAAGAAGAACGAAGTTAGATCGTGTTCGCCATTGTTGGGAAGGTTTCAGACCAAGCAAGGAATAAGGCATGAACCTAGACTTGTGAGTGTGTGGCAACCTCCTTTGGAAGGGCACAAAGGCAGTCACATTCACAACAAGTCTAACTCGTGTTGCTTAGGAGAACTTCACCAAGAAGGAGACTTGAAGCAATCAGCACTATCTACCATTGATTGTGTGCCCAAATCAATGGCCTCGACGAAGAACAATGGATTCGGGAGCGTTTCTGCGAGTACTGTAGCAGCAATGTAGCTTGTTACTACAGCAAAATAATGTAGCAAGCTATTGTTCACTTTCTGCCGAAAAACAGGATTTCAGAGAGTTCACACGGGCGTGTGGAAATTCCACACGGCCGTGTGAATTAATTTTTTAGTAACCCAGAAACTTCACCTGGGCGTGTAGAAATTCCACACGGCCGTGTGAATTAATTTTTCAGCAACCCAGAAACTTCACACGGGCGTGTGGAAATTCCACACCGCCGTGTGAAGTCCCGATAAGTCCAATTTTAAAGCCGCAACTCAACATTATAAAAGCCCGATTTCGGAGACTTTTGAGATATCTTTTGGCCTAACTTTCTCCCCAACTTCTGGAGAATGCGGCGAGGGTTTCGGAGAGGACTTCGTAGAGGTTTGGAGCGCGTCATCGGCATCGTCATCGATGTTCGGCGGCCGCACAAGACCACGGCCACACCATACGCAAGGGGGTTTTCATCAATGTTTTTAATTTGTGCTTTCTTTTATACTTTGATGAACATGTATAGCTCCATGAGGAGCTAAACCCCTCATGGGTATTCGGACTTGTAAAACCCTAGGATTATTATGTTTCAATGACATTGCTATTATGGTTTTCCATTATTGATGAATAAATTCGAGTTTCAATTTTAATTATCTTTTGCAATTGTTTTCCCTTAGCCGTGACACTAGGGTTGAGAATAATATAGGTTACCCTTTGGAGATATGACAACTCCTATAGGGTTAGACTGCTTAAAATTGAAGAGGGTTGAGAGGGTGATGTTAGTGTTAGCCCTAGCCCCAATGCGTTGATCTGAACCTTTATTAGTTATATGTTTTTTAATAAAATCTGGCTTGTTTTATCTTGCTACATTTCTGTGCATGTATGTTTTGATAGAACTATCCCTGAGAGTTTGTTCCGCACAAGTTGCCGAATACGTGATTCGGGCAGTAAAACCTTGGTGCGTAAAGGAAAAACTTTCTAAACATCCCTAGTCAATTACTGTCATGGGAATGATAGGAAACTAAGACTAGTATGCCTATTGTGTGATGATCATGTTTTACGGATTATAGGATATGTGATGTCAATCAATAGACATTGACACGTGTTAGTGAACAGCGTGTCTGGATCGATCCGCTCACGAGATCACTACATGGTTGCAAAGTCATAAGTGGTTCTCGTGTAACGCTTATACTGAATCCTTAGACTCAAGGTCGCTATGGAGCTTGGATGAATGTTGGTGTACTTTGACATACGCCTAACATCATTCGTAACAGAGTGACAAGTGTGGGTATGATTGGGTGCATCGAGATTCATAGCGAGTAACATTTGCGATGCGAGGGGATTGCCACTCTTTGAGGAGAGAGAATATCTTCGGCCACTTGATCGGTGAAACTGAGTAGTGCGTGGCCACGCCCAAGTGAAATGGTAAGGGTTAACATTTATTTGACCTAGTCAGTTCACCGAGGATCAAGAAATCGATCGACAAATAAGTAAGGGTGACTAAGCTCCATGCCTTATGTTGATCGAGATATTCAATTGGCAAAGGAATCATATAATGTTACGAGGTTAGTTGATTACCCAGTCGACCTCCGTTTTAATTCAGGTAGTCACATTGTCATGCTAGACGGCATTTATGATTTATGGGCCTTAACGAGGTTAAAATCCCATTGCCGATTTTAAAACGGGCCTACAGGATCGCACATGTAAAAGCCGTGAAATCCGGACTCAATCTAATGAGTCGAATAGCTAAATGGTGTATAGATAAATCAAGAGTTGATTTGGTCTAACCGCGAATGTGTAAGGATTGAGTTATGAGATAACTTAAAAATTGAGGGACTTAATTAGAAATTAAGTGTTAGCTTATTGGATCTAATATGATTAATATCCAATAAGAGGAATCAATGGCTGATATTGCATTGGGATTGGTTTTAGGGTTTTAAAAATACATGTGTATTAGAGAAAACCCTAACCCTAATCTTTCTTCTCCTTCTCTCCCTCAAGGAGGCCGCCGGTCTGCCCTAGCCAAGAAGATGCCGCCGCCGCCGGTCAAAGGTACTGTCCGCCTTTTCCCCACCTTTTGGAGAAAGTTTTCTCCATCCGGATTGCCATTACTCAGCTCCGGCAAATGTATAGGTCGACACTCTTTTGATATTTCTTGTTTATTCATGTTTGTTAGTTCACAGGCCGGCTTTTTCATTGATATTTCTTTATCAATGGAGATCGCCGGAGTGAGAACCTTTTGAGATTATTTCATAATGGTTGTGGAATTTTTGTCAAAAGATTCTCACATGTGAAACATTCGCCGAGTGTCGGTTTTGGATTTACAATTCCTTACACATGTTTACGATTAGGTTTTGAGATCTAATTTTAATTGCTATTCGTATTTCTTGATAAGAGTTATCGTTGGATACTAGCAATCCATAACGGATTGTTTCTGGCTTGTGTGTGTGTGTGAGAGTAGAGGAGAGTCACGTATATGCAGTCCCTTTTTCGACTACACCCCTACAATTGTATTTATTTATTTATTTTAGTATTTTATATCTTTATTTGCTTCCATTGCATGCTAGGGTCCGTGCTAGTTTTGTTTGTTATCCGGTGTGCATATTTTTGCTTCTAGCATGCTCGTAGACCCTTTTTGATCCCAACAGGTGAGTCTTGAGGTAGTGAAGCGTCCCCTTTCCCCTCCGGTGTGATTTCTCCCTACCTCCGTTTTCCTTGATTTCTTAGCGATCGAAGTAAAGTCAAGTACTAAGAGATGCACTCCCTTGTGAAGGGTTGAGTGAATCCTAGGACTGGGGCTTAACTTAGATTAGGGTTCTTCCACCTGGACCAAAGGGTTAGAACTACACATAGGAACATGTTTTATCACTAGGAATCCCTAGAGCTTAAAGCAATCCCACGTAGTGTTAGGCTTAGGTAGATATACTCCCCTGGGGCTTAGTTGCGTGAGCGACAGAGTGAAGGGTTAACGTGAATCCTAATGCCGGGACATAGTGTTGGGGTTAGTCACGGTTGACCTTAGGTTTGGGACCGTGAGTTTTAGGATATCCTCGACTCAATTAACATCAATAGGAAAGTATAATAGCATAGTCTTGCACTAGAAGCATAAGTCCTAGAGGTAGCTTGCCCGGATACCCTACTTCATCCATTACTAGTCTTTCTCTAATTCACCCCTTCTTGCACTTTCTTGTCTTCCATCTCTCTAGTTAATTTCTTGCTTTTTATCATATTTGCTTCCATAATTCACTCATCAATTCTATTATCACTTTTTCGTACACCGCACAACTAGATAGCGAAATCTCGTGTCTTAAATCCCTATTCCCTATGGATTCGACTACCCACTCACCAGGGTAATTTTATTACTTCGACAAGCCCGTGCACTTGCGGGATACACGCAAGGGGTCGTGTCACCTTTACTAAGACAGAGGAGTACGAGAGCCTTCCTACCGATTACCCCGGCAGTTTGACCCCTCAGGGAGCCTATCGAGTATTATGCAGATAAGGGCAATACTAACCAGGGATATCGAAGGTGACTTGTCTATCACAGCCGCCCTATAGGTATATTCACGCCGTTCTGAGCAGATCAGTGAACGGCCGTCGTGACAGTGCAAGAGTCCTGAGCCGATAGGAGCTCCTTTTGATGGTACAGAGAGAGCCGCTCCACCTTGGGCATATTCTTACAGAGTACATACGTCATCAAGGTCAGTACCCTCGGCTTGGGGCCATCTTTTCAGGGCCATACGTAATGAGACTTATCAGGGGGATGGGCCTTCCGGAGGCGATTAGGGGGATCGAGAAGACAGTCATACCCTAAACCCTTAGCTTGGAGATGTTGAGACAGATGGGCATGGCCAGGAAATATTATCAGTGCTATGTGATGAACAGGCCCCCATCGAAGCTAGTAGAGGGAGATGGGGCTGAAGGATCGCAACTGACTTTGCAGCTACCTCCAGCATAGCCCGAGAGTGAGGTACTACCCACAGCACAAGAGCCACCACCTGTGCTCATATTTCCTCCGTTTCGAGGCGGGGACAGATTGAAGCGCCTCGAGAATGCTGTGGGGGTACTCTAGACTGAGGTAGCTGAGATTAGAGCTACATAAGTTGCGCAGCACACCGAGGTTTTGGCCCAGTTTCACAGGTTTCATCAGTTACTCAAGTGGGCCATGACCTCCCCTTTCGTAGTTCAGCCCCGAGCTTCTTCCTCACCACCAGACGATCCACCGGCACCAGCAGAGCCTATAGTAGCACCAGAGGCTCCAGCATAGGACTCCGACATTGAGGCGTCATAGTTTATTTTAGTTTATTTTACTTTCTGTCATTTTATACTTTTCTTTATTTTTGGACTTGTAGTACTCAGAAAGGTTCTTCCTTCTAAGTTTATTTTATGTTGCATTTATCTTTTTCTCGAGTTGTATTTCATTGCTTTATCTCTATATACTCGAGTTTTATTTTGATTTTTCTTGAGCTACACTGAACCCCTTGTGTATGTGTGCAGATGGTCTTGGATGTTTGGAATTTGAGGAATAGTCATAGGCACGGTCATAGGACCGTGTATGCTCCACAACTCATTGAGACTTGACTCTCAATGAACATAGCTCCATCGAATGCAATAGTTGGAGTTTAGGGGAGTAATGTTTTAATTGCCCACTCCTACATTTATTGTTTTCATTGATAACTTTTTATTGTGCTTGTATGCGTACATTGGGGATAATGTATATTGATGAGTGCATTCTATATCATGTTTCTTGCCTTCTATCATAGTCTTTTCTCTATCCTTAAGCATATTTACTGATTGGAATTGGTGCTATTTAAGGTATTTTACTCCTTTTGTAGGAATTTGGGGTCCGAGCCAATTTGATATGAAACTGAGGGCATTCCCTGCGTGTGCAGTGGCCAAAGGTTCAGAACTGGCTGACACGGGCATGACACGCTCGTGCCCCTACTGCTGCAAGTCCCAGCCTGGAGTGTAGAAGAGCTAAAATCCTGACACGGGAGTGTCCTAGTACGGACACGGTCACCACACACCCGAATCCCAAGCGCTGCAAACCTCAAGAGACGATCTCTCAAAGAACGACACGGGCACGTTGCCCAGTACACGGTCGTGTGCTAGGTAACACGGGGGATGCACGCCTGTGTCCCAACTGTTGCAAACCTCAGGAGTGTCACCCCAGGATTTCCTAAAAAAGTACACAGTCTGAACCCGCCCGTGTCCAGACCGTGTCGGGCACCGAATCATCCTTTTTAACTCCAAAAGTTAGGGTTCTTTCTCATCTTTTGTTTGGTGATTCATCTCTCCACCAGGAGGACGTTGATGAGATCGAAGATCAAGCTTCACTAAACCGCCTAAGGAGATCAAGGACTAGTAGGAGGCATTGCAAGAGGTGGAGAGTTGGCGCAAGGACACTACAAGGGAGGACATCTTGAGTATTGAAGGGGGTTCTTTCTCTCTTTCTTTGTTCCATCTTTTGCCTCACCTTGTGTACCTGCCATCAGGGGCTAACTGGCTATAGTGCCTTTGTTGTGGACAATCGTCAGACTGTATTGCTTATAAACTCATTGTATTTGACTATGGAGTTCTAATTGATGCTTGTGTTTAATCTTGTATTGCATAACTGTAGTGTGTTTGGAGTGCATAGTTATTAGGTTATTCTAGCAAAACTGTAGTGTATCTACGAACACATAGATGCAATATTTCTTTTGAGCACACACGAACGTTATTGGAATGTACCGAGGTAGTTGACACGACCCCTTGCGTGTATCCCGTAATTGCACGGGTTTGTCGAAGTAATAAATTTACCTTGGTGAGAAGGTAGTCGAATCCACAGGGAAGAGGGAGATAGAATATAAGGTTTCACTAATTAAGCAAAATACGGAGATCGATAATAAGATTGATGAGTGAAAATAATGCAAAGCAATAAACTAAATAGAGAGATGGAAGAAAGAAGTGCAAGTAGGAAAATCGAGAAGGACTAACAATGAATAAAAGGGGGGTATCCGGACAAGCTACCTCTAGGGTCTATGTTTCAAGTGCAAGACTATGATATTATACTCTCCTATTGATGTCAATTGAGTCAAGGATATCCTAAGACTCACGGTCCCAAACCTAAGGACAACCGTGACTAACTCCAACACTATGCCCCGGTATTAGGATTCACAACACCCTTCACTCTGTCACCTAGATGACTAAGCCCCAGGGGAGTCCATCTGCCTAAACCTCACACTATGTGGAGTTGCATTATGCTCTAGGGATTCCTAGTGATTAAACCTGTTCCTATACGTAATTCTAACCCTTTGGTCCAGGTGGAAGAACCCTAGTCTAGATTGAGCCCCAGCAAATAGGATTCACTACAACCCTCCACTCTATTACTTGCGTAACTAAGCCCTAGGGGAGTTTATCTACCTATTGCTTCACTCTATTTCGACCGCTATTAAATCAAGGAATCGGAGGTAGGGAGAAATCACATCGAAGGGGAAAGGGGTACATTGCTACCTCACAACTCTCCCTCTCAACCCTCTTTAATCTTGAGTAGTCTAATCCTATAGGAGTTGTCACACCTCCAAAGGAAAGCCTAGATTGCTCTCAACCCTAATGTCACGTTTAAGGGAAAACAATATGAAAGGATAATCAAGATTAAAAACTCAATTTTATTCATCAACGATGGAAAGCATAATAATCAATGTCAAAGAAACATAAGAAACCCTAAAGTTTACAAGTCCGAATACCCCACGAGGGGTTTAGCTCCTCATAGAGCTATACATGTTCATCAATGTGAGAAATAAAGCATAAAACATAGACATCAATGAAAAACCCCCTCGAATTGGTGTGGCCGTGGTCTTGTGCAAACGTCGAACCTCGAAATCGATGCCGACGACGCGCTAGAACCTCCACGAAATCCTCTCCGAAACCCTAGCCGCACTCCAGAAAGTTGGGGAAAAGATAGGTCGAAAGATGCCTCAAAAGGTTGCAAAAATCCCCTTTTATAATGTTGAATAGCGGCTTTAAAATTAGACTTATCGGGGGCTTCACACGGCCGTGTGGGATTTCCACACACCCGTGTGAAGCTTCTGTCTCGGCTGAAAAATTAATTTCACACGGCCGTGTGGAATTTCCACACGCCCGTGTGTCTTCACTGGATGGCTGAAATTGCACAAACACACGGCCGTGTGGAATTTCCACACGCCCGTGTGACTTCTCTGGAACTCTAATCTTCAGCTGAACAGGATTGTAACTTGCCGAAACACCTCCCGGGTTCATTGTTCTTCATCGAGGCCATTACTTGGGCACACAAGCAACGGTAGGTCGCGCCGATTGCTTCAAGTCTTCTTCTTTCGCGAAATTCTCCTAAGTAACACGGATTGGACTTGTTGTGAATGTGACTGCCTTTGTGCCCCTCCAAAGGAGGTTGGCACACATCCACAAGTCCAAATACGTGCTTCATTCCTTGCTTGGTCCGAGAACATCCCAACATTGGTGAACGCGATCTAATTTCATTCTTCTTCTCCAATTAGGCTCCACAATACCTTCAATGCACAAGAGAACACAAATGCACACATTTAGTGATAAAACCTGATAAAAGGTATGCTTAATGTAAGATAATAGCGCTTCGCGATACTATAACACAAGCACTTATCAAAACCCCCCCACACTTAAGCTTTTGCTTGTCCTCAAGCAAAATAGAACGTGGAAGTACTTGGGAAGAACAATTGAAAGTGCTTGGCCTTAGGTTCACCAAAAGTATGCAAAAGAAGCATTCTACAAGTAAGGGGAAATTAAAACATTGCATAAGGTTATCAATGCTCTAGCTAAAAACTTGAATCAAAAAGGATGAAAACTCGAAAACGTGTTGGTGTGTGCGATCTTACTCAAGAGAACCAACGAGTACTCCTCAAACTTTGATTAAAAAGGACTTATTTATATACAAAGATCAAAAATAAGTGAAGAAGTAGTAGCTTCACACATCCTTGAAGGTAGCCCTTTCCTAGGCGGCCGCCAAAGGTGGCTTTCACTCTTTCGAGGAGGTAGCTCTTTCTACCGGGGTAGTAGCTTTCACGCTTCCCGTGAGATAGCTCTTTCTCTCATTAGGGCATAACATGTATCCGACTTATGAGAGTAGCTTCATACATCATAGGAGGTAGCTCTTTCCACCCCAAATGCATAATCAAAACAAAGCTAATATTTACAAACTCATATACTTTTTTTTTTTTTTAGATTAAATGCATTTTCCAAAGTAAAACTAAGAACGATGATAAACTTGTCCTTAAAAACTTCAAGATTAAGTTTCCAAAAGATTCTAAGAGTAAGTTGTGTACTAAGATGATTCGAGCAAAAATTCCCTAAAATTCAAGTGAAAACTAGAGCATGATAGGATACAATGTTGAAAATTCTCCTAAACTATGAGAATACAACCGTTACAACTAAGGTGAACCGCCATAGGCTACATTAGCATAAACAATTGAACGCACAAGTAAAGGTGTGTGCAATGTGAACTCCCCCCCACACTTAAGATGTACATTGTCCTCAATGTACGCATATAAGCACAATAATAAGTGAAAAAGATAAAAGCAATTAGTGTGGAAGTGGCAATTGAAACATTACTCCCCTGAACTCCAAGTGTTGCGTTTGATGGAGCTAGGTCATTGAGAGTTGAGTCTCAATGGTTTATGGAGCACACACGATCCCATGACCGTGTGAATGACTATTCCTCAAAATCCTTACATCCAAGACCATCTGCGCACACATAAACGAGGGTTCAGTAAAGCTCAATAAAACTCGAGTATATAAAATGTAAAGCAATGAATACAACTCGAGACAAAAATCAAAAGCAAAATAAAAGCTATACTCAGAAGGAGAATCCTTTCTGAGTACTACAAGTCCAAAATAAAGTAAAGATATACAGAAATGACAAATAAAAGAAAAGAATCTAAAATCTAAGACGCCTCAGAGTCGGTGTCCTGAGTGGTGGCCTCTGGTGCTGCTGGAGGCTCTGGATCTGCTGGTGGATCGGCTGATGTCGGGGGAGAAGGTGGTGGAGGAGAAACCCGAGGTCGGACCACGAAGGAGGAGGAGGCGACAATCTGCTCGAAGATCTGTCGCAAGCTCTGGAACTGCGCCATCACCTCTTGGTGCTGTGTAATCTGTGTGGCCCTAACCTCGGCCACCTCGGTCTGTAGGATCCCCACTGTGCTCTCGAGGCGCTCCAGTCTTTCCTGGCCTCGAGACGGTGAAAACATCCGCACCGGAGGTGGCTCCGGCGCGGTTGGGGGTACCTCGGTCTGTGTATGCGTCGGGGGTGACTCTAAAGCTGCCTGTGTCCCCTCGAATTTGTTGATCCCTGCTTGTTCTGATGGGGCCCTATACAACACATAATCTTCCCTATATTTGTATGCCATGCCCATTTGCCTTAACATCTCAAGACTGATAGGGAAATGCATAACTGTTTTTTCTATCCCTCTAATTACTTCCCTGAGGCCCATCCCCTTGATCAGCCTTGTAACGTATGGTCCTGCAAAGATAGCACCAAGGCGAGTGTACTGGCCTTGATGACACATGTAATCTGCAAGGATATATCCAAGGTGGAGCGGCTCATTTTGGACCATTGAGTGAAGATAGAGGAGCTCTTGTCGACTCAAGACTCCTGTACTGTCGCCACGACCATTGATCGACCGGCTTAATATGGCATGAATATATCTATATGATGGCCTTGATAATCAAGTTTCTTTAGATATTCCTGGCTCATATTGCCCCTGACCACATAACAATTGGTAGGCCCCTTGGGGGGTCAAATTACCAGGATAATCAGTAGGAAGATTCTCGTATCCCTCCGTCCTTGTAAATGCTTCGGTGTACATTCCCATGTAGACGGAGAACTGTGTCACGGTCATATTATAGTGGTGCCCAAATGCTTGAAACTGAATTGTGTCAGAGTTCGCCCAATCTCTAGTTGATTTATCAAACTCAAATGTTGCAAGCACTTCTAGAGTAAGGGGGCGATTTGCGGGTTCTCGAATAGCCAACAAGCGTTTCCAATTTCCCACAGTTATAAGTGTTTCAATTTCATTTGCCATATCCTCTCCCCATTCGGCGGTTCTTATATCACCTAGATCGATGTATCTTGATTGCCCAAACTTGAGTTTTTCCAATCGTTTATATCTTGTTCGATGCTCAATTGTGGCAAACTCCTACTGTTCCGTTAAAGGCTCAAGAGGCCTCTTACTAGCAACTAGTTTTTGTTTAGAAGCCATTCCTGCAATTGAATAAAACAAATTAGATCAATGTAAACTGCAAGGGGCCACACGGCCGTGTGATTACCATACACGCCCGTGTGGATTTCCAGGGCGAACAGGAAGGGCACGGCTAGAGAAATAAAAATAAGATTCGATAATCGGCCGCCCATAAATTCGTTTGAAATCAGTTCGCAGGTGAATGAGTCGGTCAAAACAACCAGAGCTATTCAAATGTAGCGATTAAATCATCATTGACGAAAGAAATAAAAGTGAAAGAGGTTACCAACGATAATGAGTGAGAAATCCAAGAACTTGGCTGGAAAACTTGATGAAACCTTGGCAAATCGTCACAAGAGAGTTAGGGAAGTGCGAAGAGGTTCGGGGAGTGCTTAATCTATGAAGAGGTGCGATTGAAATCTAAAAACAAATCGTGATGTATAAGTTCTGCGCTTCCACACGGGCGTGTGCCTCTGAAATATGGGTTCACAGGAGCATTCACACGCCCCTGTGTCCCGTCTGTTGCTCTACCAAATTTCCCCCCACACGGCCGTGTGACTTACTCCACACGGCCGTGCCGTTTCATTTAAGCTCCACAGGGGCATCCTCACGGTCCTGTGATCTCTCTGACCTGGCTCGAGAAAGTCCAAGTATCCCACACGGCCGTGTGAATAATCCACACGGCCGTGTGCCCGTTACAAGCCCATCCACAGTGGCAACCACACGCCCCTGTGGCCTCTCTGACTTACCCGAAAGAACCTAAGTATTCCACACGGCCGTGTGAATAATCCACACGGCCGTGTGCCTTGTCAAACTCTTCACAGGGGCATACACACGCCCCTGTGGTCTCTCGGGATGAAGGGGAATTCCTGCAGAGTTGTCACACGGCCGTGTGAAAATTCCACACGGCCGTGTGCCTTGACACAGTAGCACTCACAGGGGCACACACACGCCCCTATGGACTCTCAGGAAAAAGAGTTGGAGTTCTGCAGGGTTCCACACGGCCGTGTGGAAATAACACACGGCCGTGTGCCCCTTCTGAGGGTGTTCACAGGGGCAGGTTCACGCCCTTGTGCCCTCTCTGGTTGAGTTCTGAATGGTGACACACGGCCGTGTGGAAATTCCACACGGCCGTGTGTTTTCTCTGGTTTATTTAGAAAAATTTACAGGCTCTACAAAAATTTCAGAAACGATTTTAAAACTCTTAGAGCCTGTGTACAAAATAAAAAATACGACCAGAGACTATAGAAAACACACTCAACCGACTCAAACTTCGTCAACTAACGTTAAGGCACACGTAAATAATAGAAGATCCACATGAAAACTCAGCATATGCACATGAAAATTGGGACACCATTGCTAAGATGTTTATTCAATCCGAACCTAAAATAAGTACTAGAAAACTATAAAATGCTTGGGTTGCCTTCCAAGAAGCGCTTGTTTAACGTCACTTAGCTTGACGTACCTATCTTACCTTACGGAGGTTTGAGAAAGAATACCTCCTTGTCATCATTACAAACTTCTCCACTGAAATAGGGCTTCAACCGATGCCCATTCACTTTAAATGTACCCTTCTCCGGGTGAGTGATCTCCACTGCCCCCTGGGTGAATACTTGCGTAACAGTATACGGGCCAAACCATCTTGATTTGAGTTTTCCGGGGAAGAGCCGCAATCGCGAGTTGAATAACAACACTTTATCGCCCACTTTGAATTCCTTTGGTGATTTAATGTGTTTATCATGCCACTTTTTGATCTTCTCCTTATAGATTCTAGCATTCTCATATGCTTTCAATCTCCACTCGTCAAGTTCATTAAGATGAAGCAACCTTTGCTCACCGGCCTTTTTCAGATCAAAGTTCATTGTCTTGATTGCCCAATATGCCTTGTGTTCAAGCTCCACCGGTAAATGACATGACTTCCCATAAACCAAATTGTACGGAGTAGTTCCTACAGGAGTCTTGTATGCTGTCCGATGGGCCCATAGTGTATCATCTAACCTTTCAGACCAGTCTCGCTTCCCTTGCTCTACAGATTTTGTTAGGATCCTCTTAAGCTCTCTGTTGGTCACCTCAACTTGTCCACTTGTTTGTGGATGATACGGGGTTGCAAGGCGATGGTGTACTCCGTATCTTTTCAATACCTTTTCCAATTGGAGATTACAGAAATGTGTTCCACGATCACTGATAATCACTCGTGGAGTGCCGAACCTAGTGAACAACCGCTTTAAGAATTTTACCACTGTCCTTGCATCATTTGTTGGCAAAGCTTGAGCTTCGATTTAGAGACGTAGTCTACTGCCACCAATATATATTGATTCCCATTAGAGTTCGAAAACGGTCCCATGAAGTCAATGCCCCATACATCAAAAACTTCGCAGAATTGCATAGGATTCTGAGGCATCTCGTCTCTTCACGATAGATTCCCTGCCCTTTGGCAACTATCACATCGAAGAACAAACTGGTGTGCATCTTGGAATAGAGTCGGCCAATAGAACCCTGCGGACAAGACCTTTTCGGCAGTTCTACTCGAGGCATAATGGCCTCCAACCGGACCGGAATGGCAATGAGCAAGAATATCCCATCCTTCTTCTCTTGAGACACATCTCCGAACAACCTGATCCGCACAAATACGGAAGAGGAATGGATCATCCCAGAAGTAATGCTTCAGGTCACTAAAGAATTTCTTCTTTTGTTGGAATGTAAGCCCTTGCTTGAGTACCTTTCCGGATAGGTAATTGGCAAAATCTGTGAACCATGGCGCATCATCTGATGGTGAGTCTAGGTCTTTGATTGAGTATAGATGTTCTTCCGGGAAGGAATCATTAATTTCCTTACTCAATGGCTCTTGAACAAGACTCCCTTCTAGCCTAGACAAATGATCTGCTACCACATTTTCAGTCCCCTTCTTGTCCTTTATTTCCATATCAAATTCCTGCAGCAGTAATATCCACCTAATTAACCTTGGCTTTGCATCGGCTTTGTTCATGAGGTAACGGAGAGCTGAATGATCTGTAAAAATAATCACCCTTGACAAGATAAGATACGATCTGAATTTGTCTAGGGCAAACACTACTGCTAACAGTTCTTTTTCTGTGGTGGTGTAATTCTCTTGTGCACCCGTGAGAGTCTTGCTAGCATAATAAATGGGCTGAAACTGTTTTCCTTTCCTTTGCCCCAAAACTGCTCCAACAGCATAATCACTTGCGTCACACATGATCTCAAAAGGCTCATTCCAATCAGGTGTGATCAAAATTGGAGCTTGCACCAATTTGTCCCTTAACACATTGAATGCCGTCTTACATTCTTCCCCAAAATCAAATGGAGCATCTTTTTCAAGAAGTTTAGTTAGTGGTTGTGTGATTTTTGAGAAATCCTTAATAAATCATCTATAAAACCCTGCATGACCCAAGAAGCTCCGAATGCCCTTTACATTTGCTGGTGGAGAAAGCTTGTCTATAACTTCAATCTTGGCTTTGTCTACCTCTATACCCTTCCGAGAGATCTTATGTCCTAAAACAATACCTTCTCGTACCATGAAATGACACTTCTCCCAATTGAGAACAAGGTTTGTTTCTTCACACCTTGTTAGCACTCTCTCCAAATTTTTTAAGCACAGATCAAAGGAGTCACCAAACACCGAGAAGTCATCCATGAACACCTCCATTATATCTTCCAAAAGGTCATCAAAGATAGCAGTCATACATCGTTGAAACGTTGCGGGTGCGTTGCAAAGTCCGAACGGCATTCGTCTATATGCAAACGTACCGTAGGGGCAAGTGAAGGTAGTCTTCTCTTGATCTTCCGGGGCTATAGGGATCTGAAAATACCCTGACATCCAGTCGAGGAAACAGTAAAACTCATGCCCGGCTAACCGCTCTAACATTTGATCTATGAAAGGCAATGGAAAATGATCCTTTCGGGTTGCATCATTCAACCTTCTGTAGTCAATACACACCCTCCATCCTGTGACCGTTCTGGTTGGAATGAGTTCATTCTTTTCATTCTTGATCACTGTCGTTCCACCTTTCTTTGGAACCACTTGCGTTGGACTGACCCAAGCACTGTCAGAGATAGGATAAATAATTCCTGCATCCAACAACTTCACCACCTCTGCCTCGACAACCTCTTTCATGTTTGGGTTCAGTCTTCTCTGGGGCTGAATTACTGACTTGAAATTATCCTCCATTAGAATTTTATGTGTGCAAAACGAAGGATTTATTCCCTTCAAATCTGAAATCTTCCAAGCAATAGCAGACCTGTGCTTCTTTAACATGTTCACCAACTTCTCTTTCTGTTCTAATGAAAGATCAGATACTATGATAACGGGGAGTTTCATTCTGTCTGCTAGATATGCATACTCCAGGTGCTGCGGTAATGTTTTTAACTCCAAATCAGGTGGTTCTTCAATGGACGGCCTCAAACGGTTCTCTCTCAATCGATCAATCTCTTCAAACTGACATGATTCTTGTTCTTCTACACTTTCTGTGTTGTTCTGTAAAACTTGGCTATTGAGATGATCTTGGGGTTCTACTGCAACCTCTATACTACATGCTTCACGGGTTAAATCGATTATCCCTACTGAAAAGACCTCATGTTTCTGTTCTTGATAATATGATTCAAACTGGGAGAGAACTCTCTCTAGAGTCTCTCCTGACTCTTCCCTTGAAGCAGATGCAGACTTGTCAAATTCATCCAAAACCCCATACAATTCACATCCCATGTGCTGTTCCATGCAAGACTGATAAACATTGGTGTCTTCTTCAACGAAAGGGGTGAGAATTATTTGCTCATACCCAATACCACTCATAACTGCTTGTACTGTGAACGACTGAAATTTCTATTCCACCTCTTCTACTAATCCTGTAAGTGTATCTATCATTTCAGTTGCATAGAGCATCGCTTCTTTTCTGTACTTAAGATCAAGTCAGTGCAAACCACTAAGAACGATGGTAGATAAAGAAAATATGAAATAGAATGCGAAGTGAATAGCTAAAATAGTGAAAAACAAATATCTAAAACGCCTGTTCCCCAGCAACGGCGCCAAAAACTTGACACGACCCCTTGCGTGTATCCCGCAAGTGCACGGGTTTGTCGAAGTAATAAATTTACCTTAGTGAGAAGGTAGTCGAATCCACAGGGAATAGGGAGATAGAATATAAGGTTTCACTAATTAAGCAAAATACGGAGATCGATAATAAGATTGATGAGAGAAAATAATGCAAAGCAATAAACTAAATAGAGAGATGGAAGAAAGAAGTGCAAGTAGGAAAATCGAGAAGGACTAACAATGAAAAAAAGAGGGGTATCCGGACAAGCTACCTCTAGGGTCTATGTTTCAAGTGCAAGACTATGATATTATACTCTCCTATTGATGTCAATTGAGTCGAGGATATCCTAAGACTCACGGTCCCAAACCTAAGGACAACCGTGACTAACTCCAACACTATGCCCCGGTATTAGGATTCACAACACCCTTCACTCTGTCACCTAGATGACTAAGCCCCAGGGGAGTCCATCTGCCTAAACCTCACACTATGTGGAGTTGCATTATGCTCTAGGGATTCCTAGTGATTAAACCTGTTCCTATACGTAATTCTAACCCTTTGGTCCAGGTGGAAGAACCCTAGTCTAGATTGAGCCCCAGCAAATAGGATTCACTACAATCCTCCACTCTATTACTTGCGTAACTAAGCCCTAGGGGAGTTTATCTACCTATTGCTTCACTCTATTTCGACCGCTATTAAATCAAGGAATCGGAGGTAGGGAGAAATCACATCGAAGGGGAAATGGGTACATTGCTACCTCACAACTCTCCCTCTCAACCCTCTTTAATGTTGAGTAGTCTAATCCTATAGGAGTTGTCACACCTCCAAAGGAAAGCCTAGATTGCTCTCAACCCTAATGTCACGTTTAAGGGAAAACAATATGAAAGGATAATCAAGATTAAAAACTCAATTTTATTCATCAACGATGGAAAGCATAATAATCAATGTCAAAGAAACATAAGAAACCCTAAAGTTTACAAGTCCGAATACCCCACGAGGGATTTAGCTCCTCATAGAGCTATACATGTTCATCAATGTGAGAAATAAAGCATAAAACATAGACATCAATGAAAAACCCCCTCGAATTGGTGTGGCCGTGGTCTTGTGCAAACGTCGAACCTCGAAATCGATGCCGACGACGCGCTAGAACCTCCACGAATTCCTCTCCGAAACCCTAGCCGCACTCCAGAAAGTTGGGGAAAAGATAGGTCGAAAGATGCCTCAAAAGGTTGCAAAAATCCCCTTTTATAATGTTGAATAGCGGCTTTAAAATTAGACTTATCGGGGGCTTCACACGGCCGTGTGGGATTTCCACACGCCCGTGTGAAGCTTCTGTCTCAGCTGAAAAATTAATTTCACACTGACCGTGTGGAATTTCCACACGCCCGTGTGTCTTCACTGGATGGCTGAAATTGCACAAACACACTGGCCGTGTGGAATTTCCACACGCCCGTGTGACTTCTCTGTCTGGCTGGAAACTGGTTCACACGGTCCGTGTGGAATTTCCACACTGCCCGTGTGACTTCTCTGGAACTCTAATCTTCAGCTGAACAGGATTGTAACTTGCCGAAACACCTCCCGGGTTCATTGTTCTTCATCGAGGCCATTACTTGGGCACACAAGCAACGGTAGGTCGCGCCGATTGCTTCAAGTCTTCTTCTTTCGCGAAATTCTCCTAAGTAACACGGATTGGACTTGTTGTGAATGTGACTGCCTTTGTGCCCCTCCAAAGGAGGTTGGCACACATCCACAAGTCCAAATACGTGCTTCGTTCCTTGCTTGGTCCGAGAACATCCCAACATTGGCGAACGCGACCTAATTTCATTCTTCTTCTCCAATTAGGCTCCACAATACCTTCAATGCACAAGAGAACACAAATGCACACATTTAGTGATAAAACCTGATAAAAGGTATGCTTAATGTAAGATAATAGCGCTTCACGATACTATAACACAAGCACTTATCAGTAGTCAACTAGGATGAGATAGTGTGCACGAGTCATTGGAGACTTCCGAAGGGATTTACTCTTGTGATTGCTGAATACTTAGTCCTAATCTCCTCCATTATCATCACCATTACCTTCTATTCATTGTTGTTATGATCCCATACCTTTTCTATTTGGTTCACTAGACATCAAAGGATCAACGAGTACTTCAAGTACAGTTCCCTGAGGTTCGACAACCCTACTCTTAATTGAGTACCACTTTATTACTTCTTGTGACCCGTACACTTGCGGAAAGCGCATCATATATCTTAAGTGTGGGTGGGAGGGGAGGGGAAGGGGGGGAGTTCACACTGCACACACCTTTACTTGTGTGCTCAATTGCTTATGCTTATGTAGCCCGTAGCGGTTCACCTTAGTTGCAACAGTTGTATTCTTAGAGTTTAGGAGAATTTTTAACAATGTATCTTATCATGCTCTAGTTTTTACTTGAATTTTAGGGAATTTTTGTTTGATTATCTCATATTGCACTACTCACTCTTGAAATCTTTTGGAAACTCAAGCTTGATGTTTTTAATGACTAGTTTATCATCGTTTTAGTGAGTTCTTAGTTTTGTTTTGAGAAATACATAAAAAAAAAACTTGTGAGCTTGTAAATATTTGTTAGTTTAATTGTGCATTTGGGGTGGAAAGAGCTACCTCCTATGAAGTATGTAGCTACTCTCATAAGTCGGATACAAGTTATGCCCTAATGAGAGAAAGAGCTATCTCATGGGATGCGTGAAAGCTACTACCCCGGTAGAAAGAGCTACTTCCTTGAAAGTGTGAAAGCCACCTTTGGTGGCTAGCTAGGAAAGGGCTACCTTAGATGTTGTGTGAAGCTATTACCTTCCTACTTTTGTATATAAATAAGTCCTTGATACAGGAGTTTGATGAGTACTTTTGGGTTATCTTGAGTGAGTTAGCACACACTTACACATTTTCGAGTTGTTATCCTTTTTTATTCAAGTTTTTAGCTAGAGCAATGATATCCTTATGCAATGTGTTGATTTCCACTTACTTGTAGAATGCTTCTTTTGCACACTTTTGGTGAACCTAAGGATGAGCACTTTCAATTGTTCCTCCTAAGTACTTCAATGTTTTATTTTTTCTTGAGGACAAGCAAAAGCTTAAGTGTGGGAGAGTTTGATAAGTGCTCGTGTTATAATAATGCGAAGTGTTATTGTATTACAATGAACATTACTTTTATCAGATTTTATCATTAATTTGTGTGCATTTGTGTACTTTTGTCCATTGTAGGGTTGTGGAGCCAATTTGGAGAAGAAAGAGCAAAGTTAGGTCATGTTCGCCATTGTTGGGGAGTTCTCGGACAAACCAAGGAGCAAGGCACGAGTTTAGACTTGTGGGTGTGTGCCAACATCCTTTGGAGGGGCACAAAGGTAGTCACATTCACAAAAGTCTAATCCGTGTAGCATAGGAGAACTTCACCAATAAGGAGAAAGGAAGCAATCGACATGATCTACCATTGATTGTGTGTCAAATTCAGTGGCCTCGATGAAGAATGATGAAATCTGGAGCATTTGACGCGCAAGTACCATAGCACTTACTGCAGGAATTCACCGCAGCAATTACTATAGCAGTTTACTGTTTACTGCGCGCCAGAAAACCGAATCCAGAAAATCCACACGGGTGTGTGGAAATTCCACACGGCCTTATGGATGCCCGATTTCAGCTGATTTTCCAGCCGCGACGCAGACTATTTAAAGACCTTTTCGGGACTTTTGGAGGATCTTTTCACCGAATTTCTAGAGGGTTGTGGCTAGGATTTGGAGAGGACTTTATGGAAGATTGGAGGTCATCATCGGTATCGACATCGAAGCCCATCGCAAGATAGCTATTGGGGGAGATTTCATCGGCACCGATCCGGCAAGGTGTGTCCTAGGCTTGACAAGGAGCTTGGTGAAGAGGCGAATCGGCCGCACAAGACCACATCCATACTACACAATGGGTTTTTCATCTATGTTTAGCTTTCTTGTTTATTCATACACATTGATGGATTTGTATAGCTCCATGAGGAGACAAACCCCTTGTGGGTATTCGGACTTGTAAACCCTAAGATGATATTGTTTCTATGACATGTTACTATGCTTTCTTAATTGATGAATTTAATTGAGTTCCAATCTTGATTGATTCTTGTATTGATTTTCCCTTAGATGTGATACTAGGGTTGAGAGTCATCTAGGCTGTCCTTTGGAGGTGTGACAATTCCTATAAAATCAGACTACTCGAGATTGGAGAGGTTCGAGAGGATGAGTCCTGAGGTAACGAAATAGAGTGAAGTGCTAGGAGATGAACTCCCCTGGGGCTTAGTCACGTGAGTGACAGAGTAAAGGGTTGTAATGTATCCTAGTGCTGGGGCTTAATTGAGACTAGGGTTCTTTCACCTGGACCAAAGGGTTAGAATTACACTTAGGAATAGGGCTAATCACTTGGAATCCCTAGAATGTAAAGCAATCCCATGTAGTGTAAGGCTTAGGAAGATGGACTCCCCTGAGACTCAGTTGACAGGTCAACGAGAGTTAAGGGTCGTAGTGAAACCTAATACCGGGGCATAATATTGGGGTTAGTCACAGTTAACCTTAGATTTGGTACCGTGTGCTTTAGGAAGTCTACGACTCATTAAACATCAATAGGAGAGTATAATACATTGTCTTGCACTAGAACATTAATCCTACGGGTAGCTTGTCCTGGTACCCTATTTCATCCTTGGTTGTTTCTCTCTTTTACTCTTTGCTTGCATTCTCTTATCTTCCATATTTCTCTTTATTTTATTATTGCTTTCAATTACTCTTGCACACACATACTGATCTTGCTCTCACTTTCTGTACTTCGCATTAGCTAGATAGCAATCTCTTGTATCTACAATCCCTATTCCCTGTGGATTCGACTACCGTCTCCCCGGGGTACTATTATTACTGCGACAACCTATATACTTTCGGGCTCCTGTCAATTATGTATCTAAAATTGCGAATTTGATTACAAATGATGAGATTGAGATTAGGAGGGAAGCTAACCAAATTGGCAAATTACAGAGACCTGGTGACACTAAATGGAGTTCTCATTTCAATTCTATATGCAGCCTTTTACGCACGTATAATACAACTATTTTGCTTCTTGAAGATTTAACTATTAAAGGATCTACTTACTCCCAACGAGGTGATGCTACATATGCTCTCAAAGTATTGATGTCATTTGATTTTATTTTCATTTTACATGTGTTGAAAGAAATTATGGGAATTACTGACAAACTTTGTCAAGATTTGAAACAGAAATCTCAACATATTTTGAATTCTATGTGCTTGGTCTCTACCACAAAATTGTTGATTCAAAATTTAAGAGATTGTGGTTAGAATCCTCTTTTAGAAAAAGTTACTTCTTTTTTTAGTAGACAAGCTATTCAAATTCCTGATATGAATGGTGTTTATTTAGACATAATTCGATCCCGGTGGCATAAAGATTCTGTGATAGAAGAGCATCATTATCGCACAGATATATTTACTACTATTATAGATTATCAGTTAAAAGAATTAAATAGCAGATTCAGTGAGCAAGCAACATAACTTCTTATACTAAGTACAACTTTAGATCCTAAGGATGCATTCAAGTCATTTGATGCTAGGGACATTTATAATCTTGTTGAGAAATTTTACTCAGTAGATTTTTTAGAGCAAGAAAAGATTCAAGTAGAATATGAATTGCAACATTATGAGCTTGATGTGCCCAAAGATCCAAATTTTCAGAACTTGTCTACTATTATTGAATTATGCCAAAAGTTTGCAGAGAATTGAAACTCTAGTTTTTATCCTTTGATTGATAGATTAGTACTGCTTGTCTTAACTCTTCCAGTATCAACAACAACTATAGAACGAGCTTTTTCAGCTATGAAAATTATTAAAAAAAGGCTTCAAAATAAGACTGAAGATGGTTTTCTCACTGATTATATGATTGTTTATATTGAGATGGAGATTGCTGAAAAATTTACTGCAGATATGATAATTGATGATTTTTATGAAATGAAACATCGACGAGCACAACTTAAGAAATGAGGTATATATTTGCTTGAACAATTGACTTTTCTTTAATTACCAATTTCTATATTATATTTTCATTCAATATTTAGCAATTTAATTTGAAGTTAATTCAATGGCATGTTAGTTGCAAATTTTTTAGGCACTCATTCTCTTTGAAAGTGTGGTATTGAGTAAAGTTGATTGGCTAATCTTATAATTGTCATTTGATTAGTTGTGGAGTCAATATGCTATTGGTGAGATTTTGGTTTATAAAAGCATGGAACCATTTACTATTGATGCTTCTATAAGAATCATTGGATGATTGGATTTGTCTTGATTGTATTTGCGCTATTAATGAGAGTTATTGTGTTGCTATGGTTTTTATGTTTGGGTTAAATTTAATGAGTGATTTTACTATCTTGTTTTAGGTTATGTGGCAACTATTGAGTCAGTGTAGTGTAGTAGTGGAGTATTCAATGGAGTCTAAGTGGAGCATTCATGATAGCCTTGCCTAGATAATGTTAGTGGTGTCATGCCTAAAATTTGTTTTGGTTTGGTGTTCTATCAAGTTGCAATGTGGTTTTTTGTTTGTTTTGTGATGCTTGTAAGTTGTAAGTTTATTTAATTAATCAATGTATTTTTTGAATTGACTCCAACAAAAAAAATTATGTTCAACTCTTTTAATCTCTGTCCACCTTTTACTTAAATCTTGGCTCAGCCATGGGGATAAGCAAGTTTGTATAGGGAATTCTGAGAAAAGTAGCCTTAATATCACCATTTTTGAGAGCTTGATAGTAGTCATTACATGAGCTAAATAGCTTGATGTTTTTTGGTTGAAAGCAAAACACCTTTTTGAGGTAGTTATTGACAACTGAGCCATTGTTGCAACCAACAACAACATTGCTGCTCTGACACACCCCTTGCGTGTGCATACCGCAAGTGCACTGGTCGTCGAAGTAAAAATACCCGATGAGTGGGTAGTTGAATCCACAGGGAATATTTGTTCAGAAACACAAAGTATTGCTATTTAGTTAGAGTGAAAACTAATTATGAGTGAATTCAAGATATTAATGCAAAGAAAAGCAAAAGAGAAAAGGGAAAGGAAAAGGAGTAAAGAGAGGTAATCAATGATAAAACGGGGTACTCGGACAATGCTCACCCTAGGACTATTGTTTCAAGTGCAAGACTAATATTATGCCTCCTAATTGAAGTTTAATGAGTCATGAAAATCCAAAGAAACATGGTCCCAAACCTAAGGTCAACCGTGCCTAGCCTTTTACACTATGCCCCAGCGGAAAGGGGTACTCTCAACACCTCACACTATGTGGGACTGCTTGAAACTCTAGGGATTCCAAGTGATAAACTTTATTTCCTAACTTAGATCTAACCCTTTGGTCCAAGCGAAAGATCCCTAATCACAGTTAAGCCCCAGCACTAAGGATTACTCAGCACTTCACTTTGTTGCTCGCACAACTAAGTCCCAGTGGAGTTTGTCTCTTAGCACTTCACTCTATCGTGACTACAAAAAACTCTTAGAACATGGAGGTAGGATAAATCACGTTGGATAGGAAAGAGGACGTTCCTCTACTTCTCGACTCTCTTCAACCTTGCTAAGTCTAACCCTAATGAAGTGTCACTCATTTAAAAGGATTAGCTAGATAGATTCTCAACCCCAGTGTCATTCTAAAGGAAAATCAAATCAACAAACACACAAGATTGAAACTCAATTAAAACATCAATTAAAGGAAACATAATACAAGTCAATGAAACAAAATCATCTAAGGGTTTACAAGTCCAAGCACCCACTAGGGGTTTAGCTCTAAATGGAACAATACAAAATCAAATATGAAATAAAAAATAAGTGCAAGCAATCCATAGAGATAACCCCTTTGTCGTTCGTATTGATGCTCTTCAAGAGCTGCCTCGTCTTCTTTAAAGACTCCTCCATCAAGGCTACGGAGCACCTCTCTGAATCAATGTCGTCGAAAGCTCCCCCAATAACTATCCTCCAAAGGAACTCAATGTTGAATGCCATAGAACCACTCCAAAATCCCAGCAAAATCCTCTCCAAACCCTAGCCGCGCTCTCCTGAAAAGATCAGCAAAAGATAGGAAGAAGATTCCCAAATCAAAATCTAGGTGTGTGAATTTCCAGTCTTCTCATTTCTTGCATGCAGTGCTCCAGACTTCATTTTCTTCATTGAGGCCTCCAAGTTGGGTACACAACCATGCGGTAGATCACGTCGCGTCTAGCTTTCAAGCACATTGATGAAGCTCTTAACAATGTTACACAAGTCAGAACATATGAGTATGACTGCCTTTGTGCCTTCCAATTTATATATTCACTTATACATTTTGGAGGTTGGCACACACTCACATGTCTATGAGCACAACTTGTGTCTTAATCCTTGTTTGGTCCAAGAGTTTCCTTAACAATTGCGTCCATGATCTATTTTTACTTCCTTTCTTCAAAACTTGTATCCATAACCCTAAATGCCCAAAAGAGCTCAAATACATACGAATGAGCCATAAAATCTGATAAAAGTGATGCTCAATGTAAGAAAAATATACTTAGTAATACTTATACACAAGCACTTATCATGCTCTTCAATGAATCTACATGCACAAGGCTTGGTTCAAGATGGTAAGCTGTAGTCATCAAGCTCAGTGTAGCTGTATAGTTTGATGTTAATACTAATGTAGCAAAGAGAGATACCTCCATTGCCAATCTTGATAGATTGCTCTGAAGCTTTTCTCCTACAATCAGATGCATAAAAACTAGGTTTAAAGTCATTATTAGTCTCTAGTCAAGAAATCATGTTTTCTTTTTATCTCTTAACTAAAAGAATGTTTTTTTTTTTAAGAAAAGGTACCCTAAGGATATTTATTAAAAAAAGGAAGAAAACTAGAAGATATAGAAAAGTAAAGGAAAAAGCAAAAAGCTAAAGAAGAAACATAAACCTAAACAACAAAACCAGGCCCCCGAAAGCCTTTCATGATTCAGTTGGGTAGGCCACGACCCTGAAAGTATAAAGTTAATGCCGGGGAAGACCACTTCATTGGAATATCATGAACACAAGGGTCGCCCTCAGCCAAGATTATCTGTCAAACTGCGGGTGTCCATTGATTCAAACGCCAGTTACTCGTAGGATGACTAGCAGTAAGTGCTCCACAAACATCATGATTGGTTACAAAAAGATGCCTCACGTGAAAGCCATTAATCAAAGTTGTGTTAATTGCAGTGTTAATAGTCATCATCTCAACTTCAAAGCCTATTTCAGCATGCATAGGGAAGCTCCCTATCATCAAAATAACATAGTTAGAATTTGAAATAAAAAGCCTGCTCCACTTACTGTACGCTCATCATTCTAGGAATTGGAGATGAAAAAGAAGAGACCATTCCTAGATGAAAAATTATTATGAATTAAGCGTTTGTCATGCTGTGGGGCAAAAGAATTATAAAACTTTTCCACATGAGCATAGGTGCTGCAGATAATTGAATGACAATTCACATTGGAGCCTCTGAAGATTTTATCACAACGAGCCTTTCATATGTACCAAGAAGCCGCATCAATAATAGACTTAATATATAGAGAATAATTTTTCTTGATGAGCCAACCACCAGAGCCAAACCCATATTGAAAATTCAAAGTAACGCCAGTATGAGTGTTGATCAAATTCCAAACCATTTGAGCATAAATACAAGAAACCAACAAATGATCAATTGATTCATAATCAAGACCATACATTGCACATGAATTTCAAGGGCCCAGGTTGAAAGAATAAAGAAATTCTTAAGTAGTGATTCTTCCTTTAAATAGAAGCCATAAAAAATGTTTGGCCCGAGGAGCCACTTTTATTGTCCAGATTTTCCTCCACCCCATCCAAATGTCTATAGCACGCTGTTTTTCATTTAGGAAATTATAAATAACGGAATAAATTATGGTATTTTGACAATTAGGGAACCACATCCAGTGATTTGGAACATTGAAGTCAATCTTGCCAAGTCTCAGAATGAAGCATTCTAAATTATTTCCAAACAACAGACTTAATTTATGAGTATCCCAAGTATCTCCAATAATAAAATCAGAAATGCTATTAGCATCTAAATCCAAACTCATATTGAGATAAGTAGGATTGAGAGCTAAAGGAATTTATGAATACCAAGTATCAAATAACATAGAAGTCTGGTTTGGATTCACAAAATTAAGCCAGAAGAAAGACCTTAGCTTTAAAGGCAACATGGCACAATCCTCTACAGAACCAAGAGCAACTAGCAGGAATAGGGCCTTTCCAAAAATTTAAAGCATCATATTTAAGGTGCAAAATATCAACCCAAATAAAATCATCACAATTAACATACTTGAAAAATATTTTTGGCCATTAAAGATTTCTTTGCAAGAAGTAGATTTCTAAGAGCAAGACCCCCCTCAGGTTTGGTATCGTGAGGTCATCCCAAGCAATAGCATGGATGCCCTTTTGATTTCCATATTCTTACCAAAAGAAGCCCTTAATAATTTTATTGATTTTATGAAGGATAGAATCCTGGATAGGATAACATATAAGTAATATGTTGGGATTGAAAGCAAAGAGGAGTTAATGATAACAATTTTATTTGCATTAGAAAGCTTGGAATGTTTCCATCTAGAGCAAAGGCACTGAATTTTATCAACCATATTGTTAAAAACAGCCAGAGCCAATCTCATAGGGGAAACCAGGACTCCAAGATAAGTGATGGGAAAGGAAGCAACATGAAAAGTGAGAATGGAGCAAATGCTATTAGCAATTTTTGTATTGAACTAGGAGGGGAAATAGATAGCCGATTTATAATGATTTGGAGTCTGACTAGTAAGATCCCCATAAATAGAGAGGTAAAGATTAATGTTCCTAGCAGTAATCCTAGAAGCATGAGAAACAAAGATATGATTGTCTGCATACATGAGATGGTTAAAGTTGTAGAGCAAGTTTGGATTAAAACCAGGAATCATAGGTTTTCTCATAGCAAAGTTAAGTATATAAATAAGGTTTTGGGAAATGATAATGAAGAGACAGGAAGAAATGGGATCACCTTGCCTAACTCCTCTAGTAGATTTAATCTAAGGTGAAGAAATTCCATTAATCAGAAAAGGAGGTGGAACTAATGCAAGTCTTAACTAAAAGAATGTTAGTTTTGTTCTCTCAATTGAATGACTTCATTTGTTATAGTCCTTCTAGCTAGTTGATATTAGCTTAAGCTTTTATGTTGAATCCGGTTTTGATAATAAATATTAGCTTAAGCTTTTATGTTGAATCTGGGTTATGATAATAAATATTTGGTTTGCATTGACAGAACATGCTAAAAATATACATAAAAATAAAAGAAAGATGACTGACCAAAGCAATCAGTAACATATAGTTTAGGGACTAGGAATAGATTTATTTAACCCAAATAATTAGGAATGATGTTCGATGTGAATAGTAAATTTAGCTTGTTACCAGGCGATAGTAATGTGGTGAAGGATAACTAGAATAATGTGGCAAATTGATTCCAAAAGGAGCCTAAAAAGTCCATGTTACAACTTCTTTCAATTATCCAAACAACCATACCGTTGTATATTCTCACAATTGCAGTTAATGGCCACATTGAATCTCTAAATGGTTTCAAGAATATCCATGCTTTTCCTTTTAAATCTGATTTCATTGTCACCACCATAACTAGACCTGAGGATGTGTAAGGTTGGAGAATTTGACAAAGTTATGTCAACCAGAGAAGGTTGATGTATCACCAACAAGAATATCATAATTCTTCTATAGCAATAAAACATCATGTCAGAAAATGAACACTCAAATAGTCAAATGCTACTAAAAGAGAAAAAACCATTGAGTTGTATACTAACCTGCATTTGGTTATCTCCAAGCAAATTGTCAAATTAGCCATTGACTAGAATGAGTTTATAAGATAAGGGATATGATAGTTGTTTTAAGACATTCTTGAGTACATTGACTGAGAACACTTCGATAGATGTTTTGCTATCACTTTCTTTCTTCAGTGTCACAAACTTAGGAAATACAGCTTTAGCAGGCACTGCAACTTTTAATGGGTTGTTACTTGTTGGGCATACCCATCCCTTAGGGACAGATCATGGTCCTCTAGGCCAATACACTTGTCCTAAGTTCTTCATTGATGTTTCATTACCTTCTTTCCTCTCCAAACTCTTCAAAAACCCATTCTCTGGTAACCAGAAGCCTAACTCTCTATAACTCTTCCCAATGACATTGACAATTTGAAATGCATATATATGAGAAAATTTATTGTCTATAAAGAAGAATTCACCACTTAATCCTGAAAAATTACTTTGTTTGATGCCATCAAACAAAGACCAGCCATCTTTAGAGATTTTAACAAATAATGGATCATTAATAGCATTTTTATGCATCTTCTTAAGTTCTCCACCCACATTACTTTTGTTCATTGCCTTTGCAATTGCCCATACTGCATCATATGCTATGAATGAAGATAGTTGGGGTTTTTTCCTCCCTTCTTTAGGATACTCTGAATTATACCTTCTTTGAAATCACTTAATAAAATTAGTTTGAGTAGTTCTTAACACCCAAGACTACCTGCATTGAAGTAATGGCTGATGAATTCACATGGTCTAGTTTACTAGTAATTGCATTAGTTGTAATCCATACATAACCATCAGTCATCATCCCTTTCTTGTGTGCTTCTAGGAACAACCTAGTAGCCAACTGGATTAAAATGTGGATGACAAAGATAATGGCAAAAAGAATAACAAGATGAAGATTAATTGAACTACAACAAGAAGAAGATAAGTACAACAATGAGAGATTCAGAGAAAATCAGAGACAATCACACACATTCCTAGTTATTCACACCATACTTTTTTCATCTCACCATACATAACCCCCTACCAAGGACCTGACAACTCACATGGCCCCTTTTGACTAAATACATAGACTATGACCCAACTAAGTCAGATACACACAAAACACTCTCTTTTGTTGAACTTACACACCTAGAACTTGATGATTAAATCCTAGCCCTCCATTTCAATTACACAATTCCCTTTAGAAACTAACTATAAAACTAACTGTTTCACTCCTTTAGCTTCTTTAGTTCATTTTGAATTTTAGCATCTTTGATGTCTTCAATCACTCCAACATTTCATCCCCTTGATTGAAGACTACATATGCTCAGAAGATCTATGAACTTGTAAAGCTTCTTAGATCAACACATTTTGTAAATATATCATCCAACTTTTCTTTAGTATTACAAAACAATAATTGAATTGAATTCTTAGTCACAAGCTCACGAATGAAGTGGAATTTCACATCAATACGTTTTGTTTTCCCGCGAACCATAGGGTTCTTTGCAATTGCAATATAGGATCTGTTATCACACAATATTGGGATTAAATCATAAAAAATTACTCCACAATTTGATAAAATTCTTTTGAGCCATAAGCTTTGACAGCATGTTCTACATAAAGCCACATATTTTGCTTCAGTTTATGACAATGTAACTATTTCTTGTTTTTTTGATATTCAAGAAACAATGCCTGATCTGATTGTGAATGCATCTCCTATTGTGCTTGTTCTATCTACCACATTTCTACCATAATCACTATTAGAGTAGCATATTGGTTTTCAATCATTTCCTCTTTCATAGTAAATTCCAAAATCCATAGATCCTGCTAAATATCTGAGGATTTGCTTTGCTACTCCATATTGATTTCTTGTAGGTTGATGCATAAACCTAGAAAGCAAATTGGTTGGAAAAACTAGGTCAGGTCTAGATTAAGTGACATAAATTAATTTTCCAATCAGCTTTTTGTATGCAGTAATATCTGTAGGTTATGCTTCATCAAATAGATTCAATTTTGAATTAGGATTCAGAGGTGTGGTAGATGGCTTACTATTGAACATATTAAAGCTTTTAAGTAGATCCTCTACATACTTCTTCTATGACACATGGATTCTTGTGTGTCTTGTTTAATCTCCAAGCTCAAGAAATAATACATTAAACCCAGATCAGTCATTTCAAAATTTCTCTTCATATCATCCTTGAATCTTTTCATCACTTCAAGAGAAGGACTCATATAAATCACATCATCCACATAAATGCAAACTATGATCATTTCCTTCTTTTCTCCAACTTTTGTATATAAATTATGTCCTGTTAAGCTTCTCTTGAACCCTGCTAAGAATATGAATCAAATTTTCCATACTAGGCTTTTGGAGCCTGTTTTAAACCATAGAGAGCTTTGCACAATTTGTAAACCATTTGCTTTTTTCTCTGAACTTCAAACCGCTTAGGTTGTTCAACATAAACTTCATCTTCAATTTTTCCATTCAAGAATGCAGATTGTATGTCCAATTGGAAAATTGGCCAATTCTTATGAGCTACCAAAGCAATTAGAAGTCTTATAGTATCCATTCTTGCCACACGAGCAAATATTTTTTCATAGTCTACACCATATTCTTGTGTGTACCCTTTAGAAACCAATCTAGCTTTGCATTTGTCAACTTTACCATCTACTTTGTATTTTATTTTGAAGATCCACTTTACTCCTATTATTTTCTTCCTTGGCGGTGGAGAAATTAATTCCCAAATAAGGTTTCTATTATAGTAGATAATTCAACTTCTATTGCCTTTCTCCATTCTAGAATTCTCTGAGCTTCTTCATAGGTTACTGGATTAGATACATTTAAGACAAAAGAACAATTCTCATAAATTTCTCTGAGTGTTCTGACTCTTGCTGGTGGAGTGTCTTTACTTTGATCATTACTTGCTACATTTTGCACTTCTGTATCACTGGTTCTTGTTGAATCTGATTCCCTTATAGTATATGTAACTCAAGTGCCATCTGCTAAATTATTACCAAAACTGTTACCAGTAACTGTTATACTTAATGACATAATTTTGTGAATAGATGAATTCTCTGATTCCCACTCCCAATGTTTCTGTTCATCAAAGCTGACATCCCTGCTAATGATAATTTTTCCAGGAAGATGATTAAACAGTCTGTAAGTGATGTGCTCTCAGCAAGTGTACGGGTCGCACATAAGTAATAAAGTGGTACCCCGCAAGGGGTAGGATTGTTGAACCACAGGGACTGGACTTAAAGTACTAATATTTCTTCTAATCTCTAGTTAAGCACAAACGGAGGTTGGTTTAAAGAAAGAATTTAAAATAAGAAAAGGAAAGAATGGGTGGAATTAACAGGTAGATTAGGATCAAGCGTTTCAACAACAAGAGAGCAATGCTTCTGGATGATTCCTATGAGCTATTGTATGTTGACCTACCCTTAATGCCTACCAGGTACATTCTATGGTTCGAGTTTTGCTAAGGTAATTGTAGGTTTCATATACATCAAGTTTTCCAATCACATAAGGCGACTGATAAGTGTCTAAATGTATGTGTTTTAACATACATACTTTGTTCACTTAGCATGTATCTTTATATGAATGGATGCCCGTTTTATGCTTAATTGAGCATTATTTATGTTGTAGGGCATGGAGGAGCCATGAGGAACATGATAATACGATTTGGGCGAAAATGGATGAAGAATCAGGGTGCTGGAGTACTACAGCATACGGGGCCGTATAAGGGGCCGTGAGCATCAAAAGACAGTAATTTTCAACTAGCTCTCACGGCCCCCTATCCACCCCGGGATGCTTCTATCCACCCTGGGATCCATCCATCCACCCCGGGATGAACCCCCACGTGAGACAGGTTTTGCCCTATTTTTGCCTATCTATCCACCCCGGGATGGATCTATCCACCCCGGGATCCTGCGGGAGTATTTATAGAGGTTTTTAGGGCACACAAAGGGGACTTCTTGGCCGGCATCTAAAGGAAAGAAACGAAGAAATCTTTGAAGAGACGACGATTTGGAGCCAAGGAAGGAGGCAAGAACATCATTTTGAAGGGGAGAAGCTTCACCATCAAGGAGGCAAGGATCCAAGACAAGGGGAAGCGTCATTCGGCATCTCTTGGACGGAGGAAAGCGTCATTCGGCCGGACCTCCACCTCCTCCTTCATCATTTCATCTAGGGAGTGTCATTTATGAGCTTTTTAAGTGATTTACTTTGTATTTTTGTTGTTACTTGCTTGATGGCACACTAGACCCCCAAGGCCACCGGATGTTGGTGAACCTTGGGGGGGTTTATCATGTATTTTGGATGATCTTTACTTAATTGCAAGCTTGGTTTGGTTTAAGATTTAGTTCATTGTGCCTCATGTCTAGAACTACCACATGGAGAGATCCGTAGTTCTTTCTTGAATTATACACGTAGACGTGACCTACTCACGTGTATTAGGTCATTAATGAATTAAAAGGGGTTACTTGTATTGGCACACCGAGAAATTGGGTGTCGATAGCCCTCCGAGCTTTAAGGATAGACTAGGGTTTAGTGTGTCCTTATTTTGGGATCTCCTTATACTTAATGCAATCGTAGGGATGTTGGTTAGGAAGAGATTCCAATCAATATCCGTATGGGATTAGGGTTCAATCGCCGAGAAATTGAGGTTGATCTAATCTTGAGATCCTTCGGTCTAAATCAACCAAGCTACCTTTCATCCTTCATCCATGTATCATGATGACCCCTCAAGGGGATCCACATCCATAGGCCTTTACTCTTCATTGTAGCACTTGCAACCACATTGTATGCTTTTAAATTTGTTTAATCATATCGTATTTATCTCTTTGCTTTAGTAGAACAAACATCCATGCTTGTGTTGTTAGGTTAGATAATAGGCGATGGAGGAGTAAGAGTAGCTCCTTAACCCCGTGGAATACGACCCTCGTGCTTTTGTGCGAGGTATTACTTGGCGACCCGTGCGCTTGCGGATCGATTCAATCAAGTTTTTGGCGCCGTTGCCACCCGCCAACTCATTGATGCCGCGGCGGGTGGGTCACTTAGCAACAAGTGCCCTGATGAGGCCGAGCAACTACTTGAATCCATGGCAAGCAATGAATCTCATTGGGCCTCGAGAGGAACACCACAAAAGGGGGCCGGGATATATGAAATCAATGCCAATGATGCCCTCACCGCAAAGGTTGACTTGTTGTCTAGGAAGCTAGACACGCTCTTGGGTAGCAGTTCGAAGTCTGAAACAGTGATGAGTTGTAGCACTTGTGGTGGTGGACATACGGTCGCCCAATGTCCTATTGCTAGATCCTCCGTCGCACCCATTGAGTCTGTTGACTACATAGGGGGCCCAAGGCCGCAAGGAAATCCTTACAGCTCTACCTACAATCCGGGGTGGAAATACCACCCTAACTTCTCTTGGAATCAAGGACAGCAACAAAAGGGTGGCCCCCCTCAGAATCCTCAAGCACAACCACCTTTGCAAGAGAAGAGATTTACCACCGAAGATGTACTTGCCAAGTTCATGATTGGCACCGAATCACGATTTAACAGTATAAATTCGCAACTCAGTGACTTTGGGTCCATTATGAGAAATCTTCAAGCCTCGGTGCAATCTCTTGAGCATCAAGTGGGGCAACTTGCCAAGGCAAATGCATTACGACCTTCGGGAAGTCTTCCTAACAACACCGAAGAGAACCCAAGGGAGCAACTGAAGGCCATTGCCCTAAGAAGTGGAAGGCAAGTGGAGACAAGGGTCGAAATTGACCCAAGTGTCAAGGAAGCAGGGATAACCCTCGTGGAAGATCCCAAATCTGCTGAAAAAGTTGTTGAGAAGGATGATCGGGGAGGAAACAATGAATCTCATCTTCGGGGAAAATCAAATCCACCCGAGTACAAGCCTCCAATTCCCTATCCGGCTAGATTGAAACAAGACAAGGAGGATGTGCAGTTTAGAAAATTCATCAACATCTTCAAACAGCTCCACCTCAATATCCCGATCGTTGAAGCTTTAACGCAAATGCCCAAGTATGCCAAGTTTCTGAAGGAGCTCCTCACCAATAAAAGAAAATTAGAAGAGGAAGGCACAGTGGCACTCTCGGGAAATTGTTCGGCTATTTTAGAAAAGAAGCTCCCACAAAAATTGAGAGATCCGGGAAGTTTTATAATTCCTTGTGTGCTTGAAGGAGGAGTTCAAGAAAATGCATTAGCGGATTCGGGGGCAAGCATCAACGTCATGCCCTACACCATGTACTTGAAGCTTGGCTTGGATGAGCTTAAACCCACAAGGATGACTCTACAATTGGCGGATCGATCAACAAGAAAACCTCGTGGGATTGTGGAGGACGTGATTGTTCGAGTAGATAAATTGGTCTTTCCTGTGGATTTTGTCATCATGGATATTGATGAAGATGTGGAGACACCGTTAATTCTTGGTCGGCCATTCTTAAGTACCTCTGGTGCCCTAATTGATCTCAAGGGAGGAAAACTAACACTTAGGGTTGGAGAGGAGGAAGCAGTGTACACGTTGCCGGCGGCCATGAAACATTCCCTTGACCATGACGACACATTGTATTTTGTTGATGAAACTGATCGATTAATTTCTACTTGTGTGCAGGAGGTGTTATCATTAAATCCTTTGGATGAATACTTAGAGGAGGTGGAGGACAAAGAACAAGAAGAACCCCACAATCCCCCTCCAAGTCACAATTTGAAGAAACCAAAGGAGGAAGTGATATGTACCAATGCCAAGGAAAAAGAGAAGAAAGAATCAATGTTGAAGAAAATTTGGAGGGAGGTCCGACGAAAGAAAAGAAAAGGTACCAACCCTCGTCGTTCAAAGTCTCTAGGAGGGAAGGTAAAGTTCGAACCCCTCTTTCCTCATGAAAAGTGTAATGTTTTCTCTTTGATGTCATTGAACTTACCGGGCAACAATATAAACATTCCAACGGGGACCGGGGGTAACCGAAAGCTTTTTGAACCCCCTTGAGGTAAGAAAGAAGGTACGTCAGGCTCGTGACGTTAAACAAGCGCTTCTTGGGAGGCAACCCAAGTGTTCGGGGGTTTTTAAATTCAATTTTCATATTTTAGTTGTTCATATCTACTTTGCATTATGCTAGTTTCCTTATCTGTTGTGCATTTGAATAAGTCCATCCTCAAAATCTTTGCTCTCATCATGTGTGTTGTTTTATATTTTTCCTTGTTGTGCCTACTTGCTATATTGTCAATTCATGAGTTTATTCGAGTCTTTTGCGTATTTCTTCCGAGTAGGAGGTGTTTTGGATCATGTTATTACTTTCCCGGAGAGTTTGAGATTGCGTTGAGACCCAAAACAAGCTTCCCCAGGTCCTCACGGCCCTGAAGGAGCCGTGAGGGAGGCCGTGAGCTAATCTCCAGTGAAAATACACTAGAGCTCACGGCCCCCCTCACGGCCGTATGGGGGGCCGTGAGAGCTTGGCAAGGGCATTTTACATGCGGGCTGGGACTTTGTACTAGCCTTCACGGCCCCTCTCACGGCCGTGAGGGGGGGCCGTGAGGCTCGGCCTAGCATTTTAAACCTCCCCCATTCTTTGGCCCTTTAAGTCTTCTTCTCCATTCTCCCTTCATCTCCATCATTTCTCCACCCCTTTGTCCATCATTTCTCAACCAAATCTCTCCATTTTTCGTTCTAGATCACCTCCTAGACATTTTGAGACCTCGATCTAGTGATTTACCAAGAGTTTCAAGCAAGTTCCACCAAGGATTCACCGGTAAGCTTTTTGGTGCCCTAGATTTCCCTTTCTCATTTTCTCTTGAGTTCATGGAGCTTTTTGGTGGATAAATTCATGCTTTTATCATGTGTTGGTGGTGTGATTGTTGTTTGTTCAATTTCCATTGAATTCTTGTAAAAATTTTTCGATTTTCATGATGCTAATGAAATGCTACACCATGAATAGTGTCCATACGGCCCCCTATACGGCCGTATGGACCCTATTCATGGCCATTTTTCATTTGTTTCTTGCTTCTTGTGTTATTTTTTGGTGTTGTATTGGATTGGTTTAGGCTTGATGAAGATCTTATGTGTTGTAGGGATGCCAAACATCAAGAGGGTTGCTTCAAAACGTCCAAGAGCTTCAACACAAATTCCCGAGGAACCTACATTCTCGCACCCCCTTCACATGGCACATTACGAAATATTGAAGACTAAACCCTTTGGCACCGTCCGACATATTGATTGGAATTTTTTGGAAGAGATTGGAATTGCCGACCAAGTGAGGGAGGTTCTATCTCAAAATGGTTGGATGAATTTATTTACTATCGACGAACCAACATACCGACAGCTCACTTTGGAGGTTTTGAGCACCTTTGAGGCACAACAAGACCGGCGATGCATCATTTGTCAGAAACAGGGGACTATTCGCTTCCAAGCTTTTGGAAGACTTCGCGAGTTGACTCACGTCGAATTTGCAAGTTACTTGGGGGTCTATGACGAGGAATACATGAACTCCATTCCGATCGGCCAAATCCGAGTCGATTTCCCACCGCATGTGAATGCGAATCAATATTGGGCCACCATAGCCTCAGGCGACACTAAAAACACTCGCAAGGCATCCCGGATTGCTGATCCTATCATGAGATATGTGCATGCCCTGATTACTCGCTCCATAGGGGGCCGAAAGGATAGTACTGGAGTGGTGTCCAACTCTGATCTACTGATTTTGTTTGGGATTTTTGAGCAGTGCCCCCTTCACCTTGGGCATCTTGTGGCGGAAGCATTTATTCATCACGCACAGTGCGCGCGGTTAGGTGCTATTTTCTTGGGTCCGTACATCACCAGGTTGATTCGCGGTATGAAATTGTTGGACCGTGCTCGTGATATGACGATTGTGGGTGGTGCTGCGGCCCTTGGCGCGAATGTCTTGCTTGCTGTTGGTCTAGTTGAAAAGAGAGGTGCCCGCTACCGACTTTCCCGACAGTCATCGGCCGGGGAGTCCAGTTTGCCAGCAGACACTGACTCCGATCCTGATGACACGCCCACTCCCACTCCTGGCACCACATCATCATCGGGCTTCGAAGCTAGGTTGCAAGGAATGGAGGGCGATATTCAGGCCATCCGTCACGAGCAGCGTGAGATGCGCGGACAGCTGTACCAGATCATAGAGGGTCAGCGCCTGCTCACCGAGGACTTTCGCCAGTTTACCATCTCTGCTCGTGGTTCATCTTCACGGACTGGCACCGCATCCTGCGCCGACACACCTATCCCACCTGTTATCGACGAGCCGTTTCATCCTTGAGCATGGACACTTATTTCTCTTTTAGCAGCATGTTGTTTCTTTTATTGTTGTTTTCTTTATTTTCTGCACGTGTGTTTGTTTGTTTTGAATAAGTTGGGAAGGGTTATACCCTGAACAACACTTTGTAGAACTCTGTTTGCTTTTATTTAGCTGTGTGTTTGACCGCTCCCTAGTATTAATCTTTCTTGTTTTATTTTTTTGGAATGATGGTTTTGCCCTTGCGCTTTGCAGGGCATTGAAGGGAATTTGGTGAGCATCTCCACATTTTGTGGGAGCCGGACCCGACATGTAAAGCTCGCCGTACACTTTTGTCGGGTCACACTTCGCCATTCTTACCAAATAAACCGGGGAAGTTCGTTTTCACCCTCCTCCTTTGTTATTATTGTGTATATTGCCTCTATTTTCATGATTAGTGTACATTGAGGGCAATGTACAACACTAGGTGTGGGGATGGGTGTATCTACATGTATTAGGTCAACTTTACATGCTAGTGTCATCAATGATGGCTTGTTACTTTCTTGTGAGATTCTTCAAGTGAATTAATGATTGATGGGAGTTACATTTTTTGTTATGCTCTATTGAATCCTGTTTCACCTCTAGTATTGTTCTGTGCACTGAGTCTTTTGTTGATGCCCTGGGAATAGCCTGCTTGACTTTCTTAACTCTCTTGTATGCCTAACACACAATTTTGAGTACTTAGCCTTAGACTACTAAGTTCTATCCTTCAATGAACTCTTAAGAACTTCTAAGTCTTGTTGAGCTAATCCTAGGTTTGTTACTTGTAGTGCAGTCTAAAGGTTTGATCTAGGGTATGTAAAAAAAAAAAAAAAAAAAAAAAAAAAAAAAAAAAAAAAAAAAAAAAAAAGAGTCTATGTCAGTATTCCTCTGCTAATGGAGCATGAATGCGTCTATGTAGACTGTAATCGAGTAGTTGGGTGACTCTTGTGCCTAACCAGCATGTGCATCCTCCAGAAAGATTTTTGTGCAGTCTACGTTAGGCGGACTCAAAAAAAAAAAAAAAAAAAAAAAAAAAAAAAAAAGTGTTTATACATATAAATAAAAATAACCCTAGTGATCACTTAGACTGCCTATTTGAGTTTGTGAGTAGAAATGGGATTTAGTTTCAAGTTGTAGAATTAGAAGGATCTTAATTGTTCATTGGAGTGGCACTTAGCATTTTAAGACTTGGTACTCTATACTTGTGGAGTGATTAGCATATAGAGCTGTACTGATTGAAGTCATAGGGCTAGACCATGTCAGGGCAAATGAGATGAAAGATTCACTTACACTGTACAGACATATAAGAGGTGAGACAGGATCTGTTTATTGTACGTATTGACTGTAACTCGACATCTGTATATCATTATTCTATACTTGTATAATCTCGTATTTATTTGAGCCGGAGATGTACATTTAGCCACTTATCATTCCCTTTGTTTTTCATGAATTGTTTGCTTGGGGACAAGCAAACGCTTAGGTGTGGGGATGTTTGATAAGTGTCTAAATGTATGTGTTTTAACATACATACTTTGTTCACTTAGCATGTATCTTTATATGAATGGATGCCCGTTTTATGCTTAATTGAGCATTATTTATGTTGTAGGGCATGGAGGAGCCATGAGGAACATGATAATACGATTTGGGCGAAAATGGATGAAGAATCAGGGTGCTGGAGTACTACAGCATACGGGGCCGTATAAGGGGCCGTGAGCATCAAAAGACAGTAATTTTCAACTAGCTCTCACGGCCCCCTATCCACCCCGGGATGCTTCTATCCACCCTGGGATCCATCCATCCACCCCGGGATGAACCCCCACGTGAGACAGGTTTTGCCCTATTTTTGCCTATCTATCCACCCCGGGATGGATCTATCCACCCCGGGATCCTGCGGGAGTATTTATAGAGGTTTTTAGGGCACACAAAGGGGACTTCTTGGCCGGCATCTAAAGGAAAGAAACGAAGAAATCTTTGAAGAGACGACGATTTGGAGCCAAGGAAGGAGGCAAAAACATCATTTTGAAGGGGAGAAGCTTCACCATCAAGGAGGCAAGGATCCAAGACAAGGGGAAGCGTCATTCGGCATCTCTTGGACGGAGGAAAGCGTCATTCGGCCGGACCTCCACCTCCTCCTTCATCATTTCATCTAGGGAGTGTCATTTATGAGCTTTTTAAGTGATTTACTTTGTATTTTTGTTGTTACTTGCTTGATGGCACACTAGACCCCCAAGGCCACCGGATGTTGGTGAACCTTGGGGGGGTTTATCATGTATTTTGGATGATCTTTACTTAATTGCAAGCTTGGTTTGGTTTAAGATTTAGTTCATTGTGCCTCATGTCTAGAACTACCACATGGAGAGATCCGTAGTTCTTTCTTGAATTATACACGTAGACGTGACCTACTCACGTGTATTAGGTCATTAATGAATTAAAAGGGGTTACTTGTATTGGCACACCGAGAAATTGGGTGTCGATAGCCCTCCGAGCTTTAAGGATAGACTAGGGTTTAGTGTGTCCTTATTTTGGGATCTCCTTATACTTAATGCAATCGTAGGGATGTTGGTTAGGAAGAGATTCCAATCAATATCCGTATGGGATTAGGGTTCAATCGCCGAGAAATTGAGGTTGATCTAATCTTGAGATCCTTCGGTCTAAATCAACCAAGCTACCTTTCATCCTTCATCCATGTATCATGATGACCCCTCAAGGGGATCCACATCCATAGGCCTTTACTCTTCATTGTAGCACTTGCAACCACATTGTATGCTTTTAAATTTGTTTAATCATATCATATTTATCTCTTTGCTTTAGTAGAACAAACATCCATGCTTGTGTTGTTAGGTTAGATAATAGGCGATGGAGGAGTAAGAGTAGCTCCTTAACCCCGTGGAATACGACCCTCGTGCTTTTGTGCGAGGTATTACTTGGCGACCCGTGCGCTTGCGGATCGATTCAATCAGCGACTACAACTATGGCAATTCACACCAAGTTTTACCTAAGCAACTATGCAAATCAAACTCATCAAGTTATGAAAACACAAGATTTAACACAAGAACCCAAAGAACTCTGTAGATCATCAAATGCAAGTGTTCAAAGCATACAAAGCATACAAAGCATCATAGTTTGACATCTCGGGGCACCATGGACTGTTAGCCCCTCATGGATGGATACAACATGGAAGAAACAATCAAAGATCTAAAGAAAGAAGACATGACTCCCTTCTTCTCAAGATACTCTTCCATGTTGAGCTCTGTATGCTAGCCCCACTTCCCTTGTGCCTCTGACTAGTCCTTGATCTCCTTAGGTGGTGTGGTGAAACCTAATTTTCATCCTCATCAAAGTCCTCCTGGTGGAGAGTGGAATCCTCGAACAAAGATGAGAGTGAAATCCTAAAAGCTACAGTTAAAAAGGTAGATTTTGAGCTCGACATGGTCTAAGCACGGTCGTGTTTAGGCCATGTTTCTCTTCAAGACTTCTTGAGTAAAAACCCTTGGAAAATTAGGGGGAGAAGCACAGTCGTGCTTCTCCCGTGCTGTTCTTGCGCATGACCGTGTTGAGGGTTGTATGACCATGCTTCCCTTGATGAAAAGGAATTGTCTTCAGGCTGAGAAAATCAGGAGGAAGGACACGGGCGTGTTGAGCCCGTGCTTGGCCTGAGAGCACCGCCGTGCTTGAGTTTTTGCTAATTTGTCCTCCAGGTTGGAATAAACAGTGGGACAGAACACGGTCATGTTCCACCCATGTTCAGCTTGAGCACTCAGAACCTTCTTTACACTTTGCTCGTTTCACCCCTGATCTCACTCCAAAATGCTTCGAGCCCAAAAGTCCTGTACACAGAACAACTATACCCAGAATAGCACCGAATATACACAAAAGTATATTAAAGAATGAATATAAGAATGGATTGAGGGCATATAGATATGATATGAAATGCACTCATTAGTAAGCTTTAGAATCATGACAATAAGCAACAAAGATGCATTTTTGAGCTCTAATATCAAACTTCTGTAAATTCCGTGTTGGAATTTTTGTATAAGTAATGCAACCAAACATTTTTAGATGTGACACACTTATTTTATTTCCAAACCAAGCCTCATATAGAGTTCAGTCCATAACTGCCTTGGTTGGAGACAAATTTGTTAAATAAATAGCAGTAGATATGGCTTCAGCCCAGAAATTAGTTTGCAAGTGCTTGTTATTTAGCATGTTCCTGGCTTTCTCTACTAATGTTCTATTTTTCCTCTTAGGAACACCATTTTACTAAGGGGAATAAGGTGCCGTGAATTCATGTTTGATTCCATAATTTTCACTAAACTATTTAAGTTGATTGGACATGTATTCATCTCCTCTATATATTCTTAACGCCTTTAATTTTCGAATGGATTATCTTTCAACTAGAGCCAGAAGTTTTTTGAAGTAGGAAAATAGTTCTAATTTATTTTTAAAAAATTAAACCCAACTCATTTTACTAAAATCATCAATGAACAGTATGAAGTACCTAGATCCTCCAAGTGAGTCTACTTGCATGGGACCACATAGATCATAATGCACCAATTGTAACCTTTCTTTGGCTCTCCAAGACCTTCCAAAAAAAAAAAAATGGCTGTCTTGATAACTTACCAAAAATGCAAGATTCACAACTACTGAACTGTTTCACCTTAGGCAATCCAATGACCAACTGTTTATGATGTAGCACTTGTAGACTTTGGAAATTTAGATGACCACATCTGTCATGCCATAATTGAGAATTTCCTCTATCTGATATAGCAGCATTTGATTGCCCAATTTGTGAAAATTCAATTGGAAATAAATTATTCTTGTTCTAATTCACAACCATTAATTGAATTCCAGTCTTTTCATCAATAATTCCACATCTCCTTTTTCAAATATTAACTGATAACCATTAGCAATCTATTGGCCCACACTGAGCAGGTTATGAGCTAAATTGGCCACATATTGGACATTATATATCAATTTAGTTTCACCAATCTAAGTAGTTACTGCAATAGATCCTTTTCCAGCCACCTGCATTTCTTTATTATCTCCTAGTTTGACAACATGCCTTTGATTCTCATCCAATTTGAAAAAATAATTCCTTCTTTCCTGTCATATGCTTGGAACAACCACTATCTAGCAACCAAATTGAAGGTTGTGGTGAACCAATTTCAGTATGCATTATGAAAAGACTTCCAGATTCTACATCTGTATTTTTACCACCACTAAAGCTTGAGCTTGTTAGCCTAGGATCCAAGAAAATAAGAAAAATAGGTTTTTAGGGTTGTGGAAGAGAATTAGGGTTTTTGGTTACTAGGGGAGATTAGGGTTTTTCAATTCAAAACCACTCTACTTTCTCCTTTCTTCTTATTAATTTATAGAAATTAAAATTACAAGATAAGATTGAATTTAAACTAACTTACAAGATAAATCTGAATTTTAAACAAACTAGATAATAAAATAAAACTAGATAACTAATCTTATCTAATCACATGCTAATCAGGATTAAGTTGCTCACAGAGCTTTCTGCTATATTCTTGTCTTTATAACAACAGTTTGGTTGAATATGTCCAAATTTTATACAGTGATAAAACTATAAATTTCTCAAATTACCTCTTCTAGGCCTTTGATAGTTTAATTGGCCACTCTGATCTGCAAAATTATTGCTTTGATTACTCCTGTGGTAACATCATTACTAAATCTGCCTCTGCTTCTACCATAACTCTTTCCCCTTCCTCTTAAGTAGCTCTTACCTCTACCACGATTGAAATGCCAACCCTCACCACTAGTTGATTCTCCCTTCACGATGAAAGTTTTATCTTCTGAGTTAATTACAAGAGCCTTCTGAATAGGCACATCATCTTGACTTAACAACAAATTTTCATGAGCTTGAAGTGAGCTTGCTAACTCATCCATAGTTAATTTTGTAAAATCCTTAGCTTCACCAATTACTGCAACTATGAAATTGTATTTGGGTCCCAAGCTTCTAAGAACTTTCCCAATAGCAAAAGATTCAGATATTTGATCTCTTAGCCCTTTCATTTGATTAATCAAATCAGTAACTCTAGCAATATATACCTGAATTTCTTCATTCTCCTTTTTGTGTAAATTCTTGAAGGATTGCCTCAAAGATTGGATTCTCAACTCCATGATCTTAGGACTTTCTTGAAATTGGATTTTGAGAATATCCCATGCATCCTTTGTAGTGTTCGTAACTACAATTCTAGAAAATAAGGAACTTTGCACAGCCTGTTGAATAAGGAATAAGGCATGAACATCCTTTTGTTTATTTGCTTCTACCTTGGCTTCTTTTTCAGAGAAACCTTTTTCAATCACTTCCCATAAACCATTGAAGCAAAATAAAGTCTTCATCATGATATTCCAATGATCATAATCTTCTCCATTGAATTGAGGCACTAAAGGAAGAGAAAAACCAGATGAACTGCTACTTGAAGTCATCTTACTAGAGCAAAGCTTCTTCTTGCTTTTGAACTTCTTGAACTGAGTTCTGATACCTCTTTGATGGCAAAAAGAATATTAAGATGAAGATTAATTGAACTACAACAAGAAGAATATGAATAACAATGAGAGATTCAGAGAAAATCAGAGACAATCACACATATTCCTAGTCATTCACTCCAATACTTTTTTCATCTCACCGCACATAACCCCCTACCAACGATCTAATAACGCACATGGCCCCTTATGACTAAATACACAGACTATAACTCAACCAAGTCAGATATAAACAAAACACTCTCTTGCCTCAAACTTACACACCCAGAACTTGATGATTAAATCCTAGCCCTCCATTTCAATTCCATAGTTCCCTCCAGAAACTAACTTTAAAAACTAACTATTTCACTCCTTCAGCTTCTTCAGTTCATTCTGAATTTTAGCATCCTTGATGTCTTCAGTCACTCTAACATTTAGACTCTGGATGTTCATAAGATGATAGAACCATTTTGGAGTAGATATCGGCATCTTGAATTGCATCTATAAGATAAGGAATAGTGCATGTTGCTGTGTGTTCAACATCTTCATAAATTAAGGTCACTTTCTTCCAGTACCATGATAGAATAATTGCAACGATTGCTTTCATCTGAAGGACTTGTCTGTGAGCAATTGGGACTCAGAAAAGCCACTTTAGTACTTGTGCTTTTCTTTCAAGCTCTACAACAAATGATGCTTCTTGCCATGTTGCTAGTCCTATGAGTGCTTTTGCATGATGTTCATTGATTAAAGTCATTGCTGCACCCATATTTATCATGAATTATGGATTTGTCTTATCTTTGCAATATTTTAGTTCTATGTCATTGATATGGAATAGAAAATTGGTTTCCAGTCTTATTGTTGTGAAACAACTTTAGTCACAATGACTGATGAAAACAAATAGAGGTATTTTTTTGGAGAGACGAGCGGGAACTTTTGTTTTTCAATTGAAAAAGAAAGCAAACAGCAACCCCGTTCTAGCTTAAAAGAACCAATAATAGCTTGAAAGACCAAACTAAAAGCACTAGTAATTGTGTTGAAAGAATAGTAATTGTATTAAGAGAATCTATGTAGAGAAAAAAAGATCTGGTTTTCAGTTCAAGTTTCTGTCTCCATTTTTCTGTATTTCCCCTTTTACTTTTTTGTTCAACCTTTCTTTCTCTTAGTTCTTGTATTTCTGCTATTTTACTTTCAATAAATAGTTACTTAGTAGTTTTTTTCCTCAAAAAAAAAAAAAAAAAAAACAATGGTAATTGTATTGATAGATTCCATATTCAATTACTTACAGAGGCAGCAAGAAAAGGATCTCCATTGGAGTCCATTGTATGTAGAACCAATCCTTGATCTGTGATGTTGTTGATATCTCCAATGGCCATCTCCATTGGCACTTTCTCTACCCTTCAGAATGAGAACCATAATTCAAGATTGCTCCAACACTATGACCCTCAACATGAAAAACATCAAACAAGATCAAGAAACATTGAAAAAAACAACAAGAGCTTCTTTGCATCTCATTTCAAACTCAGCCAATTAATATCTCACTTTGAATTCAAGGTTGCAAGACATTTATATGTAAAGAAGTCCATGGTTGGCGCTGTATGAAAGTTTCTAAAAAGATTCAATATTCATTTGGAATCTATCTTGTTGGCAATGGAATGTTTCCTTATATTACTAAGTAAAAATTTGAATTTATCTACTTGGTTTCATACTATTGTTCGAACTCCACATGGCACTAAAACAATGGAATAAAATAGATTGAAGTCTTCTCTTTGTCTTGATGGATGGAGCCATGCGGATGTTTCAAGAGATTTTAGCAAAAGAAAAACAATTCTAAAAGATAACTACTTTGTTTAAAATTATTGGAATATGATAACCTAAATGAAACCAAGCTAACATGTCGACCAATTTCCAAATAAAATCAAGTATATTCAGGAGAATATTTCAATGAACACGTTCACTTTGAGACAGAAAAATCTTTGTAAGGAAACATGATTGTTTTTTTTTTTTTTTTGTTAAAAGAGCTCAACATCTATTTATTAAAAGGGGTATAAAGACTAGATACAAAAACAAAACAGACTGAAAGATAGAAAGAAGACAAATGAAAAACAAATAAGAAGCAACAATGAGAGAAACAAAAAGACTAAAAAAGAAAGCCATGCTTCGAGATATTCTTCATAATCCAACGAGGAAGGTCCCGGCCTTGGTGAAATGAGTTAGGGCATGCAAACTTGACCCATACGAGGCTAGATTGAAGGCAATGGCTGCCACTTGTGAGGATTACTTTAATTTTGGGACTGCCCAAAGAAATGAGGAGAGTTTGAAGTATTTTCACTCTCTAATCAGCTTCCAGTCATGTTGGGGTCTAGCAGTTGAGTTGATAGCATCATTTAATTTTGGACTGTTGACAAGGAGAAATTTTGCTCTAATATTGCTCTCAGTAATGAATCCGATAGCGATTAAAAGAGCTCTAATCTCATCGTCCAGTTTGGAGTGGGCTTGGAGATTGCTGCATCATGCACCCGAGATGCCAGCTTTAGAGTTGGAAAGAAAGAATCCTGCACCTCCATTTCCAAGCTTTTCATTCCAGGTAGCAGCTGAGAATAGGAGAGGTTGATCATAATCAGAAAAAATAGTCAGGAAGAGATTCTTGATGGTAAAAGAATTTGAGGTGAAGGAGAACTCCCTAATATGGGCTATAGTTTGGTTGACGATGTGATTGGGATTAAATCTGTCATTCCTGAAGAGGCAGTTACATCGAGCTTTCTAGAGGAACTATGCTGTTGTTGCTGCCATGATAGATTTTTCATGATTGGATCCAGCAAAATCAGAATTCCAAATCCAATTTCTAGTGGAGAATCCATCATGAAAATTGATGACAATATTGAAGTGTCTACAAATTAAGACCCAAATTGCTTGAACCTTATCACAGTAGAAGATTAAATGCTCAGCTGTTTCATGATCTTGATCACAGAAGGTGCATAACCTATTGGAGCCCATATTTAAATGATACAAATACTCCTTTGTTTTGAGTTAATTGTGGAAGATGAGCCAAATAAAGTGTTTAACACGAGGAGCCACCTTAAGATGACAAATATTTCTCCAACCCTTTGAAGAATCCTGCTGATTTAGGGTGCTATTATAGAAAGAATAAATTTTGGAAGATAAACGATTACCCTTGGAATTAGGGAACCAGACCTAGGAGTTCAGCCCATCAAAATTGAGATTAACATGAATGAGAGCTTGGGAGTTCAAATGGACTCCAAAGATATGATGGAGATCATGAAGATTCCAATGGATGTCAACTGTTAAATCTGTGAGTCTGATGGAGAATAAATCAATATCCATATTCAAATAAGTTGTTTTGAAGATAAGATAAACCTCAAAATACCAAGGATCAAGCATGAAAGAAGTAGTATTTAGATTGATGTTGTTCATCCACAAATGTGGTTTTAATAAATTGGCAGTGGTGTATAAACCTCTAAAAAACCAAGAGCAATTGGGAGGTATGGCATCTAACCAGAAATTAAGTTTACCATACTTTGAATGAAGAATGCCAACCCAAATGTCATTATGACAATTAATATATTTGAAGCCATTCTTGGCCATTAAAGACAGTTTTGCATGCTGAATATTTCTGATAGAGAGACCCCCTCAGTATGATCAAGTGTAATATCTTGCCAGTTAACTGAGTAGATGCCTTTTCGATCACCACCCTTTGCCAAAAGAATTTCCTAGCTAGCTTAGCTATTTCCTGGAGAACAAAGTCAGGGACAGGATAGACAGAGAGATAATACAAAGGAATAAAAATAATAGAAGAGTTGATAAGAGTTGATTTCCCAGCAGGAGAGACTTTAGAGTGATTCCAGTTTGAAATGGTTTTGGCAATTTTACTCAGGATAAAAGAGAAGTGGGCGATAGATAGTTTCTTGGGAGATATAGTAATCCCAAGGTAGGTAAAAGGGAAGGTGCCAACTCAAAAGTTAAGGATACTACTAATACTGCGATTGAGTATTTTGTTGAACTGATCAGGAAAAAAATCTCAGATTTATTATTATTAGCTAGTTGACCAATTAATTTCTCATAAATGGAAAAACAAAGATTCATATTGGAGGCAACATTCCTTGAAGTATGGGAAATCAAAACTAAATCATTGGCGTACATAAGATGGTTAAAGATACGATGCAGACGAGCATTGAAATCAAGAATTATATTGTTTCTCAAAGCAAAGTTAAGCATAACTGTAGGATTTTGAGAAACAAGGATGAAAAAGTAGGAAGAAAGGGGATCTTCCTGTCTAAGACCCCTAGAAGAAGCAATCAAATTGAAGGTTTTTTGTTGATAGTGAAGGAGAAAGAGGCAGAGCTAATACAGCTATGAATCCAGTTGATCCAAGTCCTAGGAAAATTCATTTTAGCTAAAGTGGAGAGAATTGCATTCCAACTCATCATATCATATGCTTTCTCAATATCATATTTTATCAACATCATAGGGGGTGATTTACATCCCGATTCATGGAGTCCTGAAGAGTGATGATGTTATCAAAAGGAGTACGACCCGTGACAAACCACATTGTTCTTTTAAGATAAGCAAACGCAAAACTTGCTTAAGCCAATTAGCCAAAACATGATTGTTATAACGAGATAGTAAATCAAATTAAGGATTGAGGATCATATTGTTTATCTCCTCTAAACAATGTATTGTGGTTATTTCTACTTAAAATGACTAGAATGGTGCAAAATCTGACCTCCTATAATGAATATCTTCACAAAAATACTATTTATGCTTCCCACTTATTATATATATATATATATATATATATATATATATATATATATATATTTGACAAAGGGATCTTGTTAAAACCAATTAAAACCAACAGAAAAACCTAAAATAAAAAAACAAGACAACTAGACTGAAAAAGACAACATAAAAAAGTTACTCAACGGTTAAGGTAGCTTTCTTAATGATGTCCATCAGCCAATTAGGAAGCTGTAAACCTCTATAAAATAGAGAAAGACCCTGGTTGAGGGGCCCATAATTGGCCAAAGAGTCAGCTATTGTATTCAACTCAGGAGGGGCATAATCTACCCAAGTATTCAGCAAGAGACTCAGTAATCTTTTAAAATCATTAAGGGCTTATAGGAATTGCCAATCAGTATCATTATTTCCATTTTTCAGCAACTCCACTATAGTTATGCAGTCCAAGGAGATAGCAGTAGGGCATAAGTTCATCCCTTTACAACGGTTCAGTGCTACTACCATGTCAGCGAATTCACCCTTGACATTTGACTCAATACTACTAGAAAGGGCACCTGCTAATAGAATAGTGTTTATGTGAGTCACAATTATAAAGCCTAGACCACAATGGGAATTACAGTCAATCTAAGATGCATCACAAAAAAGAAAAACAATTAAATAAATAGTGTGAATAATTAGAAGGAGGGAACACCATGAGATTAAACTACATATTTGTAGCATAGTCTTTCAAAGATTGTAATGATTGGGAGAAGATCAAGGAGATATTCAGTTGGATTCTCTTGAAAACTAAATTGCATCTAGCTTGCCAAATCCTCCAAGCAGTTAAGCTCATCACAGCATTGATTTGATAGTTATCAGGACCTGCATTCTAATTTCGAGCAACAACCTACCCATAGAAAAATTGTCATTAAAATTAGAGGTTGCACCCATATAAGAGGTAATCATGTTCCAACAGCCATTGATTTTCCTGCATCTCCATAAAGCCTGGTCAGTTGTTACATCTCCAAGAACAAAGAAGGCACAGAATCTCTAAGGGCTAATGTTTAGATGATAGTAGTAGGAAAATGTAGGAGTCCTTCCATGCAGTATTCTCCACAAGAAGAGTTTTATTCTTGGTTCTACATGGAGCCTCCAAACTTAATGCCAACCCACCCAAGTAGCCTCTCCAATTGAGAAATCTTGGTTTAGAGAATTATAAACAACTTTAGAAATTTTGGTAGAAAAAAATATTTGGTAACGAAACGCGATGATTTGGACTAGAGTAATCAAAAGAAATTTTGGAAAGTCTATCCCAGTCCAGATGGTTGCCAAGGAACATTATAAGATCATTCCAATTTGGAGTGCTATTCAAAGGAAATTAGAGAAATTGACAGTCTCCACATGAAAATCCATAGTATTAAATGTGGGTTTAAAGGTGAGAAGGACATAAAAAACCCAAGGGTCTTTCCAAAAGTAAGTGGTAGAAGGGTTACACACATTAATCTACAAATGAGGCTTCAACTCTTGAGAGAGTTTGCAAAATATCTTAAAGAACCAAGAAGAGGCACCATGGATGGAGTTGGACCAAATAGCAAAGGGCCCATACTTGCGTGAGAAAATATTAACCCAATTCTTATCTGCAGATTTAAGAACCGAGAAAATGTTTTTGCCATCAAAGCTGTTCAAGTTTTTCTCAAGTTCCTAATACCAAGTCCCCCATAAGTTTTGGCTAATGTGGTAACCATCCAACCTACATAGTGGATGCCATTGATGTACTCTCCACAAGTGCATGGATCGTGGTAAGTAATAAAGTTGTATCCCGCAAGGGGTAGGGTTGTCAAACCATAGGGACTAGGACTCCTAGTACTAATTGCTCTTGTAATCTCTAGCTAATCAACAAAGGATTGGGAAATAATTAAACTAAAGCAAATAAGAAAGAAAGGTGAGAAGAATAGGTGGACAAAGGTTGAGTTGTGGCAACAATGAAATGTAATGCCCCGGACTAAATACAAAATGCATTAGTGTACTGACTAGCTTCTAATAACTATCAGGTACATTTTATGGTTCTTACATGTACTCACAAGCAATGTCATATCTATGGCTCTCAAATATGTTGAGTTTTGCAATTGTAACTATGGGTCTCATACGCGTCAAGTTTTGCAATTACATAAAGTAATTACAACTACGGCAATCGACACACATCAAGTTTTACAAAGACAACTATGCAAATCAAGCATATAAAGTTATATGACACAAGATTTAACATAAAAGACATAAAAATCCATAGTCATTGAAAACAAGTAAATCAAAGTACACTAAGCAACATGGTCATAAGCCCAGGCACTGTGGAATGGTTAGCCTCGCATAGGTTCATACAAATGAGAAATGAAAGAGATACGAAACAACAAGAATCCATGACTTCCTCATTAAATCAAGATCTTATCAATTGTGCTACAAAAAACTTCTTTGATGGTTAAGCTCCACTTCTAATTGTGCTTCCAAACTAGCTAGAAACACCATGGAATTGGTGGTGAAGATTCTCCAAAACTCCCTAAGCTATCACCATGAGGAACGGAGAAAAATCCCAGCCCAAAAGCCCCTTATAAAACCTAGATCTGGGACTTAAAAAGCAATTTTCGGGCTGAACATGGCCTAAGTGATGGTCGCAGCGCGACAAGCTAAAAAAAGCTAGCACGCGACTCCCCGGCCGCAAGTGCACGGGTCATTAAGTAATAACCTCTCGTGTACGCACGAGAGGGTCGTATTCCCAAGGGCTCCGAGATCTACTATTACTTCCTTTCGGGGTTCACTGTCTAGTCGATCAAAACAGGGTTGGTGAAATTGTAAAGACTAGAACAATAAAACGAATAAGAAAATGAAAGCAATATAATGCTCAATCCGAACAAAGATGAGGGTGAAGAATCCAAGAATCGAGGAAGGCCTCGGGCAAGGATTCCCCTGGGAGAAGACTAAGTACGGATGACGATAACAATGTTAAAGGTAGGGTTGGCTTGGTCTTAGTCCGCTAGACTCGGATGTCGACTAGCCCGGAACCTCCGTGGTGTAGCCCTAATCCAGTACGGGTTCCTCTATCCAGAAGAAACCCCCACAATGTCATTGAGAACAAGGAGTCTTGGTTAGGGTTATTCTAATGCACGCTTTCGACTAAAATAACCCTAACAGCGCGGGAGGCTACTAATACCCGGAACCTCCGGCGTATTAATACAATAAATCCCTCTTTAATTATCACATGACCTAACACAAGCTAGCATCCCGCCAAACAAGTATTGTTCACAATCAATTCTACGGAATCCATCCATTGTAGAATGAACAAGAAAATGATAAATTAAAACCAAACACACAAGCCACACACATTCATTCAAAGAGCAAGAATGTCATCCATACAAAGTCTCCTCCCAATATTCACCGGGAGCCCGGTGGCCTTGGGAGTTTAGTTCAACATAACAAAATGGGAGAGCTCACAATACATGAAGTTCATCATACAAACAATGAGAAAACTCTCCTCGAAATGTCGACTAGAAGATGATGATGGTAGCCCGTCGGATCCGCGCCGCCGAGCTCTTCGATGCTTTCCAATGTTCTCCTCTTCGTCTATCCTTCAATCCTTGCCGAAATCGCCTCCAAAAATGATGAAATTATGTTTAGGGTGTGTGGAGGTCGGATGAGAAACCCCTTTTTTTTCTTCAAAACCCTCAGCAATGCTTATATAATCCCGAGACCGTGCGAGCTGTGTGCGGGCCGCACATGCGCCCGCACGGTCTTCTGGCCACTTTGTGCGGCCTGGTGTGCGGGCCGCACACTAGGCCGCATAGCTCACTGGCTGAGCTGTGCGGGCACTGTGCGGCCCGCACAGTGGCCGCATAGAACTGTGTGCTTCGCGGGTTTGTGTCATTCGGAGCTTGTTTAAACTTTATTTCTTCTTCAATTTTCTCAAAAATGACTTGAATATGGTTCATCCTCACAAATATGGTCCTCAAAACACTGAAAGGAGAATGAATACATCAAATGCGCAAAATGTCATCATAATACTAATACAAGTTGCATGAAAGTGCATAAATTTTACAAGTAAAACATAATGTATTTAGACACTTATCAAATACCCCCCACTTAAGCATTTGCTTGTTCCCAAGCAAACAGACACGGAGAACAAGAAATACTGATAAGTCACTAAATACATAACCTCAGGCTAGAAAGGAATGTATCATAGCAAGAACGAAACTCAAAACAATAAGCAAGGGCCATTTAAGATTTTTCGTGCATTCATTGGCCGTATCGTGATGTGTGTGTGCAACCCCCCTAGTTCGAAACCCTGTAGTCCAAGAAAGGTAGACAGGACCCCGAGGACCACTTCTTGAAGTAATTCACACCACTTAGTCGAATTCGGCCTTGAGGTGGTAGAGATACTCCTAGTAGACTCCTAAAGATCTTTCCTCTTGTATTCGAACAACAACCGGTCGCAAGGTCTTATTTTGCTGTACAAATGAGTTTTTCTCGGCACTAACATGGATTGCAAATCCACATTACCTGGAGCTTTGTACATTCATATACACGTGCTCATGTCCTTATAGCTTTTGGCGAGAGGAACACTCTGGTTAGGAGCAAGAACCCCAGGTTACTTTGCTAGTAGGACAGAGGAGCACTGTCCCTTTTATTTGTTGAATCCCTTTTTTTTTTTTTATCGTATTGCAAAAAAAATAAAGAGGAAAGTCCTTAAGAGTCTATTAGAAGACATGTCTAACACATCAAGACACGAAACCACTAGAATGAGTTAGCAACTAAGAGGGTCACGAAGGTAACTGTTGTTCCTCACCTAGGTGTCCAAGGTTCTACCTAGGAGGTAAGTGCAAGGAATGCCAAAACTGACACGAAAATCTTAAAGGTGCAGGGTCACCAATAGCTTAGTGTCTATCATGGTTTTCGTGCTGTAATACAATCACAATTAAGCATGCCATCCTTGGTTTCACAAACATGCAACAATTCAGAAATTTTCATTATGGTTCACGAACAAAATAAGTATTCAAGAGTACACACACACCCACACCCTACTTAGAGTAGTACATTGCCCTCAATGTACCTAAGTCAGCAGTAAAGAAAGAATATGCAATGAAAATAAAGGAGGTGGGTTCGTGAACTTCCCCGAAACAAGTGTTGTGGGATTCAGGGAGCATGAGGTCGGGGTGGATTTCGCCTCAGCAGCAAATAAGGTGGAGAGAAAGAAAAATGTGACATCTAATTCAACCTGCAAGGAGAAAAGACATCGAATCAAGCATCCATCATTGCCAAGAAAGGAAAATACAGAATTGAAAAGCATTAATATAAGTTTTCAAAACAAAGGGAAATAAAACAAGTGGTAGGGATAAGCCCAAAACAAGTAGACTAGAACAACAAGCAAACCAGAATATAAATGTAGCAAAGACAAGCAAAGAAACATAAAGGAAAGTGAGCTCTTAATCCCAATCGTCCCAGTCATCCATAGATGCAGGAGGTGCCATAATGTCTGTGGAAGGAGGGTGCTGCAGAAGGGCGATGATGCTCTGTTGGCCCCGTAAAAGTTCTTGCTGCCCCTGAATAAGCCTGATGATGTCTTCCCCATGGCGTCGCTGTGTGTCACGAATCCCTTGAAGCTCTTGATGCAGTTCAGCGATAGTCGATGAGTGATCAGTACGTGGTCTCGCTCGTCTTGCCTGTGAGGTTGCCGGTGAAGTAGGGTCCTCGTCAGAGCTAGATGAAGACCCAGCTCGAGCAGCAAGGAAGTAGGTGGACCCTTGGCGCTTGACAAGGCTAATGGCTCGAAGGGTTTTGATTCCAACTGCAAGAGTGCCACCAACTCTTTCCATTGAACGGATGTGACCTAGTGCATTCATGCTGCTCACTAACCGCGTAATGTATGGCCCGACGAAGATTACCCCAATCGATGGATTCTGATTTTGGAGAGCAATGCATTCCACTATAACATAAGCCAAGTTGATCCGATGGCGATTTATCATGCTGTACATGATCAGGAGGTCCATACGAGATACCACGCCAGTGCTATCGGCCCGCCCCGTAAGAGATCGGCTCATGAGCGCATGGATATAGCGGTGGGCAGGGTCACGGAGAAGAGATGCCTTTTTAGAGTCCTGGCCCACTACATGTGTGATAGTGCGCCAAAAGCGTCTCGGTTCAACATGGGCAGGGAAGTCCAAGGGTAACCCGGGGTAATGCATGCCATTGATGAAGTCATGATCGTAGATGCCTAAGTAGTTCGCGAACTCACCATAGATAATAGATTTCGCCTCACCATTGACTTGAAACGTGATGCCACCCGGGCGACGAAGGCGGGCGAAGGTTTGATTGGCTTCAAATGTACTTAGGACCTCCAATGTGAGTTCACGATACACAGGTTCATTAATGTCAAACACGGAGAGCCATTGATCAAATCCCACTAATTGTTGTACTTCATCGGCCAAGCCCACATGTTCTAGCACTTCCCAATCGATAATACGTTTTTGGGCAAATGGTTTTGTTCTTAGGATATCATAACGCTCTTGGAAAGTTTCATTGTCAAAGTGCATTTCCGATGAAGACCCCGCTTATGTCTTGGTGCGTTTGCTTGACGAACGTTTGTTCGGCATCTTGCCTGTAACCACAAAAATACGAATCAAGCAATGGTATAACTTCATAATGGCCTAATAGGTATGAGTCAAGCAACAAGTTTTGAAAATGAATGGGGCGCAAAGATAACATGATCATGAGTTATTAGAATGCATTACAACAATTCACACAAGTCCCACTCATGTCTACAACCCAATGAAACATGGAATTCATTATCATCCATGGAAACCAATGCACAATCACACAAGTATGTAAAGCTTAACAAAGGGTCTAACAATTTGGAGTAAAAGCCAAATAAAATACAAGAATGGTTTTATGAGAGTTTCATGCCTACAAGAATGATACAACCACAAATTACCAACATCCATCACCAAACAACACACAAACAAGGGATATGAAAATTCATTCAAGTTAAAATAAACCAAAAAGATAAGAGATGAGATCATACCTTGCAAGGATGGACGAAATAACCAAGAAAAGGTTGGCAAAAACAAGAGGAGGAGGTTGTAGACCAAAGCTTGAAAGCAACCAAGAAGATGAAACTCAAGAAAATTCCTTGAAAGCTTGAAGAAATTCAGAATTTTTGAGAGATAGAGAGGGGTTTCAAGGCTGAAATGGGGGCATATGAAGAGACAAGATCAGGTCAAAGGTTTTAAAAAGAGGGAGAAGAGGACAAGTGGCACGTTTGTGCCACTTGTCTCTCGATGGCGTGCGGGTGGCATGCCACTCGCATGCCCTTGTGCGGCCTGGTGTGCGGGCCGCACACCAGGCCGCACGCTCCTCTGGCTGAGGCGTGCGGCTGGTGTGCGGGCCGCACACCAACCCACACACCCTTCTGGGTGGGGCGTGCGGCCTGGTGTGCGGGCCGCACATCACCCCGCACACCCTTCTGGCAAGGGTGTGGGGGCTGTATACAGCCCGCACAGCGCACAATTGCTTACTAAAAACCTCAATTTCAGCCTCCAAACATGTAAACAATGAAGAACATGCAACTCAAGCTTAACTTGGACAAAAATTACGGGTTTTTAACCCCAAAACATAAAAGAAATCAACAAGATGAAGGTGAAACAAGGACACAAGAATTTAGCAAAATTGGAAGAAACGAGAGAAAGAGCTCAAAATCCAAGCGACAACACAAGAAAAACTAAAATACAGAAATGGAAGAGTACGGAAATGTAAAAATTTTGGGTTGCCTCCCATGAGCGCTTGTTTAGCGTCGCGAGCCTGACGTTTGAGTCTTGAAAAATCAAGGTGGTTCAAAAGGGAAGATTTTACCTGACGCATCAGGGTGTGTTGGAACCTTACCAAAATATGGCTTGAGGCGATGCCCGTTAACCTTGAATTGACCCTTTTCCGGATGATGAATTTCAATTACTTCTTGAGGTGAGACATTAGTTACCTTGTAATGTCCTGACCATCTTGATTTGAGCTTCCCGGGAAATAGGCGAACTCGGGCATTGTATAACAACACTTGATCTCCCATCTTAAACTTCTTATTCTGCTTTACATTCTTGTCATGAAATTGTATCACCTTGTCTTTGTACGCCGTTGAATTTTCATATGCTAGAGATCTCCATTCATCAAGTTTATTTAACTGCATTTTCCTCTTTTCTCCAACTGAGTGGAAATCAAAGTTTAGGAATTTGGTGGCCCAATATGCCTTGTGTTCGAGTTTTACTGGTAGGTGACATGCCTTGCCATAGACTAAACGATACGGACTGCTTCCAGTAGGTGTTTTGTATGCCGTGCGATATGCCCATAGTGCATCCTCCAAATGGTCAGCCCAATCCTGGCGATGATGAGCGACCGTTTTTCCAAGGATTCTCTTGAGTTCTTTGTTAGAGACTTCAGCTTGACCGTAAGTTTGTGGATGGTATGCAGTGGACGTATGATGAGAGACACCATATCTTTTCAGAACCTTCACAAACTGCGAGTTGCAAAAATGTGCTCCTCTGTCACTAATAATTGTCCGTGGTGCTCCAAATTGCGAGAACAGCTTCTTCAAGAATTGCACAACTACTCGGGCATCACTTGTTGTGAATGACTGAGCTTCCACCCAACGGGATGCATAGTCCACGGCGACCAGAATGAACTTATGCTCACGGGAATTCGGGAATGTCCCCATGAAATTGATTCCCCAAACATCAAAAACCTCACAAACCTGGATAGCATTCTGAGTCATTTCATCTCGACGTGATATGTTTCGTGTTCTTTGGTAGCGGTCACATGTCTGTATATGCTTCTGGGTGTCTTGAAAAATGGTGGGCCAGAAAAATCCCGCATCTAAGATTTTCTTAGCTGTTCGATTGGTGCTGTAGTGTCCCCCAGTTGGTCCTTCATGACAGTGTCTGATGATGTCCAGCCCTTCGGATTGCGACACGCACCGCCTAACCACTTGATCAGCACAGAAGCGGAACAAGTAGGGTTCTTCCCAAATGTGATGGTTAAGATCAGCGAAAAACTTCTTCTGTTGGTAACTGAACCACTTTGTAAGAATGCCCGCTGCTAAATAATTAGCAATATCTGTAAACCAGGGTTGCTCCTCTTCATGAATCACCTGGACACGGAAAAGTTGCTCCTCGGGGAAGGAGTCATTGATCTCGACGTCCATGGTGGCTGATGAGTCACTGTTCTCTAATCGAGATAAATGATCAGTAGCTAAATTTTCAGTGCCCCGCTTGTCTTTAATTTCCAAGTCGAATTCTTGAAGCAGAAGCACCCAACGGATCAAACATGGCTTAGCATCAGTTTTACTTAAAAGATATCGAAGAGCCGAATGATCAGTGTAAACCACTACTTTGGAAAGCACCAAGTAAGGCCTGAACCTGTCAAAAGCAAAAACCACCGCAAGGAGTTCTTTCTCGGTGGTAGTATAATTCTCCTGCGCCTCAGTGAGAGTTTTGCTTGCATAATAAATTGGATGGAAGTGGTTGTCCTTTCTCTGTCCCAATACTGCTCCCACTGCATAGTCACTGGCGTCACACATCAACTCGAATGGTAGCTCCCAGTTTGGAGCAACTAGGATGGGTGCTTGAATAAGCTGATTCTTTAGAACAGTGAAGACAGTCAAGCATTCTGGGGTGAAGTTAAATGGCACGTCTTTCTCGAGGAGCTTAGTCAATGGTTTTGCAATCTTAGAGAAGTCCCTTATAAATCTCCTGTAGAACCCGGCATACCCCAAAAAACTTCTAATGGCCCTGACAGATGTCGGAGGAGGGAGTTTCTTGATGGCAGAAATCTTTGCCTTATCTACTTCAATACCACTGCATGAAATTTTGTGTCCCAAAACTATCCCTTCTCTTACCATGAAGTGGCATTTCTCCCAGATCAGAACTAGATTGGTTTCCTCGCATCGTTTCAAAACACACTCCAGATTCTTCAAGCATGTGTCAAATGAGCTCCCGTAAACAGAAAAATCATCCATGAACACCTACATTGTGTTTTCAACTATGTCCTCAAAAATGGCAAGCATGCATCTCTGAAATGTGGCGGGGGTATTACATAGGCCGAAGAGCATCCTGCGATAGGAGAAAGTACCATATGGACAGGTGAAGGTTGTCTTCTCTTGATCTTCAGGAGCAATAGGGATATGAAAGTACCCAGAAAAACCATCTAGGAAGCAATAGTACTCATGTCCAGCTAGTCTTTCAAGCATCTGATCAATTAATGGGAGAGGGAAGTGGTCCTTACGAGTGGCATCATTGAGTTTCCTGTAATCAATACAAACTCGCCAACCCGTGACCTGCCTAGTCGGGATGAGCTCATTCTGCTCGTTAGTCACCACCGTCATGCCCCCTTTTTTTGGTACCACCTGGGTAGGACTGACCCAAGCACTATCAGAGATTGGGTAAATTATACAAGCGTCTAGCAATTTGATGACTTCAGCTTTCACCACTTCTTTCATGTTTGGGTTCAACCTCCTTTGCGGTAGAGCTGACGGCTTGTGGTTGTTTTCCATTAAAATCTTATGAGTGCAGAAAGATGGATTTATTCCCCTGATGTCTGAAATCTTCCATGCCAAGGCTTGCTTATGTTTCTTCAATACTTTTAACAGTTCATTCTTGTTTTCTGTTGAAAGACTGGAGGAAATTATTACCGGTAGCTTAGAATTCTCTTCAAGAAATGCGTACTCAAGATGAGGGGGTAATTCTTTTAACTCCAATTCCGGTGGTTCATCGATGGATGGCTTTAGCTTGTTCATGCTGTCGCGCTGTATCCTCTCGAATTCTTCCAATTCATCATTAGAGCTATCCAATTCCGATTCCCTTTTCATCTCATACACAAACTCTTTAGACTATAAAGGGCTGGTATACTCATCAACTATGCTCAGCTATTGGTCATGAGTCCCACCTCTTACAAAATCTAAACACTCGGCTTTATTCATGAACTGAGAGAAAATTTCATTGTTGCTGAGGTTTCTTTCTTTCTGATCCAGAATGCTTAAGTTAAAGATCTCATCATGAACCAAAAACTGCCTTGCCCATTGATCCAAATAGTGTGATGCAGGTTTACGCAGGTATCGATCCATCGATGCGGAGAAGTATAACGGTGCACCTGGAAAACGAAAATTAAAAAGTGATGTTAGTTGATATGTACAAAGGATGAAAATAAAAAGCGAGGAAAGAAAAATAATTACAAATGAAAGCGAAATGACTAGATCAATGATCCAAAAGTTTTCCTAGTATTCTCGGATGTCCCCGGCAATGGCGCCTAAAACTTGATGGTCGCCGGGCGACAAGCTAAAAAAAGCTAGCACGCGACTACCCGACCGCAAGTGCACGGGTCGTCAAGTAATAACCTCTCGTGCACGCACGAGAGGGTCGTATTCCTAAGGGCTCCGAGATCTACTATTACTTCCTTTCGGGGTTCACTGTCTAGTCGATCAAAACAGGGTTGGTGAAATTGTAAAGACTAGAACAATAAAACGAATAAGAAAATGAAAGCAATATAATGCTCAATCCGAACAAAGATGAGGGTGAAGAATCCAAGAATCGAGGAAGGCCTCAGGCGAGGATTCCCCTGGGAGAAGACTAAGTACGGATGACGATAACAATGTTAAAGGTAGGGTTGGCTTGGTCTTAGTCCGCTAGACTCGGATGTCGACTACCCCGGAACCTCCGTGGTGTAGCCCTAATCCAGTACGGGTTCCTCTAAAAATGATGAAATTAGGTTTAGGGTGTGTGGAGGTCGGATGAGAACCCCCTTTTTTTTTCTTCAAAACCCTCGGCAATGCTTATATAATCCCGAGACTGTGCGGGCCGCACATGCGCCCACACGGTCTTCTGGCCACTTTGTACGGCCTGGTGTGCGGGCCGCACACGAGGCCGCACAGCTCACTGGCTGAGCTGTGCGGGCACTGTGCGGCCCGCACAGTGGCCGCACATAACTGTGTGCTTTGCGGCTTTGTGTCGTTCAGAGCTTGTTTAAACTTTATTTCTTCTTCAATTTTCTCCAAAATGACTCGAATATAGTTCATCCTCGCAAATATGGTCCTCAAAACCCTGAAAGGAGAATGAATACATCAAATGCGCAAAATGTCATCATAATACTAATACAAGTTGCATGAAGGTGCATAAATTTTACAAGTAAAACATAATGTATTTAGACACTTATCACTAAGCACAGGTGTGCTTAGGCTGTGTTTTTTAGAAAATAAGACAGTGCATTGATTTAAGCCTAGATAGTGAAAAGCACGGGTAAAGATAATGTGCAAGCTTATTTCGTGCTTCCCCTGAAACACACCAGTGCCTGCAATGTCACTCAATCCTCATGAAGCCAGCAATAAGCATGGTCAAGAAGCACCCCCGTGCTTAGGCCTTGCTTAGCCTGAATACTTTGAAAACACTTTCTTCTTTTGACGATTTTTCTTCTAACTCCACTTCTTTTGTCTTGAACCCTATTAATCTTCACAATAAATAAAGATACCCAGAATTTCATCAAATATATAAAAAATAATACTAAAAGGCAAGAAAAATGTAAATTGGAGGTAAATAAAATATCGATATAAAATGCACTCATCAATTACCCCCACACTTGAATTACTGCTTGTCCTCAAGCAATTTCTCTCAGTTTTCTCAAAAAGAAGATGAGTGCATGGCCTCTGAACTCATAAGAATAGAAAATTCCAAAGTGTAAAGGGACTCTTGGTGGTTAGTGTGAAAATCAAGAATGCTTAAATAAAAGACTTCACTCTTACTTCAAAATCCTTATGTGTGTGTGTAAAACCCTAAGTTGTGTGCCCCATGTGTTTTTGGATCGATCTAGTTCAAGAAGACCTTATTCCTAACTCACTAAGTGGGTAGTCGCTTTATACACCCTAGAGGTATCTATTTCTCTCGGTAGGTCATCAATTATACACTTGTAATACCCAAAATTTGACTACTCAACAGTTGCTTTCACTCTTCTAAGGTGATAGCTCTTTCTACCATCTTTTGCACATAAAATTTACAAATAACCGATAAGGCATCCCTAAAGGATCCGACTTTCAAGTAAGATTTTTTTAATATAAAAACACATACAAAGGTCTCTAAACTCATGTCATATTCCTAAACACAAGTGGTTCCATAGCTAGGCTGATGCGAACAAACTTAGGTTTTCAAAGCAAGAGTGAGTCTACAAATCGGTTTAAAATAAAGAAAATAACACACATATGTCCCTTAGACTTATGAATTTCTATCAAAATTAATCATAGATCGTCCTAATTCATGCAATTATCACAATAAGCAAAAAGAAAGCCCTCCCTCACACTTGAACTGTACATTGTCCTCAATGTACAAATATACATGCAAGATGGAATAAAATTGAGGACGAATGAAAAGAGGGAAGAGTTTATTGGAACTTTCCTAAACATGGAGAGTGATGTTGCCACTCTCAACATGTGTTCCATATTCCATTCATCCACACAATCCTTGAGATATAAAATAAAGCACACAAGTGAAGCTCAAGCAACAAAAGATAAAATAAACACAAAATGAAAATACATAAATAAAGACAGAAGTGAAACAATCCAAAATTTTAGTTTAGCAGGGGTGTCCCCATGCTAACTGAACCAAACACAAGTCCAGAAGTACTAAAAAAGGAATACAAGTTTAAAAACAAAATAGAAAAAATAAAAGTAGCTGAAAAAGAAATCATAATGTAGCAATCGGTGAGTTTCCTCCAGAATCCAAGTGAGTGGACAGTAAGTCCGAGTTATCTACACCCACATGCCATGAGAGAGGTGTAAGAGGGGGAGACTGCATAGAGGATGATGCAGCACAATGGTCCGTGATGCATTGTAAGCTCTATCCTAACCAATGGAAAAGAGAGGATTCCTGTGGGGAAGGTGGCTCATTAATGGGTGGTGTTGTCGGTATAGGAGATGGTGTGTGTGAATTTGTAGAAGAGTTATCCATGAATGGAACTATAGAAGTTAAAATGCTCATCTTTTGCAAACTTCACTGGTTGATGGGAGTGAATCCTCCAACCTTAGCATTTGGTTGACTCCCATTAGTAAACCCATTCCTTGAACTAGCCTCGTGATGTATCTACCTACAAGATAATACCAACCAGAGGATCGGTAGTTAATGATGTAGTGTTGTGGTGACAACATATCCCAAATGAAAAGGAATTCCATCTGCCATGCTGACGAGGTACTCAAAATCTTGATGATTGACCATTCTAGTACTATCCTCCCTTCCCATCACTGTTCTGATGAGCAATGTATGGATGACTCAAAGGGTAGGAGGCTTGAGGAAAGAGGCTTTAGATAATCGTAGTTCATGGTGACCGGGTTCATTTCTAAGTCACCTCCAACAATGTGATCTGGGTTTCCTAAGTGGTCTATAGAAGATGAGATTTACATATTCTAGTGTTCTTGTGTAGTCTTCATCATAAAGCCCTAGTTTAAGGGTGAAATCAGTGTCACTCATTCTATGAGTGAAGCCATGAAGTTGGAAACTAATGGCATCGGGTTAACCCCAAGTTGTTTGTCCCCTAGCCTTTTCAAATATGGCTAAAACTTCTATGGATAATTCATGATATGTTGGACCCGTGATGCTAAATAATCTTTGCCATGAACCCACATTGAGTAATTGTTTAACTTCATCAGCTATACCTATTGTTTGTAATGCCCCCAGTCAATAGTATGAAGATTTCCTAACCGGCATTGTGAGAGTCAATTGTAATGCTCTTGATGAATGGATGACTCAAAATGCTTTTCAGAGGGTTTACTAGCTCACTTCTCTGGGTTTTCTTCCACTTTGAAGGTGTTTTATATGTAGCTCATTTCCTTGGCATATTAGCCTACACGAATGAATGGTAAAAATTAAATGAAGAAAGAAACAAAAAAGTAGCATAAAACAAATCAAAGTCCTACTTTCTAGGAAACACACCCTTGCTCAAGAAGAAGCACAAGTGTACTTTAAGGAAGACAACCTTTTGTAGTGCCCAAGTGCTTAGAAGACAACTCAGGTGCAAAAACCATAATAGTAGAGTAAAACGAGGACACAACGGAAGAAAAATCAAAACAAAACAATGGAAGAAACCCAAAGCACCACAAGGCAAAAAGGAACAAAAAAGAACATGAGGGAGAGGTAATGAAATGAGTAAATAGGTAAATAAAACCAGAGAACAAAGAAAAGAAATAACAGAGTAGGTGAGGGACACTTACAGAAGGGAAAGACCAACAAGAACCAAGGAAGAAAAAGGTTGCCACAAAGAACAAGAGAAACTAGAATAGGAGGAACAAAAGAAACCCTAAGAAACCAGCTCTAAAAGACAATGGGGCTGTAGGATAAAAGAGAGCACGACGGTGTTTGACTTATGCTCGTGAAAGAGCACAATTGTGCTACCCCGGTACTCCCAACTTTTGCTTAACACGAGTTGTCAACAAATTTTCAGAAATTGGAAGTACTGTTGTGCTTTGATGTGCTTCCAAGTTGTGTTTTTCATGGGTCTCCAAAATAAATCCAGAATTAAAAAGTAAGACTGTGAAAGGAGCATGTAGACTGTGCTCTTTTGGAAGCATAGGCATACTTAGCCCGTGCTTCCTGAAATGTTTCAAAAATTTTAAAAACTAGCGAAATACATTGCTTAATCACCGGTGTGCTTTGCCTGTGATCAGCCCAGGAAACATTCCAGAGCTCAGGTTTGTCTGTTTTACAAATTAAACAAGTAGTACAAGTGTTTTTGCCAAAAGAACAACTCCTGAAATCACACAAAAAAACACTCGTAAAACAAAAGAAAGATGCAAACACAACAAATCACAACAGCTGCGCCAATAAAAAGACAAATACACCAATAAGTAAAAACAAAAAAAAAAAACAACTGGAACTAGAAAATACAAAATCTTGGGTTGCCACACAAGGAGCGTTCATTTAACGTCACTCGCTTGACGTACCTGCTCGCTTATCAAGGAGGATAGTGGAGTAAAATTGTTTACTATGCTGCCTTTCTAGAAACAACTGCCATGACTATGTAAGGCTTCAAAGACACCCTTTAACCTTGAAAGTTCCTTTTGTAGGGTGAGAGATCTCCAATGCAATATGGGGAAAGTTTTTGGTAACTGTATATGGTCCTGACCATCGAGACTTGAGTTTCCCAAGGAAGAGTTTCAATTGAGAATTGAAGAGTATGACTTGTTCTCCAACTTGAAACTATTTGTCTTTTCTTATGTGACTGTCGTAGATTCACTTAACTTTTTCCTTGTATGATATTGAATTTTCGTATGCATTTTGATGGTGTTCCTTAAGCTCATTCAACTAAAATTTTCATTTCCTTCCTGCTTCTTCGATATCAAAATTAGAAAATTTTTTACCCAATATGTTTGATGTTCCTATTTAACCGGTAGATGACATGCTTTCCCATAAGCTAGAAGGTACGGGGTGTGCCCTGTGGAAGTCTTGAAGGTGGTCCTCTAGGCCCACAAAGCATCATCTAACTGTTCGAACCAATCCCATCTGTTGTGATGCACAATTTTTCCATAATTCATTTTAACTCCTGATTTGTTACTTCAACTTGTCCGCTTGGTTAGGGATGGTATGCTATAGCTAGACAGTGATTGACTGCATACTTTTTCATAGCTTTCTTGAATTGTGTGTTGCAAAAATGTGTTCCCTGATCACTTGCGATTGCCCTTGGAGTGCCAAGCTTCAAGAAATTATTTTTTTTTTAAATCTCGCTACTATTCTAGCATCATTCATTAGAAGATCCTACACCTCCACCCATTTAGAGACATAATGCACATATACAAGAACATATTTTCTCCCATTTGAATTGGGAAATGGCTCCATGAAATCGATTTCCCACACATCAAAAACTTCACACTGTTGGATAGGGTTTTGTTTCATTTCAGCGAGCTTGGAGAGATTTCCACTCTGCTGGCATTGATCACAAGAATTCATAAATTTTCATGCATCAGGGAACATTAATGGCCAAAAGAATCCTGTTTCCAACATTTTCTCCACTGTGTGGTTCACACTGAAGTGGCCTCCTATCACCCATGAATGACAATGTGGAAGGATTTCCTAAACTTCTAAATGAGAAACATATCGCCTTACCATTAAATCAACACAAATTTTGTACATAAATGGATCTTCCCACACATAGTGCTTTACATTGGATAAGAATTTCTTCCATTGTTGAAGGGTTAAATGTGTAGGGATGATTCATCCCACGAGATAATTCACAAAGTTTGAAAACCAAGGATGCTTTGATTCATGAGATGATTCAATTTCTTTCTTGCTACATGGTTCTCCCTTAGGATATTCAAGTTGTGAGAGATGATCGACCACCACATTCTCCAAGCCTTTCTTATCCTGAATTTCCAAATGAAATTCTTGTAAAAGAAGAACCTATCTTATCAATCTTAGTTTGACATCAGTTTTCAAAAGTAAATATCTCAATGCCGTGTGATCAGTGTAAACCATAACCTTGGACAAAACCAAATACGGGTGGAATTTTTCAAAACCATAGATAATGGCAAGTAATTCCTTTTATGTGGTGGTATAGTTCTCTTGAGCTGGTGTTAGCATCTTGCTTGGGTAATAAATTGGGTGAAATTGCTTGTTATGTCATTGCCCAAGTACCACTCCAACTTCCTAATCACTTATATCACACATAAGTTCCAACGGAAGATCCTAATTGGGCAATGTAATGATGGGGGCCTTTATCAACATCTCCTTTAATAATTTAAAAGAATTGAGGCACTCTTGATCAAAGTTAAATGTAGCATCCTTCTCTAAAAGGTTTGTGATAAGTGCTTGAGTAGACATATTTCTCTACATGTTTTATATGCATTAAGCATCATTTTGACCATAGTTTATGTCTCATAAAGTGTGTTTAGTGTTCCTTTGTGCAATTAGGTTGTGAATGCCTTGAAGGAAGAAACTGAAGCAAAGATAGGTTATGAAGACACATTTTTGTGAGTTTTTGTACAAAATAAGGATCAAGATACAATGGGAGCTCATGTAAATGAGGGTGTGTACCTACTTCCAAGAGAATTCAAGCCAATTTGTGAGTTGGAAGGGCACGAAAACAGTCACACTCTTATGTCCCTCCTTGTGTGAAGATTGCAAGAGCTTCCAAATGATGATTTGACGAGGAAAAGTCTCATAACTTACAACAAGGACGTGTGCCCCGACCATGTGGTCCAAGAGAAGAGAGTTTGGACCGTGTTTATGAAGAGCACTTTAGCAAATTACTGTAATTCTACGCGGTCGTATGGAAATTCCTGCAGCTCACGCGGGCACGTGAAATCTCACGAGGTCGTATGGAGGCACGTGATAGGCGAGGTTTATGTCTATAAATAGCCAATTTGTCCTATTCTTTTGACATCTTTTGTGACGACTAAGGTTTGGAGAGGAGGTCTTTGCAGCTTAAGAGGCATTTCTTCATCAACTTTGATCGATTCCTCCTTCGTCATAGCATCAAGGAAGCTACCGGCGACCCTAGCTTCGGAGTGGATTCCATCAAGACGTTGATGTTCTCCATCAAGGCCATCAGTTCATATATAGGGGAGTTTATTTCTATGGCTTTTATATACTTTCATTTATTGATAGTTTGTTTTGTATATTGCTCCATAGAGAGTTAAACCTCTAGACGGTATTTGGGCTTGTGAACCCTAGGATTCTAATCTTGTGTGGATTTGCCTTGTGTTTCTACTTAATCCAAGTTTGGTTGAGTTTCAATCTTGTTTGCCTAATGCTTGCTTGCCTTATTGATCTTATAGTTGTTTGGTTTGCATGATTTGTTTACCTTGGTGAAAGAGAGGTCTCCATTAGGGTTAGAACCTCAAGATTGAAGAGGATTGAGAGGATGAGTCATAAGATAGTGGAGCATCCCCTTTCCCCTCTGATTAGTACATCCTATCTCCGTATTCCTTAGGCTTTATGCAACCATATTTGGTGTGAGGTGTGAGATTAAGTGATTTCTTCACCAGGACCTCGTAGGGGACTAGTATTGGTGGTCTAGAGGTAGGGACTGATTATCTTTGGATTTCCACAACTTAACCTACTCATTCTAGGAACAATGTGCATACCTGGTACCTAATACTTGAATCCTAGGGGGAGTATTCCCTGAATACCCTAGTTAACCTACTCATTCTAGAAGCACTCTGCAAATTGGCCGTGTCATTTTGTCATTGGTTTAGAGATTTTGGAAAAGTCCTTGATGAACCGCCTATAAAAACCTACATGACCAAGAAAACTTTGAATGTCTTTTGTGGGAGTTGGAGGTCAAAATTTTTTTTATGGTTTCAATTTTTATCTTATCAACCTCTATTCCTTCATGCAAAATTTTGTGTCCCTGAACTTTTCCTTCCTTTACCATGAAGTGACACTTTTCACAATTTATCACCAAATTGGTTTCCTCGCACCTGGAGAGTGCTTTTTCTAAAATTTTCAAACATCCTTCAGAAGAATCCCTGAAGACTGAGAAATCATCCATGAAAACTTCCATGATATCTTCAATTAAATCATCAAAGATGGACATCATGTATTTTTGAAATGTTGCTGGTGCATTGCATAATCCAAAAGGCATTATCTGATATGTAAATGTACCATATGGTCAAGTAAAAATGGTATTTTCCTAGTCTTTAGGTGCTATTAAAATCTGTAGATACCTTAACATTGCATCGAGGAAACAATAATACATGTTTCTAGAAAGTCATTCCAATATTTGATCAATTAATGGTAAGGGAAAGTGATCCTTGAATGTGGCATCATTTAGCTTTTGATAGTCTATGCAACCTCGCCATGCGGTGACTGTGCGTGTCGGAATCAACTCATTGTGTTCATTGAGGATTACTATTGATAAACGCCTAAATGTACGTATTTTATACATATTCGGGCGCATGTATTGCATATTTTTATATGAGTTGACGCCCATTTTTGGTCTGAATTGATTTCTTTCGTGTTACAGGTACCAATGAGGGCCTAGCGAGCTCGATGATAGAATTGAAGAAATCAGCATTGAAAACACTGTTTCTGAGCCCGGGGGAGTACTGTAGCAATCACTGTAGCGCGAAGACCTGAATAATGGCTTGGTCAGGAAGTTCATGTGGGCTACCATGTGGGCGCAGTGGAGGCCGCATGCATACTGTAGTAGTTATTGTAGCGGCCACTATAGCAGCTTACGCGATTTTCGGGATTTCTTAGAAATCTTCTCTCCCCGTATGCCGACCACATGGAAGGCCGCATAGCTCGCTGGAATGGGGATTTAAGGTTTTTTTGAAGCAAATTGGAGGAGGAGGGAGGTCTCTTGAAAGCTCATCTTCACCACCTTCTCTTGGGAGTTGGAGGCCGGGTTTTGGAGGAGATTCTTGAGGAGAGGACGACGCGGAGAGCACGACACGACGAGTCCACGCCTTTGATCTACATTTGAGAGGAAGATCGACGAAGGAAGCCACTCCTTGGGTGGCGTCCTTGGAAGTGTCATTCGGCCTTAATCTTTTGAGGGAGTGTTCTCATTATGTATTTGGTTGTTTTTTCTTGCTTATTTTGTGATCATGAGTAACTAAACCCCAAGGTCACCGGATGTAGGTGAACCTTAGGGGTGAACTTGTGTTATTTGGATGCTTGATCTAGTTTATGCATTTGTTTTGGTTTGTGATCCATGTTTGGTGTTTCTTGAATGACTTGGTATGTATGAGAACTCTATGTATCAATTCCTAGAAAATACTAGGTTGCATGACCATTGCCCTAGTATTAGGCTCACCAAGCTTAGAAGGGAATACATGTACGAATACACCGTGACCATCGGGTATTTGTACCCCTCTAATTGTTAGCGTTGTCCTTGATTGTGTTTCAATCCTAGCTTGAGAAATCCATCGCACTCAATGCGATCGTAGGAGGATTTGGGTGGAAGCAATTCCGTATTCCAATACTCGTACCAGATTAGGGACCAAACACCGTGACCATCGGGTTGGTCTAATTTTGGGTTTCTCGGTCCAAACCATCCACGTGCATGCTAGTTAGGGCATCCTTAGCACTTTAGTAACCCCCGAGGGAATCCTCATACGTGACCATTTCCTCGCCTTGATTTCCCTCCGTAATTGTATTTTCTATTTGCATGCTTTTTACATCCGTAGATTATTTGTAGTTATATCTATCAAGTGATTGCTTAGGTTGGACAACATTGTGATAAGGAAGTAAGAATAGATTCTCGGCCCCTTGGGAATACGACCCCCTCGTGCTTGCGTGGGGGGTATTACTTGGCGACCCCGTGCACTTGCGGGTGAGCGAACCAACTATCATCCCCTTTTTCTTGGTAAAACCTAAATAGGGCTACCCATGCGCTATCTAAAATTGGGTAGATTATCCCATCATCCATAAGCTTCTTCACATCGTTCTTTACTACTTTCATCATATTTGGATTTAGTCTTCTTTGGGGTTGAACTTTTTGGCTTAATGTCATCTTCCTTTAGAATTTTATGTGTGCAAAAGGATGGGCTAATACACTTAATGTTGGAGATTTTCCATGCAATTGCCCTTTTATCGAAAGTATAAGCTATTATAACCAGCAGTGTGGAGTTCTCACCCAAAAATGCATACTCCAAATGTTCAAACCGAACTTCTGCCTCTTTATTGAAAATCTCGATGGGAAAGTCTGTATTATTTTGCACTGGTTGAATAAATGATCCCATAGTAAATACAGTCTGACCCCGTAGGTGTTCAATAATGTCACCCATTCTCGATTGTGAGTAGCCCCTTATTCTTAAGGAGACGGACATTAGTTGTTCATAGTTTTGCTCTTCACTCTATTCCTCCTTAGGTAGTTCCTCTCCTTTACTTATTACACAATTCCACTGCATCATTTGTTTATGGAAATTGGACACCACATCTTCTAAATTGAGTTTCTCCTAATAATAATTGATGTTGTGTGCTTAATGATTAGTTTGTGCAACATGTGATAGTAGATCCTTCAAGTTTGACTCAGATTAAGAGAGATGTAGATAGAAATCAATTGATGAGTATGAATGATTCTGTAGGGCTACAAATAATTCTTCCATTCTGACCTCTCCTGGAGTAAAATATGAATTAGAAAATTTGAAGACTCAAAAGGAACAAATAAGGAAGCATATAGAGTAAACTAGAAGAAGAAAAGAATTATTTTCAACAAAATTAACAATATAAACAATGGCTAGATCACTAGAATCCTAATTTTCTTGAAAGTTGGCAGTCCTCAGCAACGGCACCAAAAACTTGATGTACTTTCTGCAAGTGCATGGATCATAGCAAGAACTAAAGTGGTATCCCGCGAGGTGTAGGGTTGTTGAACAACAGTGATTGGGATTTCTAGTACTAATTGTTCTTCTAATCTCTAGCTAATCAACAAAGGATTGGAAATAATTAAACTATACCAAATTAAGAAAGAAAGGTGAGAAGAATAGGTGGACAAAGGTTGCGTTGTTGCAACAATGAGATGTAATGCCCCGGACTAATTCCAAAATGCATTAGTGTACTGACTTGCTTCCAATGACTATTAGGTACATTTTATGGTTCTTACATGTGCTCACAAGCAATGTCATATCTATGGCTCTCAAATATGTTGAGTTTTGGAATTGTAACTATGGGTCTCATACAAGTCAACTTTTGCAATTACATAAAGTAATTACAACAACCACAATCGACACACGTCAAGTTTTACAAATACAACTATAAAAATCAAGCAAATTAAGTTATATGACACAAGATTTAACATAAAAACACATAAGACACCATAGTCATTGAAAACAAGTAAATCAAAGTACACTAAGCAACATGGTTCATAAGCCCAGGGTACCATAGAATGGTTAGCTCCTCATAGGTTCTCACAAATAAGAAAATGAAAGAGATACAAAATAATAAGAATCCATGACTCCCTCTTTCAATCAAGATCTTCTCCATTGTGCTCCAAAGAACTTCTTCAATTGCTAAGCTCCACTTGTGATTGTGCCTCCAAACTCAGCTTGAAATCTCCTGGAATTGGTGGTGAAGAACATCCAAAACTCACCAAGCTGTCACCACTAAGAGAGGAGAAAATAACCAATTTGCATACCACGGAAAAACTTGATGCCTAAAACAATTCTATTGTTGGCCCAAGTAGGAAGTGAACAATAGATTTACTGAAATTTGGCTTTTGGAACCTATTGTAAATTTTAAGGCGAAGTTTGCAATTTTTGGCCACTGCTCTAGAAGCTTTTGTGATTATGATCAAATGATCAATGAACATATGATGATTAAAATCAACATTCAAATGATAGTCAAAAATAGGAATCATACTAATGGTCATTGCTTGGTTAAGAATGGCAATGAGCTTTTGGGAGACTAAAAGAAAAAGAAAGGGGGAGATAGGGTCTCCTTGTCTTAACTCTCTTTGACTTGTAATCCAATGCATGGGGTGACTATTAATTAAGAAGGATTAGCTAGGGAAGGTGATGCATTTTTCAACCCAAGAAACTTTAGTAACATATTCAAGGGAATGAATGATTTCTTGGATAGCTATTATGTTATCTGTAGCATTTCTACCTACCAAGAAAACACTTTGCTCGGAACCTATAAGCTTATGAATAGCTTTCTTCAAACAATTCTTTAAGATTTTAGAAATAATTTTATAGGAAATGTTGCACAAGAAAATAGGTCCGAAATCAGTCACAGGATTAGCATTTTCTTTTATGGGAATCAAAATGATGATGGTTTTATTTCAAGAAGTCAGGAGAGAAAAAGTTTGAAAAAAAAAAGGAAACAACTATAAAAAGGTAATGTTTAACAATGTCCCAATAAAAGAAATAGAAATCAATATTAAGTACATCAGGACCTGGACTTTTCCGTTTAGGCATTATTCTAATAGAATGATGAACTTCCTCTAAGGAGACAAGTCTTGTTAGCATCTCCCTATCACTTTCATCTAAGACCATGTGGTCATTTAGGAGAGCATACAGAAGATTAGTAATAGTTCCAGGATTAGAGGAGGTCCAGAGATGAGCATAAAAGTTTATAAAGCAATTACTAATGGCTAGGAAGTTTATGTGAGTGTAATTAAAATTATCAATAATTACTTGACATCTTATTGGATTAATTTCTCATATGGGCAAAGTTGTGAAAGAACTTGGTATTGAAATCACCCTTATGAAGCCAAAGAAGATGGCCACGTTGGGTCCATTTGATGGAATTTTGGTGAAGCAGGGCTCAATAATGATTGTAGTGGGGTCTAAGGGCAAGGTCTTATTGAGGAGGGTGAATAGAACTACAGTCAAGCTGTTCTAAAATTGCTATTTCAATCTCTGTCTTTCGAATATACATTTCAAGGACATTTTTACCCATAGATCTCCAATCAAGAAGATGAGATTTAGTATATAAGATAAAATAGGAAATGCATGCATAAGAGAGGTGTTTGAATTGAATTCCAATCTTTGAAAATAGAATCATGGTAGCCCTGACAATCCATCCAAAATTTTCAAAGCCAAAAATTCTAAGGTTTCGAGCAACATAGAATTTGGCAGTCAGCAAAATGGGAGCATGATCATAAGAGATCCTAGGGAGGTGCTGGTTAAAGTAAGAGTTAAAATTTGCGATCTAGGCATTATTCCGTAAGAATCTCCCTAATTTGGTCCACCGATTGCCTAGGCCTTGCTGATAATTACACCAAGCAAAAGTAGGGCCAAAAAATCCAAGGTTAAACAAGCCAATTTTGGAAACAAAATTATTGAAAAACTTATATTTAGGGCCTGTTTGGGTACCACTAAATTCCATAGGAATAGTGGTGCTTCCTATGGAATTTAATGTTACGTAGGAAATTATAATAAGAGCTGTTTGGACACTAGTTTTACAGTATTAAATTACCATGGAATCATATCAATTCCATAGTAATTTGTAAAAGAATGGAGCCAAGATTTTTTTCCTTTGTTTTTTGGGCGGCATCTCTCCACTTCCCGTGTCTTCCCTTCTTCCTCTCCAAACCAACCCCAAACCCTCCCCAGACCTCTTCCTTTCACCAAATCTCTTCCTCCTTCTCCGACGGCTCCGACGCCAACACCTTAGTGCCAAACCTAAGTCCACTTCCATCCCCGGCACACTACCAGCATAGCCTCACTCTCTGCCCTACCAAGCATCACGGGACCCCAATCTTCGCCGCGCACTAGGGTTTGCACAGACGCAGCCGTTCAGCGACTGTAGGTGAGATTTCCGGAGATCTTCGGCCTTCCTTTTTCTCTTTTATCTCTATACAGCGATTAAAGTTCTTGTTCCTAATTTCAATCATATTAATCATATTATTTGTTAGATCTAGAGAGGGGGATTCCTCCGATGGTGTCATTGATGTATTTGGGTGTTTTTATTGGGTTTTTGTTATTAGATTCACAATTTTTCTCTTTAAATTTTCACTGTTAATTGAAGGAATGGTCATTGAAGTGATGATGAGTTTGATACTAATGGCTTTGATATTTTGTTGTTTCTTTATGAAAGTAAAATTAGGAGAATTAGAGACCTTTCTTTTGTAGTTTTGCTAAATCCTGATCATTTGGATCCTTTTGGAATTTATGGTAAATTCTCTCATGGCCCAATCAACCAAAGATGAAAGTCTTTTTGGTTTTGAAACAGTCTTGTATGCGATTTCATTTATAAGCGAATTATTTGTGAAGGATTCGTAGTCATATCAAGCTTTGATCTGAAATGTGAAACATTGATTTATTTGTCTCATATTTAACATGCTGAAAGCTTGGGCTAATGCTATTCTAGTGTTTAAGTTACAAATTTCTATTTTGGTATGTCACTTTGTGAGGTTGGAACTCCACGGCTCATGCTTTGCTTCTTCTAGAAATTTAAGAAATTATGAGTTCAATAAGATAGTAGGAATTTGAAGTCATGTTAGCTTTTGACTTCTTTAGGTAACAAAAAAGGAAGCAAGTCCTACTACTTGCTACCACAGAGCTCACATTTTTCTTATTCTATGTATATATATATATATATATATATATATATATATATTACTCTATCGTTTATTATTGTTGCTTGGCATCTTTTTGTTTAGGATTATTCTATCATGTAGTTCTTATTTTTAGAGATTTTGTTATGCCCATGATTTTACTTTCAATTTTTGGTTCTTCTGCCCAAAATTATTTGGGGAGTTGTGGTAATTAAAAGAACAAAATAAGTGGATGATTTGGATGAATGTTTTGTTGTTGTATTTATTCTCTAGTCTAGTATGCCAATCCCCATTTTGCTAATGTCATTCCATGTCTTCAGGTAATATTCATAAACAAGATGGTAGCAAACCTTAAATTGTAAAATCATTGGGCAATTGTTTGGAGCCTTTTACTATGTCAATACTTGTTAAAAAGAAAAAGCAAATGCTTTTATCATCACGGGCCAATCACGGGCCAATGTTTGTTTTCTATTTCTATAAGGATCTTGCAAGGGCAGAGAAACAGTGATTGGAATATGTGTTCTATCAAGAGCACCAATATAATCCTAAAATAATAAACCCATAACATTGGTTAAGAAAAAAAATTAAAAAAACATAAATATTAAATAAAAAGACAGTATAAATATTTCTAACCTTGAAATATGGGGAAAAAATCTACTGTTCTGGATAATGGGTGATGCTGTTGTTGGAGGCAATTCTATATATGTGCTAGCAAGATTAGTAATAGCTTTAAGCACTTTATCAAAATAACGGCTAACCCTTTCTGCCGAATGTTGAAAGCGCTCTTGCACGTCACAATTACTAGCATTGTGCGCAAGAGTGTATATAACATTGCTAGTTGTTCCACGATTGTAATTCTTTTTAAGTTGCAAAGAAAAAATCTTTCCCTTAAACAATTAGCAAGTGCTTCAAATATATGAGGCTCCATTCGAAAATTCACTCTTACAACGTGCCTCATGACCTTTAAGAATGTCTTGTACATATGCAGCACCTGTTAGTATTGATGTACGACAAGGCCTAGTTTCTGAACTTACAACAAATAAACTTGGTAAAATGGTGAATATGAATTCGTCATCATCTTCATTAATGTTTCTCCATTGATCCAAATCCATATTAAAACAAAAGATTTTTCCCATAGTAAATTTCATAGGAATCATTTTTGAATCCTATGGAATAAATTCCTACAGAAAAATTTACTATGCATCCAACAGGGCCTTAATAGTGTAAGTACTAAAGTCACCTCCCTTATGTTTGTTAGTGGATAGAATTGCATTAAAATCTCTAGTAACCAACCAAATGATATTAAGAGAAAAAAGACGAGATAATTTACTCCATATACTTTTCTGAATGCGAATTGACACACCCCTTGCATGAGTGTTCCGCAAGTGCACGAGTCATCGCAGTAATAAAATATACCCTCGTGAGTGGGTATTCGTATTCATAAGGAATAGTTGCTTAGAAACAAGGGATATCACTATTTAGATAAGATGAAAATCGATGCTGAATGAAATCAATGTAATAGTGCAAAAAGAGAAAAAGAGGAAAAGAAAGCAAGCAAGAATAAATAGAGGGGAAAATCAATGAGAAGATGGGGCACCGGGACAATGCTCACCCTAGGACTATTGTTTCAAGTGCAAGACTAATATTATGCCTCCTAATTGATGTTTAGTGAGTCGTGGAAATCCAAAGACACACGGTCCTAAACCTAAGGTCAACTGTGGCTAGCCCTCTACACTATGCCCTGGTGGAAAGGGATACTCTCGACGCCTCACACTATGTGGGACTACATGGGGTTCTAGGGATTCCAAGTGATAAACTCTATTCCCTAGTATAGATCTAACACTTTGGTCCAGGCGAAAGACCCTAGTCATAATTAAGCCTAGCACTAAGATTCACTTCAACACTTCACTCTGTTGCTCGTGTAACCATGCCCCTGTGGAGTTCATCTCTTAGCACTTCACCCTATTGTGACCAGAAAGAACTCTTGGAATGTGGAGGTAGGATAAATCACATCGAAAGGGAAAAAGGACGTTCTGCTACCTCTCGACTCACCCTCTCGATCCTCTTCAATCTTGCTTAGTCTAATCCTAATGAAGTTGTCACACCTTCAATGGATTACCTAGAAGGATTCTCAACCCTAGTGTTACTCTAAGAGAAAATAAACACAATAAGCATTCAAGATTGAAACTCTATTAAATTATCAATTAAAGAAGCATAATAAAAAGTCAATGAAACAAATTCATCCTAGGGTTTACAAGTCCAAACATCAACTAGAGGTTTAGCTCTCCATGGAGCAATACAAGATCAACAATGAAATCAAAGTCATGTGCAAGTAAACTATAAAAATAACCCCCTTGTCGTCCTTGTCGATGGTCTTCAAGAGTTGCCTCGCCTTCTCCAAGCACTCCTCTGTCGAGCTTGGGGCACACCTCGCCGAATTGATGTCGTCGAAATCTCCCCCAATAACTCTCCTTTGAAGGATGTCGATGTCGATGCCGTAGAACCACTCCAAAAGCCTCATAAAAACCTTTCCAAACCCTAGTCATGCTCTCCTCGAAAGATGGGTGAAAGATAGGAAAAAAGATCCACAAATAAATCTCAAATCGCGGTATTTATGGCGCTGAAATCGGGCATCCACACGCTCCTGTGGATTCTCTGGAATTTGATTTCCTGTGTGCTGTATACAGTAACCACTACAGTAAATTGCTACAGTAAACTACTACGGTACTTGAGCCAAAATTGCTCCCGACTTCATTTTTTTCATCGAGGACGCCAAGTTAGGTACACAACTACGCGGTAGATCACGTCGCCTCTTGCTTTCAACACATTGATGAAGCTCTTCAATGTTACACAAGTTAGACTATATGAGTGTGACTGACTTTGTACCCCTCCAATTTGTATAATCACTTGAGCACTTTGAAGGTTGGCACACACTTACATGTCTACAACTTGTGCCTTAGTTCTTGCTTAGTCCAAGAGTCTCCTCAACCATTGCGTCCATGATCTATTTTTGCTTTTTTTCTTCCAACTCGTCTCCACAACCTTAAATACACAAAAGAACACAAATACACACGAATGAGTGATAAAATCTGAGAAAAAATGATACTCAATGCAAGAAAAGTATACTTCATATCACTTATACACTAGCACTAATCAAACTTCCCCACACTTAAGCTTTTTCTTGTCCTCAAGAAAAAATAAAACATTAAAGCATTTAGAAAGAACAATTGAAAGTGCTCGGCCTTAGGTTCACCAAAAGCATGCAATAGAGGCATTCTATAAGCAAGGGGAAATTTAAACATTGTATAGAAGGAATCATTTCTCTAGCTAAAAACTTGAATATAAAAGGATAACAAACCTGATATTGTGTAAGTGTGTGTAAACTCACTCAAGTTAACCCAAAAAGTACTCCTCAAATCTCTTATTAGAAAGGACTTATTTATACATAAGAAGAAGAAGGTAGTAGCTTCACACATCCTCTAAGGTAGCCCTTTCCTAGGCGGCCACCAAAGGTGGCTTTCACACTTTCGAGGTGGTAGCTCTTTGTACTAGGGTAGTAGCTTTCACTAACCCATGAGATAGCTCTTTCACCCATTATGGCATAATTAGTATCCATCTTATGGGAGTATCTTCATACTTCATAGGTGGTAGCTCTTTCTACCCCCAATGCATTAATAAAATCAACAATATTTACAATTTTTTTTTAATCTAAATCAATACTAAGACTCAAAACTAACTAATACTAAACTAAACTAGTCCCTTGAATGTTAAACTTGAGTTTCCAAAAGGTTTCATAAGTGAATAGTGCAACAAGAGTAAATCGGGCAAAAATTTCCTAAAATTCAAGTAAAAACTAGAGCATGATGGTGTACAATGTTAAAAATCTCCTAAACTTAAGAATACAACCGTTGCAACTAAGGTGAACCGCCATTGGTTACATGAGCATGAATGATGGATCACCCGCAAATGCACGGGGTAGCCAAGTAATACCCCTCACGCACGCGTGAAGGGGTCATATTCCCAAGGGCCCGAGAATCTACCCTTACTTCCTCTTTGCAATGTTGTTTAACCGATAAAGCTTGAGTTAAAGAAATTGATGAAAAGCAAACAAGCAAATATAAAATAAATGAAAGATGACTGAGGCAAAATACGGGAAATTCAATGGTTGGGAGTTGTCACGGATGAGGATTCCCTTAGGGGCTACTAAAGTGCGTTTGAAGGCTTGAACTAACATGCATGTGGCAATGATGGACCGAGAAAACCCTAGACTAGGCCAACCCGATGGTCATGGAAATTGACCCCTAATCCGGTACGGCTATTGGAATACGGTATTTCTACCGCTATGGTATTTCTACCGCCCAAATCCCCACACGATTGCTAAGGGTACAATGGCTTTCTCAAACTAGGGTTAAAGCAACAACTCGGTACTTAACCCTAGGAGTAGAGGGGTACAAATACCCGATGGTCACGGTGTATTTATATATATTTCCCTTCCAAAGTTGGTGAGTCTAACACTAGGGCAATGGTCATGCAACCTAGCATTTCCTAGATCAATTGATACATAGAGTTCTCATACATATCAAGCAATTAAAACACCAAGCAATGGATCACAAACATGCCACAAACAATGAATTAGAACAAAGCATCCAAAATACACAAGTTCACCCCCAAGGTTCACCTACATCCGGTGACCTTGGGGTTTAGTTCCTCATGATCAAGAAATACAACACAAAATACATGAAACCAAACACCAAAAGCATAAGAAGAACTCCCTCAAGAGATGAAGGCCGGAGAAGTTCCAAAGACGCCACACAAAGGGGTGGCTTTCCTTGTCTTCAACCTTCCAAATCTAAGCGGGTGAAGATCCTTCCCAAAACCTTGCTCTCCTCACCAAATCCTTGCCTAGATTGCCCTCCAAATGCTTCTCCTTCTTCAGAATTTGAGTGGTGATGAGAGCTCTAAGAAGAAGACACTTGATGCCGTTGAAAAAATTAGCCAAAGTCCCTTAAAAGATGAATTCGGGCAAGTTCACGGGTGACCTCACAGTCCATATACGGCCCGTGAGGGAGCCTGTAATACGGGCTACAAGAAACCACAAAGTTGTGATTTTGCACAGTAACTACCACAGTAAACTGCTACAGTAAAACTGCTCGTGGACGGCCTCACGGCCGTGAGCCTGCCCGTAAGGGTTTCCATATTTCATTTTCCTTCCAACTCTTCGCGCTTCAGGTAGCTACAGTACTCGGGACACTAAAACGACGGTTTCGGTGCAGATTTCCTCTCAAATCGCGTCGTTAGGGTCACCAAAGCATATAATATACCTGAAACACGAAATAAAACAATTTAGACCAAAAAGGGCATCGATTCATTAATAAAACACCGAAATACATGCGCGTACATACGTGTAAAATACGTATATTTAGACGTTTATCAAACATCCCCACACCTAAGTGTTTGCTTGTGCCCAAGCAAACACACATGAAGAACAGGGGCAGAAAGATAAATGACTAAATGCACGATCTCAAGCTCAAAAGTGAAGGACTCCACAGGCACACTGGACAGAAATAAAGAAGTGAGTTGTTCTAGTGATAGTCGAGTAATGATAGCTCTGTCTCTCCTAAAATGCCCTCAGTGAGTGTGTGCTGACTTCCACCTTGTTCTCCACACCCTGGGTTACCCCAGGATGTCTATTCACTACACACACAATAATAATGACATTAAAGTGTTAAAAACAACCTCAGTACTCAGTTAAAAGTCTTTTGGTTCCTAAGTAAAACTTTAGCACCTCAAGTGATTACGCAGCAGGTTCTAGGGGATCAAGATGCCATAACTCTCTTACTTATGTACAACATACACACCTTTTTTTTTTTTTCCTGAGTCCCCGACTAACATAGACTGCCCAAAAATCTTTCAGACGGATGCACATGCTGGTTAGGCACAAGAGTCACCCATCCTACTTGATTACAGTCTACATAGACGCACTCGTGCTAAACTAGCAGAGGAATACTGTCATAGACTCGTTTTTTTTTTCACTGTGTATCTTAAACCCCTTGAACAACTTGCTACAATAGATCACTTTCAGGCTAAAGCAAACAACAAAGGAACTCAAAAGCTTTTAAAAGAATATTGAAGATAGAATTTAACACATTAATGCCAAAATAATTGTGATGGGTTAGTAGGAGTATACAAAATGGAAGTGCTCATGAACAGGTATAAAGGTGCACTAAAGGTGAAACAGAGCTACAATTAAGTACAGATAAGATATATCTCACGACTATCATTCTACCAAGCCTGGAAGTTCTAAACAATGTAATCATAGCTATCATAGGTATCATACGCATATAAAGGCATGTAGCAATGAAAACTACTCCTAGAAATCCATCCCCACACCTAAAGCTGTACATTGCCGCCAATCTACAAAGGTCAGCAGCACAGGGTGGGAAAATAAACATGTAAAGTGCATAATAGGAGTAAAGAAACTTCCCCAGTCAACTGATGCAGTTTGTGATATGATCCTCTAGACTTGGGGACAGATGGGGCAAGAGAGGGCCTGGAGTGCGCAACCATAATATCCTCAACTTCGGGTTTTCTTATACGCAAATTTCTTTACCCGCATCCTACAATGTCATAGGACCCTTCATTAGTTATCAAACAAGCAAAACTAGGTTGAAAAATTGAAAATTCAATGAAAACCTAGCAGTACTACAGTAAAACCGAAAAAATTTTGCAAGAACTTGCTTGGAAAATGGCCAATCCAAGAATACAAACAATCCAAAATACCAAAACAAAGTTATGGCATACCAAGAGACAAAGATCCACACAACAAACACCCCAAACAACCATGAAAACACCATGATCTCAAGAAAAAGTGTTCACCAAAAACCTAGGGTTTTATAAGCAAACCTTAGAGTGAATCCGGCCCAAAGAGGAGTTTTTCTTCAAAGTTTTTGCACACAATGAGTTTGGAGGAGAAGGAGAGTGGTTTAATGCAAAAAAAAAATGAGAAAAAATGGTGAAGAAGTGAGGAAGAAACGAGAGGAAGAAGTGAGTGAATGAGTCGGGAAGAAGAGGGATCAAAGGGGGCCTAAGAGAGTCCAAGCCCGAGGGTCTCACAGCCTAGCTCACGGCCGTGAGCCAGGCCGTGAGCATTCTCGGGATGGCTCACGGCCTTGCTCACGGGCGTGAGCAAGGCCGTGAGCCCTTAGAGACTCACTTGGCCAATGTTTTAACACTCAAAAACGATTCTCCACTTGGTTTGGCAATGAAATACACTCAACCAAAGCTCAAAAACACTCAAAATGAGGCCGAATAAAGCATGAAAACATTCAAAACATGGTGATCATGAAGTCTAAAATAGAAAGCAACTAGCACAACACAATCATGCATGAATGATGAAACAAAAATTGATGAAAAGATGACTACAACATGAAGAAGACTTAGACAACTAACATGCCAACACACTTCAAGAATACGAAAAGGAAAGACATGATAAGCATTCACAATACAAGAAAATGAAATTGCAATGAATTTAAACATGGGTTGCCTCCCAAGAAGCGCTTGGTTAATGTCGTTAGCTTGACATGTTTTACCTCGACAATCATGGTGGGACAAAAGGAGGGAATTTACCTCCATTCTTTGGTGATGCAATGTTACCCGAAAAATTCATGGAGAGGCATGAAAAGATCTTGAACTTCCTTTGATTTTCCATGAGTATGTCATCTACATCCACGGGCGACGATGATACAACCATCACATCTATCGTAGGCTTTTTTCTTTGTCTTCCTCCACATCTTCTAAAAAGCTTTCTTTTCTTGGTCATGAGGCGGAGGTCGAACCATCACTTGTGCAACTTGTTCCATTGGTATAGGTGTGGCATCACTTTTTTCAATCTCATCGTCATCTAACTCCCCCAAAATCTCATCCAATGGATTTAAGGCCAGAACTTCCTGCACACAATCGGAAACAATGACATCAGTTATATCGGTATAATACAAACTATCATCATGATCGAGTGTGTGCCGCATTGCTTCGGGGAGAGTAAAGACAACTTGTTCATCACCAACTCTTAATGTCATCTTTCCGCCCTTGACATCAATCAGTGCACCCGAAGTGTTTAGGAACGGCCGACCGAGAATGATGGGGACCTCAACATCATCATCCACATCTAGAATCACAAAATCCACGGGGATGATGAGTTTGTCAACCCTTACAAGGACATCTTCAACAACACCCCTTGGTCTCCGCATAGAACGGTCGGCTAGTTGTAGGGTCATTCGTGTGGGCCTTAAATCCTCCAATCCTAGTTTCAAAAACAACTTGTACGGCATCACATTAATGCTCGCACCCGAGTCGGCTAAAGCATTCTCTTGTATTCCTTCACCAAGTATGCAAGGGATGATGAAACTGCCAGGATCATTGAGTTTCTTGGGCAATTTCTTTTGAATTACAGCGGAGCAATTCCCCGATAGTGTCACCGAGTCCACATCTTCTAGTTTTCTTTTGTTCTTGATGAGGTCTTTCATGAACTTGGCATACTTGGGCATTTGTGAAAGGGCCTCAACCAATGGAATATTAATGTGGAGTTGCTTGAATATGTTAAAAAAACTTTTTAAATTGAGCATCCTCCTTGTCTTGTTTCAATCTTGTCAGGTAAGGCACCACGGGCTTGTACTCGTTCATCTTTGGGACCGGGGATATTTGGACATCATCACTACATTCCTTTTCATTGTCCTTACATTCATTCTTGTTCAAATGAGGGTCTTCCCGATCGGCTACCCTATCATTAGAAGCACTTGGACTCGTCTCAGCCCTTGCTTCCAATTGCTTTCCACTCCTCAGTGTAACAGCTTTCAAATGTTTCCTCGGGTTACTTTCGGTGTTGCTTGGCAAGCTACCCGAAGGCCGATCAGAATGTGCTCGAGCAAGCTGTCCCACTTGGTTCTCAAGGGATTGCATGGATGCTTGAACATTCCTTAACACAGTACCGAACTCATCCAATCTTTTCTCGACACCTTGAAACCGTGCTTCGGTATTAATCATGAATTTAGCCAAAACATCCTTTGTGGTATACTTCCTTTCTTGTTGCGGCAGTGCTTGGTAATGTCTTGCTTGAGGTGGAGGAGGCCTCTGTTGAGCTTGGCCTTGACCCCAGGGCATGTTCGGGGGATTCCTCCAACCTTGATTGTATGTGTTACTATATTGATTTCCCGGCCTTCTAGATCCACCTCCAACATAATCAACAGACTCCAAGGTGCAAATGGGGTAATGAATATAGGGCATTGTGACGTTGCATGCCCCGCTCCACGTGTGTTACAAGACATCACGGCCTTGGGGGTAGAGCTGGATCCTAGCATTAATTGCTCAACTTTCTGTGCCAAAGTACTAACCAATGCCGTGTTGTCTGAAAGATTCTTTGTAAGGGCCTCCACCTTAGCCGCCAACGCGGTATTCTCATTCACTTCATACAACCCCGCAGCCTTAGGTGCCTTCTGTCGAGTGCCCAATGGCACTCATTGCTCGCCATCTTCTCAATCAAAGCTTCAGCTTCCTTAGGCAGTTTGTTACTTAAGGATCCACCTGCTGCGGCATCTATTAGTTGCCTTGTTGAATAGTTCAGCCCATTGCAAAACATTTGCACTCTAATCCAAGATTGAAATCCATGGTGAGGACATTTGCGCAACAAGTCTTTAAACCTTTCATGTGCTTCAAAGAGTGTTTCTGAATCTCCCTGCCTGAAGGATGAGATCTCTTGCCTCAATCTCGCTGCCTTGCTAGGAGGAAAATATCGGGCCAAGAATTTTTCCACCATATCCTTCCAAGTGGTGATGGAGCCGGGAGCCAAGGATGTGAGCCATCTATATGCTGCTCCCCTCAAACTGAATGGAAAAAGTCTCAGCCGGATAGCATCATCAGATACCGAGTTTATCTTGAAGGTTGAACAAATTTGCAAGAAGCGAGATAGATGAGCGTGCGGGTCTTCATCTGCCAACTCATCAAACTGAACCGAATTCTGAATCATTCCAATTGTGCTCGCTTTAATTTTAAAATTGTTAGCTGGAACCGCCGGTGCTTGAACACTGAATTCTTCGCCAGTGAATTGTGGCCCCTCATAATCAGACAGGGTCCTCCTTGGTTCGGCCATAACAGTAGGTTCACTTGATTCCACACTAACCTCTTGTCCTCTTTGTCTTGAACTCTCACCCAACTCTCTCAACCTTTGATGCAAAGTTCTCTCTGTTTCGTTGTCGGGTTCAACCAAGTTCGCTTGACTCGAACGTGTCATAAAATAGGTACATTGCAAAACCGGAATCAAGAATTAGCAATTGACGAGAGGTAAGAAAATAAAAATTGCAAAATGATAGATAATGGAATATATACAAAGGATGATAAATGAAAAACAAGAAAATGGTCAAATCAACAAGCGCTAAGTTTTCCGAGTATTTCTCGTGGGTCCCCGGCAACAGCGCCAAAAACTTGATGGATCACCCGCAAGTGCACGGGGTCGCCAAGTAATACCCCTCATGCAATGTTGTTTAAACGATAAAGCTTGAGTTAAAGAAATTGATGAAAAGCAAACAAGGAAATATAAAATAAATTAAAGATGACCGAGGCAAAATATGGGAAATTCAATGGTTGGGAGTGGTCACGGATGAGGATTCCCTTAGGGGCTACTAAAGTGCGTTTGAAGGCTTGAACTAACATGCATGTGGTAATGATGGACCGAGAAAACCCTAGACTAGGCCAACCCGATGGTCACGGAAATTGACCCCTAATCCGGTACGGCTATTGGAATACGGTATTTCTACAGCTACGGTATTTCTACCGCCCAAATACCCACACGATTGCTAAGGGTACAATGACTTTCTCAAACTAGGGTTAAAGCAACAACTCGGTACTTAACCCTAGGAGTGGAGGGGTACAAATACCCGATGGTCACGGTGTATTTATACGTATTTCCTTTCCAAAGTTGGTGAGTCTAACACTAGGGCAATGGTCATGCAACCTAGCATTTCCTAGATCAATTGATACATAGAGTTCTCATACATATCAAGCAATTAAAACACCAAGCAATGGATCACAAACATGCCACAAACAATGAATTAGAACAAAGCATCCAAAATACACAAGTTCACCCCCAAGGTTTACCTACATCCGGTGACCTTGGGGTTTAGTTCCTCATGATCAAGAAATACAACACAAAATACATGAAACCAAACACCAAAAGCATAAGAAGAACTCCCTCAAGAGATGAAGGCCGGAGAAGTTCCAAAGATGCCACACAAAGGGGTGGCTTTCCTTGTCTTCAACCTTCCAAATCCAAGCTCTAGGGTGAAGATCCTTCCCAAAACCTTGCTTTCCTCGCCAAATCCTTGCCTAGATCGCCCTCCAAATGCTTCTCCTTCTTCAGAATTTGAGTGGTGATGAGAGGTCTAAGAAGAAGACACTTGATGCCCTTGAAAACCCTAGCCAAAGTCCCTTAAAAGATGAATTCGGGCAAGTTCACGGGTGACCTCATGGTCCATATATGGCCCGTGAGGGAGCCTGTAATACGAGCTACAAGAAACCGCAAAGTTATGATTTTGCATAGTAACGGCTACAGTAAAACTCCTACAGTAAACCTGCTCGCGGACGACCTCACGGCCGTGAGCCTGCCGGTGATGGTTTCCAAATTTCATTTTCCTTCCAACTCTTCGCGCTTCACGCAGCTACAGTACTCAGGACCCGAAAACGATGGTTTCGGTGCAGATTTCCTCTCAAATCGCGTCGTTAGGATCACCAAAGCATATAATGTACCTGAAACACGAAATAAAACAATTTAGACCGAAAAAGGCATCGATTCATTAATAAAACACCGAAATACATGCGCATACATACGTGTAAAATACATACATTTAGACGTTTATCAATGAATCATTTAACGCATAAGTATAAAGCATGTGTAATGTGAACTCCCCCCTCCCCCCATACTTAAGATGTACTTGCCCTGAATGTATCCATGTAAGCACAATAAAAATTAAAGACAATTAAAACAATACTCCCCTGAACTCATATTGTTGCGTTTGATGGAGCTATATTCATTGAGAGTTGAGTTCCAACGGGTTGTGAAGCACACACAGCCATGTGAAATGCCACATGACCGTGCGAATGACTATTCCTCAATTTCCATACTCACAAGACCATCATCACGTATACACAAGAGGGTTTAGTATAGCTTAACAAAAAGAAAATAAACTCGAGTCTATAAAAATATGAAAACGAAATACAACTTGAAACACTAAAAATAAAAAGATAAGCTCAGAAGAAAGATCCTTTCTGAGTGATACAAGTCCAAAGTAAAATGCAGAAGTAAAATAACAAAGAACATCAAAACATAGAAACTAAAGACGCTTCAAGCGTCGGTGTCAGACTCTGCTAGCTCTTGTGCTGGTGATGCTGGTGCTATCGGTGGTGGTAGTTATGGTGCTGGGGATACTGGTGGAGCTCGAGGCCTCATGACAAATGGCGATGACATGGCTCACTCAAGTATCTGCTGTAATGTGTTGAGACGTGCCATCACCTCCGCATGGTTCGCAGCCTGTGTCATGAGAACCTCAGCCAAATCTGTTTGTAGGACCCTTACAACACTCTCGAGCCGCTTTAACCGATCATAGCCTTGAGAAGGAAAGAAAATACGCATTGGAGGTAGCTCTTGTACTGCTAGCGGTTCCTCTGTCTCGATCTGCTCCTGCAGTGGTTGTAGAGCTGGTTGCAAATCCTCGCCCTCGGCTTGCCCTCGTGGGGGCATGTTCAGCACATACACCTCGTCGCTGTAATGCCTATCCATGCCCGTCTGTCTCATGGTCTCCAAGTCGAGGAGAGATAGTACGATTGTCTTCTAGACCCCTCTGATCACGTCCAAGAGACCCATCCCCATGATAAGTCTCATAATGTATAGGCCTGAGAATATCACTTTAACTCTGGCATATTGGACCTGGTGGAGCAGATACTCTGTAGTGATGTACCCCAAGTGGAGTGGCTCACTCTGTACCATCGAATACAAATAAAGTAACTCCTGACGACTGAGGACCCCTGTGCTGTCACCAAGGCCGTTCATTAATCTGCTAAGAATGGTGTGGATGTATCTATAGGCCGGTATAGAGAAGCACGTAACCTTGGAAATCCCTGGCTCATACTGACTCTGGCCACACAACATCTGATAAGCTCTCTGAGGGGTCAGATTAGCCGGGTAATCTGTCGGGAGCTGCTCATACTCCTCCATATCCATATAAGCCTCATCATATAGTCCCACTCAGACTAAAAACTATGTCACACTAATGCTATAGCACTGACCGAACGCGCAAAACTTAATAGCGTTGGTGCTCGAGAAACTGCTGTACTCTATGTCGAATTCAAATGATGCGAACACCTCTAAAGTCAACAGGTAGATGGCTGGCTCTCTGATCGACAATAAATGGTGCCAACTACCCATGGAAAGTAGCTCATTAACCTTGTCTGCTATGTCATTACCCCACTGAGCTGCCCTCAACCTGCTCAAATCCGGATAACGCAACTATCCGAACTTGAGTTTCACTAACCGCTCGAATCTGGCCTGATGCTTAGGTATAGAAAACTCTAACGGCTCTGGCGAGGGCTCTCGAGGATGTTTGCCGGCCACTTGCTTTGATATGGGAGCCATTCTTGCAAGATTTGAAAACGAAATGTTCAAATTAAACACAACATCTCAATGTGCAGGAATCTACAAGGCCATACGAAAATTCCACATGCCCGTGTGGATCTTCGGGGCACGACAACAGTGTAGTCAAATCCATAGAAACTCATACAAATCATCTCAAAGCCATCCACATTTGTTCTAAACTCATTCGCCAGCAGTTTGACCATGAAATCCACATAAAATCGACTCTAATAAACAAAAGAGAATGATATTGGTAAAGTAAAGGTGAAAGAAGAAGCTTACCGACAAGATGAAGCTCAAAAACTTCGAATACGGCCGGCAAACAACACAAAATCCCCTTAAATAGGCGAAGGAAGGGTCAGGAAGGTGAAAGGAGGCATTCTTCGGGTGTGGAAACGTTCAAAGATGAAAAGGCACAAGTGATTTCTAAAGCAGAGTCGCGGCCTTTTATGTTCTGCACATCCACACAGCGTGTGCCTCAACAAGAGAAGTCCACAGGGGTAGTTGCATGCCCCTGTGTGCTCTCTACTTTGCCTCTGAATACATCCACACTGCCTTGTGAAAATTCCACACGGCCTTGTGCCCAACCTGGCCAAGCACAAGGCCAATTATAGGGGCACGCACACGCCCTGCATCCTCTTTGGAGCATAAAAAATCCGCCTAAGTGTTCCACACGGCCGTGTGGAAATTCCACATGGCCGTGTATCATTCATAAGCTCACTCATAGGGGCACTCACACGCCCCTGTGGACTCTTTGGACGAAGATTTTTGGCTCTGCAAAGATCGACACTACCGTGTGGAAAATCCACATGGTCATGTGACCTTCACAAGGTCGTTCACAAGGGCACTCACATGCCCCTGTGTCTTCTCGGGATGGAGAAGTTGAGCTCTGAATTGAGACACACTCTCGTATGGAAATTCCACATGGCCGTGTGTCTTCTTTGGATTACTCAAAAATGCACAGACTCTGCAGAAAATTCCATAAACACCTATACTATGTACAGAGATTGCATACATGATAAAATTAGGACCAGAGATCCATGAAAACACACTCAAATGACCTGAAACTTCGCTAATCACAATGAAGCACACGAAAACACCAATCATCCACGAGAAAATCATAGCTGACAGGGGCCCGAAAGTGCACGGGTTGTCGAAGTAATAAAATACCCTGGTGAGTGGGTAGTCGTATCCACAGGGAATAGGGATTTGAGATATAAGTATTCACTATTTAGCTAACGCGATGTGTGAAAAGAAATCAATGAGTGAGTGCGAGAATAATTGGTAAAAGCAAGAATTAAAAGAGAAGTGTGGAAGATGAGAGAGTGCAAGTAAGAGTAGAAGAGTAGGACAAGCAATGAGAGAAGATGGGCATCCGGACAAGCTACCCCTAGGACTTATGCTTCTAGTGCAAGACAATGTTTTAGGTTCACTACGAAGCCCTGGGGAAGTTCGTCTTCCTGGGGCATTAGGTTCTTATGCTTCTAGAGAAGATGGGTACCCGGCATTAGGTTTCACTACGACCCTTGACTCTCGTTGACCTGTCAACTAAGCCCTGGGGGAGTTCGTCTTCCTAAGCCTTAGACTATATGGAATTGCTTTAGGTTCTAGGAATTCCTAGTGACAAACCCGTTTCCTATATGTAGTTCATACCCTTTGGTCCAGGTGAGAGAACCCTAGTCTAGATTAAGCCCCAATACTAAGATTCACTACAACCTTTCACTCTGTTGCTCGCGCAACTAAGCCCTAGGGGAGTTTATCTCCTAGAACTTCACTCTATCTTGACCGCTAATGAATCATGGAACACGAAGGTAGGGAAAATCACATCGGAGGGGAAAGAGGACGTTCCGCTATCCTCTCAACCCTCTTCAATCATAAGTAGTCTAACCCTATAGGAGTTGTCACACCTCCAAAGGATTACCTAAATTGTTCTCAACGCTAGTGTCACGGCTAACGGAAAACAATAACAAAATTAATCAAGATTGAAACTCAATTTTATTCATCAATAATGGAAAAGCATAATAACAATGTCAAAGAAACATAATAGTCCTAGGGTTTACAAGTCCGAATACCCACAAGGGGTTTAGCTCCTCATGGAGCTATACAAATCCATCAAAATAATAATAATAACACAAATTGAATGCATAGATGAAAATCCCCTTGTGTTCAATGTGGCCGTGGTCTTGTGCCGCCATTGGACGTTGATGTCGACGCTGATGACGCGCTTCAAACCTCCACGAAGTCCTCTCCAAACCCTCGCTGTTCCTCTCCAGAAGTTAGGGCAAAGAAGTGCCAAAAAAGATCCCCAAAATAGTCTCCAAAACGGGCTTTTATAATGTTGAGTCGCGGTTAAAATTTAAACTTATCGAGATTTCACATGGCCGTGTGGAATTTCCACACGCCCGTGTGAACTTTCTGGTTTTCTGAATTTTGGCCGAAAATGAACAGTAGCTTACTATAGTGTTTTGTTACAGTAACTTGCTATAGTGCTGCTACAATGCTCGCCGAAACGCTCCCGAATTCGTCATTCTTCCTCGAGGCCGTTGAATTGGGCACACAATCAACGGTAGATCGTGCCGATTGCTTCAAATCTCCTAATTTGGTGAATTTCTCCTTGTTAGCACGAGCTAGACTTATTCTGAATATGACTGCCTTTGTGCCCCTCTGATAAGTGCTTGTGTTATAGTAATACTAAGTATTATTATCTTACGTTGAGCATTACTTTTCTCAGATTTAATAACTAATTAGTGTGTATTTGTGTTCTTTTGTGCATTGAAGGGTTGTGGAGAAGATTTAGAGAAAAAGAAGCAAGAATAGGTTATGTTCGCCATTGTTGAGGAGTTCTCGGACCAAGCAAGGAACAAGGCACGAGTCTAGACTTGACACGACCCCTTGCGTGTGTACCCCGCAAGTGTACGGGTTGTCGAAGTAATAAATTACCCTGGCGAGTGGGTAGTCGAATCCACAGGGAATAGAGATTTAAAACACAAGAATTTGCTATTTAGTTGTGCGATATACGAGAAGTGATAATCGAATTGGTGAGTAGATTACGAAATCAATTATACTAAAAGATAGGAATTTAAACAGAGAGATGGAAGACAAGAGAAAATCAAGGAGGAGTTATGAAAGAAGACTGGCAATGGGTGAAATAGGGTATCCGGACAAGCTACCTCTATGACTTATGCTTCTAGTACAAGACTATGCTATTATGCTTTCCTATTGACGTTAATTAAGTCGAGGATATCCTTAAACTCACAGTCCCAAAACTTATGGTCAACCGTGATTAACTGATTGAATCGATCCGCAAGTGCACGGGTCGCCAAGTAACACCCCTCACGCACGCGCGAGGGGGTCGTATTCCCTGGGGTCCCAAGAGCTGCTATTACTCCCCTCTAGATAACACTGTCTAGTCTACCAAATATAGCTTTGAAACAAGATAAGAAAAATAACAAAAGAAAACTATGAACAAGTGGACTAAGGCTCACCACATAAGCAAACTAAGGATGCAAGTAATAATGAAAGTTCGAGGTCCCCGGGCGAGGATCCCCTCGGGACTACTAAAGCTAGAAGGATACTCGAATTACACAGGCAAAGGTGGTTAGGCCAAGAGATGTCCAAAGGTAGGTCACCCCGATGGTCACGGTGATAACCCCTAATCCGGTATGAGTATTGGAATACAGAATTGCTTCCGCCCAAATCCTCAAACGATTGCAATGTGCCTAGGGAAATCCTGAATTAAGGTCAAACACAACATCTAGGCTCAACCCTAATGGTTGGAGGGGTACAAATACCCGATGGTCACGGCATATTCGTACATGTATCCCTTAAACTTGGTGTGTCTAATACTAAGGCGATGGTCACGCAACCTAGTATAACCTAGAAATCGATACACAGAGTTCTCATGCATACCAATACATCAAAGTGCACCAAGCTTGAACCATAAACCACACAAATACCATACAAGCAAGTTCATCCCAAGGTTCACCGGATTCCCGGCGACCTTGGGAGTCTAGTTCAACATCAATGAAGGAGAAAGTATAAAACACAATAGATACAAGCTAAAGCACATAACAAACTCCCCTAAGATGAAGACTAGAGGTGGTGATGAGAACTTGATGGATCCGCGCCAACAAGCTCCTAGATCTTCTCCTTGATCGCGCTCCTCTTCTCCCCTTCGATTTGCACCCTAGAATAGCCTCTCCAACCCCTTGAAACCCTAGAGAATGATGGTGGAGAGAATGGTGGCCAAAGACCCTAAGAAAAATGCCCTAATCCTCTTTAAAAACACATTCCAGCGAGCTATGCGGCCTCCCATGCGGCCCCGCATGCGGGGAGAGAAAGTTTCCGAGAAATCCCGAAAATCGCGTAAGTTGCTACAGTGCGCTACAGTACCCCTGCTATAGTACATATGCGGCCTGCTATGCGCCCGCATGGTAGCCCACATGAATCTCCTGACCAAGCCGTTCTTCAAGTCTTCCTGCTACAGAGGTTGCTACAGTTATGCTACAGTACCGGGCTCGAAAATAGTGTTTTCCTTGCCAATTTCTCCTTAAATCATGTTGTCGAGCTCCCCATGGTGACTTTTGTACCTGTAACACGAAATAAACCAATTTAGACTGAAAACGGGCATCCACACATACAAAAATACTCCATTTATATGAAGACATACATGAAAAATACGTACATTTAGGTGTTTATCACTAACCCCATCATTATGTCCCGGCATTAGGATTCACTACAACCCTTGACTCTTGTTGACCTGTCAACAAAGCCCCAGGGGAGTCTATCTTCCTGACCCTAACACTATGTCGGATTTCTTTAAGCTCTAGGGATTCCTAGTGATAAAACCTGTTCCTATATGTAGTTCTAACACTTTGGTCCAGGTGGAAGAACCCTAGTCTAGATGGAGCCCTAACACTCTATCTTGACCGCTAATTAACCAAGGAAACGGAGGTAGGGAGGAATCACATTGGAGGGGAAAGGGGTACATCGCTACCTCACAACTCTCCCTCTCAACCTTCTTCAATCTTAAGGAGTCTAACCCTATAGGAGTTGTCACACCTCCAAAGGATAACCTAGATTGCTCTCAACCTTAGTGTCACGGCTAAGGGAAAAACAATAGCACAAAATAATTACAATTGAAACTCGAATTTATTCATCAATAAAGAAAGTATAATAAAAGTCATAGAAACAATATCATCCTAGGGTTTACAAGTCCGAATACCCACTAGGGTTTAGCTCTCCATGGAGCAATACGAAATCAATAAAGAGATTAAGAACATGTGCATAAAAACCATAAAGAAAACCCCCTTGTAGATCGTATCGATGGTCTTCTGAAGCCGCCTAGTCTTCTCCACGAATCCCTTGTCAAACCTAGGGCACACCTCGCCGAATCTATGCCGACGAAAGCTCCCCCAATAGCTTTCTTCCAAATGATATCGATGTCGATGCCGTATAATCACCTCCAAAGATCTCCAAGAACCTCTCCAAACCTAGCCGAAAGACCTCCAAAAGATAGGCAAGAGATAGAAGGGGGGGTCCCCAAATAGATCTGAAAATGGGCTATTTATAAGCGGAAATCGGAGTTCCACACGCCCTGTGTTAATTCCACACGGCCCTGTGGAAAATCAGAATTTCCACACGCCCGTGTCTTAATTCCACACGGCCGTGTGGAAATTCTGTTTTGTTGATTTTCGACAGACTGTGAACAGTAACTTGCTATAGTGTTTTTGCTAGAAACTCTCTGAAATCCTGAATTTCGGCAGAAAGCGAACAGTAGCTTGCTACATTGCTGCTACAGTACTCGCCAAAATGCTCCCGAATTCATCGTTCTTCATCGAGGCCGTTGAATTGGGCACACAATCAACGTTAGATTATGTCGATTACTTCATTTCTCTTCATTGGCAAAGTTCTCCAATGCTACACGAGTTATAGACTTTTGTGAGTATGACTGCCCTTGTGCCCTCCAATGGAGGTTGGCACACACCCACAAGTCTAGACTCGTGCCTTGTTCCTTGCTTGGTCCGAGAACTCCTCAACAATGGCGAACATAACCTATTCTTGCTTCTTTTTCTCTAAATCTTCTCCACAACCCTTCAATGCACAAAAGAACACAAATACACACTAATTAGTGATTAAATATGAGAAAAGTAATGCTCAATGTAAGATAATAGTACTTCGTATTACTATAACACAAGCACTTATCACCCTCCAAAGGAGGTTGGCACACACTCACAAGTCTATACTCATACCGTGCTCCTCGCTTAGTCCGAGAATCTTCCCAACAATGGCGAACATGATCTAACTTCGTTCCTTTCCTTCACTTTATCTTCACAACCCTACAATAAACAAAAGTAAACAAATGCACAATTTTTAGTGATAAAATCTGATTAAATTAATGTCCATTGCAAGATAATAACGCTTCGCATTACTATAACACGAGCACTTATCAACAGCACACGTATAAAAACGTTCAAAACACGGACACTAAGACTTTTATTCATGATAAAACTAAACTATGACCTAGAAAAGCAATAAAACTTGGGTTGCCTCCCAAGAAGTGCTTGTTTAATGTCACTAAGCTTGACACACCCATTCTTACCTCACGGGGGTTCATGAATGAAGATTGCCCTCTTACCTACAACTTGAAAGCATAATAAACATAATTTTTACAAGTTAGAGTGGGAATGATCAAGTTTGTTACCACAAAAGGGTTTTCCAGTCTTACTCCGTGAATGCTCATTCCCACTCGCTTTGGGGCGCTTCTTGTGGAGTTTCCTTGCCCGTTTAAGCTTTTGAATCACCCTTTTCATGACTCCCAGGGTAGGTTGTACCTCCTCCACTAGGCTAAGGGATGAAATGTCTTCATTCTCCATGTCTTGGTCTAGCCATCCTTCTAGTGGGTATGGACACATCATTTCCTGCACATATTCATCAATTAACTCATCATTAGTGTCAAGAAAATATAAAGTATCATCAAAATCAAGAGAATGTCGTATGGCTTCAGCGAGGCAGTAAGTAAGCTTGTTGTCACCAACTCTCAAAGTTAATTCTCCACCATCTATGTCAATAAGTGTTTTGGAGCTGCGCAAGAATAGTCTCCCAAGTATTAATGGAACCTCGACATCCTCATCTACATCCAACACTACAAAATCCGCAGGAAAGATATTCTTGTCGACCTTCACAAGAACGTCCTCAATGATACCCCTCGGATGTCTAACTGATTGGTCGATTAGTTGTAGCATCATCCGAGTGAGTCTAGGCTCTCCCAAGCCTAGCTTTTGAAAGAATGTGCAAGGCATAAAGTTGAGGCTTTCTCTTAAGTTCGCCAATGCCTTTTCTTCACCCAAATCACCAATGTTACTGTTTATATATAAAAAAAAATAAAAAAATAAAAAAAAAATAAAATATATATATATATATAATAATAACAATACATGTCCTAATTTAAATCAAAATTATAAAATATTTAAATCTCACGGTCAGCCAAGAGTACAGATCTCGAGGCGATCAAAATACACAAATCCTAGGATCAGCCGAGAGCACAGATCTCGAGGTGATCTAAAATATCCAAATATCAAGATCAGCCAAGAGCACAGATCTCGAGGCGATCTAAAAAAAATAAATAAATATATATCCAAATATCAAGATTATCCAAGAGCACAGATCTCGAGGCGATCTAAAGATTTTCAAATATCAAGATTGTCCAAGAGCACAGATCTCGAGGCAATCTAAAAGATCCAAATATCAAGATCAACCAAGAGCACAGATCTCGAGGTGATCTAAAAGATTCAAATATCAAAATCAGCCAAGAGCACAGATCTCAAGGCGATCTAAAATACACAAATTCTAAGATCAGCCAAGAGCACAGATCTCGAGGCAATCTAAAAGATCCAAATATCAAGATCAACCAAGAGCACAGATCTCGAGGTGATCTAAAAGATTCAAATATCAAAATCAGCCAAGAGCACAGATCTCAAGGCGATCTAAAATACACAAATCCTAAGATCAGCCAAGAGCACAGATCTCGAGGCGATCAAAATATTCAAATCCTAAGATCAACCGGGGGCACATATCTCAAGGCGATCAAAATATTTAAACCCCAAAGCGATTCCTGTCCCAAGATCAAACATGGGTACAAATCACGAGGCAAAAAAAAAAATTAAATTAAATTAAATTAAATAAAAAATATATCAATATCATACAACATAAAATATATATATATATATATATATATATATATATATATATATATATATATATATATATATATATAATCAAATCAAATCAAATCAAATTAAATGTATAAAAATAAAAAAAATAAAATAATAATAATAATAAATAAAATAATATAAATATAAAAAAAATCGATGAAGAATATATAAAATCAAATCAAATCAGATAAAAAAAATATATAGTAATACAAAATAAAATAAAATAATATTAAAAAAAATCGAATAAAATAATAATAAAACAAAATCAAATAAGATAATATATATATAAATAAAATCCGATAATATATAAAATAAAATAATAACCATAAAATAATAAATAAAATAAAACAATCAAAATAAATCAAATCGGATAAAGGTATAAAATAAATAAAATCAGATAATATGTATATATATATATAAAATAAAATAAAATAATAATATAATAAAACAAACAAATCAAATAAATATGTAATAATAATAAATAATAAAATAAAACGAAATAAACTTAATTATAATAATAATAATAATAATAATGATGATGATAATAAAGAATATAATATATATATATTTATATATAGATAACGATAAATATAATGGTAAACAAAATAATAATAATAATAATAATAATAATAATAATATAAAAAAATTATTAAAAAATAAATAAATAAATAAATAAATATATAAAAAAAATCGTCGTGGCGCGCCGTGGTTCCTCACGATCAGCACAACCGCCCGACCACGTTCGCCTCACCACCATGCAACCTCCCGGCCTCACGATCGCCTCTCCATCATGCAACCGCCCACGGGCTTTTAAAAGGAAGGAAGAATTGAAATGAGAAGGGACCGAACATACAGAAGACAAAGGAGAGCGAAGAAAAGAGAGAAAAGGAAGAAGAAACTGAAGAGAAGATTTGAAGAAGAAGAAGGTGCTTCTCCCCTCCTGTACCTACATAAATATCCATATATATATATATATAAAAGGAAAGGTCGCTGCCGTTGCCCGTCGCCGTGGCTGTTAACATGAGCGAGGGTGGAATACCCCTCGCTCGCCTGGCCTTTGATTTAAAGTCCTGTTGTTGCTGTCTGCCGAGGTTGCTGCCGTCGCCGTGGCTGCCAACGTGAGCGAGAGTGGAATACCCCTCGCTCACTTGATTTAAAGTCCTACTGCTGTTGTCAACGTTGCTGCCACCATCACTTGTTGCCGTTGTTGTCGTTGCTTGTCGAACGAGGGTGGAATATCCCTTGCTCGCAAGCCGCTGATGATGCTCATCCTTAGAGAAGGTAAAGGAATTGAGACGATGATGATTGCCTCTGATGCTGCCTTGCTAGATTAAAGAAGACGCCTGTGAATGTTTGGCTTGCATCTGAAATCGCTAGAGCTCGAGAAGATTGACAAGGCTCGGGCGAGTGTGCTTGTCGGGACAGCCATGGGTGATCTCACAAAGTCCTAGCTCTCATAAAAAAAAAATAAATAAATAAGAAATGACAGATAAGAGGTGGTGATCAAAGAGATAGCGGTGGTCCTGATCAAGTGCATATTACTGTGAGCACAGTATCATGGATGACACCCTACAAGAGGAAGAAGTATGGTCTCTGCTCAACATGGCTTGCCGGACTTGATTCTCATAGCAATACAGGAGTTTACATCCCTGCATGGATCCGCCGAGGACTCCTCCCACCTCCCCCACCATATGTTCCTCTAATACTTGTCGGACCAGGAACCGGCTGTGCACCATTTCGTGCATTTGTGGAAGAACGGGCGGTCCAAAGTTTGAAGGGTCCTACAGCTCCGGCTCTATTTTTTTTTTTTGGCTGTCGGAATGAGGACAAGGATTTCCTCTACAAAGATTTCTGGTTTTCTCATACTCAAGAACACGTTGTCCTCTCCGCACAGCACGGTGGAGGTTTCTCTGTTGCTTTCTCAAGAGACCAACCCCATAAGATCAAAGAAGAGAGTAAAAAGTTTTTTTTTCGACTCTTGGGTGAAGGAGCCTCTATCTATATAGCAGGATCTTTGACGAAAATGCCAGCAGGTGTGACATCAGCCATCGAAGAAATTATTTCTAAAGAAGCCGGAATCACAAACGAATCAGCTGTTCTGTGGCTGAGACGTTTGGAGAAGGCTGGAAGGTTTTACATTGAGGCATGGTCATAAGTTTTTTTTTCAAAATAAGGATATTTGTCTTTCTGGTTGAAAAGGTTTGCATTTCTCTGAGCAACCATGAAGAGGCCTTGAAAAGTGGGAAGCATATTATGGTGCTTTTAAGATCTTGTAACACTATCTGACTCAGTTTATTTTAGTTGGAGTAATGACTTAAGGTGTTGCATACTTCATGTATTATTTGAGTGTACTCAATAAAATTTCCTGTGTATACTCTTGAAGATGATTTAACGACAATCATCAATTCATCTTAAAAAAAAAAAAAAAAAAAAAATCAGCTCATGATTGGCCAGCAACTTAAGACTTTCGAGTGACAAGCGTCAAGACATAGCTCATCACTGTGTTCAATCCATCTATCATTAGAAAGATTTGATTGCCTTTATTACTTCCATATATCAAAGCAAGAATTTCATGAAACTTATGAATTAATAAAGGCTACAAATTTCTAGTATGACTATAAATGCAATCAAGTTGATATATGTGTTGTTGGACTGCCTGGAAGAAACAAGTTACATTTCAACTAATCAAGAAGCTATCCATACCTGGCTGCCCATTATCTCATGGATATAAATTATCTGAGTGATGTTAAAGAGAAGAAGACTCCAATAGTGAAAGTAGAGTGAGAAGAGACACTATGTAAAATGAATAGTTTTGGAATGCAAGCATAGTTTTGGATAGATAAGCATACAAGCAAAGAATGCACATGGCATATGGTTTCATGTACAAGAGGGACCCGCCATTACCCATGCATGCATAGTTTTGGAATCAACTTTCATGCAAAAATAATAATAGTAAAAAATAAAAAAAAATAAAAAAATAAAAAAAAAAGCTAAAGGACATGGAGATAAGCATTGTGAATTGATGAAATCATGACATGTGTTGGATAGAGTTGTTCTCATATTAATGAGTTAAGGGTGATGGTGGAAATATGATATAAGAAGTAAATAAATAAAATAAAATGATGATGATCACGTATCATATGCTCACGTATACCAATAAATAAATAAATAAATAAAGCCCTATCATTAAAGGGAGGCATATTGGATAGATTTTTTTTTTTGGATTATCACAAAAGCTCAGGAAGGCAAAGTGCTAGCAGGTAAAAATTCATGGGTTAGAGCATAAAATTAAGTAACAATACAGTAGATGGTGCTTATTCAGTAACAAGTAAGAAATGGGTACTCTAGCATCCAAGCTTGAATATTAACTTGGTACAGAACAGTTTACAAGGTACGAACATGTGGTTGATCAATGAGGACTTGCGCAAATGTGTCAAGTTTGATATTCTTTAGGATTCAAACAGCCTTTCTTTTATTTGAAGTAGCATCACTGGCTAGTCAATAATTAAATACCCATCCTTGAGAAATGATGAAATATGCATTCTGAAGAAAACATAAGCGTGTTCATACTGAGGCGATACCAAGAATGTTTATCTCAAAGCAGCGACAAATTTCAAGGTGATAATGAGATATACATCTCAATGCAGCAACGAGGCAGGCAACATTGTGACGAGGCACAGGCAGCGACATATGAGTGATATAATTATATGTCTATATATATAAAAGTTATATATAATAAATAAATAATGGAATCTATAATTTTTTTTGTCTTTACTTGTACTCGAGCTCTTAATCGGAGGTTCCCAAGATTTTAATCTGGGGTAATTAATAATAGAGGCTTGCCTCTATTAGGAATGGAAGAGTCCACAAAAATAAAATAAAAATAAATAACATTTGTGATTCGATATATCACCTGGTGTCTCTTCACCGACACGATGCCAGGGTGCGTATTTTCGATCCCACAAATTCTGGCACGCCCGGTGGGGACACTTTTAATTCCTCCTCCCATCTTTGAGGCAAAAGTACAAGTAAAGACATTACTTCTTATAACTCATATATAAAATTAATATTTATATTGTTATTGCAGGTTTAATGGCGTTTAAGAGTTCAATAGCACCAGGAAGCCCTAAGCTGACAATCTTCCTCGGAGAAGGAGCTGAAGTCCAACTACCCAATTGTGTTTTCAACACTGGAGCTGCTGGAGCTGAAATGAGATTCGGCACAATCTCTGACTCTGTACAATTTGTGAAAAGAACTCCGTCTCTGGAGGAAAACTTGACTGTCCCACGACTTCCATCCAGGGGCCGTCGCCCAAATGTCATTGTTCCTGCATTTGAGAAGAATGTATTCGATGAGAAACCAAGAACTACTGTTTTTCAGAGGCTGTCATGTCCTAAGAAGATAGTTTCTACAGATGATGAAGACGATGAGCCCACTTTCACTATTACTGCCAAAGGGAAAGAAAGTGGGATTTTTCGATTCGAGGAAATTAAGCCCAGGAAGAGTGTGTTTTCAAGGCTGACTCCAAGGAAAATGAAAATGCGAAATTATAACTTAAATTTTGTGTCATTTCAAGATCAAAAAGATAATCGAATGGGTTCATTCAAAAATTCCTTTGGACCACTCAACATGGTGAAGAAGAACGCAACCACTGTTGAACTGCGTTACCAGCCATATGAAAAGAAAGGCGGTAGACCCCCAAAATCTCACAAAAATTTCTTTGGCAACAATATTTATAAGATGTATGCAGAATCGAAGAAATTGCAATCAACCCAAATGAGGCCAAGAGAATTCTACCAAAAGAAGAGACAGTTAGTGCTGAGTGCACGAAAAACTGTCTTTGATCGAATCACTTTGCCAGGTGATCAAATTTCAAAACAGCAAACTTTACAGAGTCAAGCTTCAGTTTCTTACTCAAAGTTTGACAGAAAGAACAGGAGTGAAGATGAAGATATGTCCGTTGGAGATGGAGATGTGGAAGTACACACTGTCCGTATGATTACCGAAGCTCGGGGAGATCCGACAGCTGAACAAGAACAACCAGGGCCAGTCACAAGATCTCGTAGACGTGCACCAGATTCTCAAAGCATGCTTAGAGAAGAAAGTTCAAGCCATGTTCCACATGATGCACCAAAAGATTACAAAGAAGCAGACCCTCCAAACGAAGATGATGAAGATGAACCAGTTTTTGGTATAGACCAGAACAACATCCTGGAAAATCGGGAAGCAGAATACAAGAAGATGAATGAAAATATGATGATGTTAATGGATACAGTGTTCCAAATGCAAAAACAAATGGCATCCTTGATGGCAAATCACCCTGAACAGGTACAGAAGTCAAATAATCCAATCCATCAACCAAAAGAGACTGTTCAAGCAGTAGGGCCAGGAGAAACAACAAGTATTCCTATCCAAGAACATTCGGTTGTAATGACCAGAGAGGAGATACAACAGATGGTGGCTACTGAACTAAAAAATGTCAAAAATAGCGAGATAAGAGTTGATAGTGACAAACCTTATCCTAGCTATCATGATTTGGTTCCTTATCCCAAAGGATACAATGTGCCTAAATTCAAACAATTCAATGGGATTGGTAATCCTGATCAACACTTGGCCCATTTTGTAACAGCATGTGGAGACACAAGTGCAAAACCATCACTTCTCCTCAGACAATTTTCTGCCAGTCTCACAGGAGTTGCATTTGAGTGGTATGCAAGTTTGCAACCTGAATCGATTCAGAATTGGCAACAGATGAAAGATGCATTTCGAATACGGTTTGGAGGTGTCAGTGATAAGATTACAATAGCTGATCTTGCAGCCACTCGCCAAAACAAAGATGAGAAAGTAGTTGACTATATTATGAGATGGAGAAACCTGAGTATTAAATGTGAACAACCCCTGGATCAACCTCAAGCAGTGGGATTGTTACTCGGGAACATTGACAGCTGGATGGCACCTTTCTTAAGTACGTCTGGCATCACAACATTTCAAGAGTTGATTTCACAAGCCAAGAAATTGGAAAGGACTAGCCCGAGGGTGTTGTCTAATTTCCAAACTTCCAAATTTGACAAGCCTAAAAAGTCAGAAGGTGTCAAGTACATTGCTACAACCTTCAATGTTGATAAAGGAAAAGGCACAATAGAGCCACATAAACCAGAACAAGCTATGCCACCTACCTTAGGTGCGCCTGGAAATGAATCAAGGTCCATTCTCTCTTTGAAGGAGAGGATGAACAAAAAGTACTCTTTCCGAAGAGATAAAGTGCTAAAAATTTTTAAAGATGCTGTGAATGGAGGCCTACAACTGCCTGAGTGCAAAAGACCTGAAGAACAGAGTAAGAAAGATCATCCTAATTATTGCCCGTATCATAGAGTGTTGGGGCATACAATCGAAGACTGCTATGTTTTTAAAGATTGGCTTGAACGTCAATATCAAGAAGGGAAGATCACACTCTCCAAGAGTGTCCTTTTGGAACAGCCTGCTGAACATATCCGATATGTGACAACCCCAGACTATGAGGAATTATCCCAAGGAGAAGTCACAGTGGTGGGTAATAAAATAATGCTCCCATCAATATTTGATGGTAAACCTCCTTCTGTTCCAGAAGAATTGTGGGAAGTATTCATATCCAAAAAATCAAAGAAGATGTTGAAGAAGTTGGCTGAACTCCCAGGAATCAAATGGAGAAATGTCGAGAAACCCCCCAAAGGGCTTCCAATAAAGCAAACTAAGAAGAAAAATAAGAAGAAGAAACAGAACCGTGAAAACTCAAAGCACAAAAAGTCCATCATAGAAAAATATATTGATTCTCTCGAAGAATATGAACAGAAGGAAAGGGTGTTGATCACTCTTAAAGACTATTTCCCTCAAGAGGTTGAAGAGTTACTTGAGGAATTAGTTGAAGAAAATGATGAAATAGTGCAGGTGGAAACTTGTAGGGCTATTTCTGGAGTTGAATACCCTACATATGATCAAGATGATGATGAGGACAGTTTTTCTGAGTCGGAAGAGCTGTATGATCGCCATGGTCGGCCTTACATCAGCAAGAAGCAGCAAAAGAAGACAGCATTCAGAGAAAGGGTAAAGAAGGCAAATGCCAAACTCTCAGAGCCACAATATTCAGAAAAGCCAAAGAAACCATACTATACTCCAAAAGCCCCGAAATATAAAGTCTTGAGAAAAGTGATGCCTGCTAAAGAAATCTCTTCTTTCATTCAAAAAGTGACGGAGGAATCAGCTAACAGGCTAATGCAACTGCATATCACTGATAATGGATGGGATGAATCTGGGAGATATCCTCCAGAGTCAACAGGCGATAATTTTGATCAAGAAATTGTGAAGCCTACATCCTCAGTAATAAATGTCAAGGACAAGTCCATTCCTTCAGACATTGAAATCAGAAAAGACAAAAGAAGAGAGCTTTTTAATCGAGCCATGGAAGAAGGGTTAGACTTACCCAAGCCCAAAAGGCCTTGTTTGATGCATTTGGACAACCACCCAAATTACTGTCCATATCACCGACTTGTGGGACATACTATAGAAGATTGTCGAAATTTTCAAAAATGGCTACAAAAGCAAGTCTCCGTGGGAAACTTGGAGTTGAATGATGATTTCGAAGAGAGAGGTGTTTGTTACACCATTGCATGCCAGGAAAGTTCTGATGATGAGTTAAATTTTCCAGATGAAGAGAATGAGGTATCCTACCATGTACATCAAATGCAGCTTAGAACTGGCAAGTTACTCCAATCAAGACAAGCTTCCAATTCTAATGATAAAAATAAAGGGAAGATGATAGAAGAGGAGAATGTCTCACCAAAGAAACCCTTGAAGAAACCAGACTACAATATCTTAGCACACTTGAAGAAAGTCCCAGCTCTACTCAGCATGTATGACGCACTGATGATGTCAGCAGAAGTCAGAGAATCTTTAATACATGCTCTACAAAACCCTGAGGAGTATCAGGCTTATTTTGCTGAAATAAACATGACAGAAGCTCTGTACGCAACACATACACTTTCAGTATCATTCACTGATGAAGACTTATTACTTGGAACTGCAGAGCACAATAGACCATTGTATGTGACAGGGTCTTGTGATGGGATAAAGATCAATCGAATTCTTGTTGACCCAGGGTCTTCTTTAAACCTAATGACCCTCAATACTCTTCGGGCATTAGCTCTGGAAGTATGCCATTTATCTCCAGAAAGGATCATCATTCAAGGCTTTAATCAGCATAGTCAGAAGGCATTGGGATCTATCACTCTCCCAATCAAGTTTGGAAAGATCATGTCTGATGTGAAGTTTCATGTGATCGATGCCGATGCTTCATACAAAGCTTTGTTGGGTAGGCCATGGATTCATGAAAATCGGATGGTCCCATCAACCCTTCATCAGTGCATGAAGTATATGGTGGATGGAGAAGAACATAGAATTGATGGTGAAATTCAACCCTTCGGTGTCCATGAAATACATTATGAGGACGCCAAATACTATCTCGGTGTCTCCAAAAGGGGCAAAACATTAAACTCAAAGGAAAAGTCATTGGTGAAATCATCTAAGGCTATACCAATACCTGAAAAGAATGAATCAACATTGCCTCACTATGGTAGTGATACTGAATCTTCAGAAGATGAAAGTGACACAAGTCAAACTAGAGGGTCTGCCCAAGAATGTACATTGCATATCACAAGGGTTCCAGATGGTCTCTGTAAATCCCTAGATGATTTGAAGGTTGATACAGTCGAGCAATTGAAGACATTCTATGTGCCAGCTCGAAATGAGAATGAAAGAGGTATCCTCTTCTACAAAGTTAAAAATAACAAAATTTCAAGTGATGATGTTATACACATTGAACAAGAAGACGATGGTGAAGTACAACCTATAAACTTCCCAAGCCAGTACCCTAATAAACTCAGAAAGATAGTTGAAGAGTTTGGGGGCAAAATAAACTGGTCAAAGAAATCATATCAAAATTTTCATCAACTATGGAACCATTCTCATCCAGACAAGAGAGGGGTAGGTTATTTTGAATCTTCCAGGCATTCGTGTTACATGATGGAGTCTAAGGAAGAAGAAGATGTTAAAATGAAAAGTGCACCACCTGAATTAGAGGATGGTGGTCAAGCAACAATCGATGAGTTAATTGAAATCAACTTGGGAAGTGATGAAGACCCGAGGCCAACTTTCTTAAGTACACAACTGACGGAAGAACAAAAAGAATCTTTCAAGGCTCTTTTGAAAGAATATATTGATTGTTTTGCCTGGAGCTACAATGAGATGCCAGGGTTGGAGAATGAGGTAGCTGTTCACAGATTGGCTATTGATCCCAGTGTTACTCCAATTAAACAGGCCCCAAGAAAGATGAAATTTGATTTAGAAGAGAAAGTAATAGAAGAAACAAAGAAGTTGATAGAAGCAAACTTTATCAGGGAAGAAAAATACCCAGATTGGGTTGCCAGTATAGTACCTGTGAAGAAAAAGAATGGGCAAATACGGATATGTGTTGATTTCAGAGATTTGAACAAAGCATGTCCCAAAGATGATTTTCCTCTACCAGTCATGGAGATCATGATCGACAATACCTCAGGGTATGAGATGTTCTCCTTTATGGATGGATACTCAGGGTATAATCAAATTAAGATGCACCCAGATGATGAGAAAAATACTGCCTTCCGAACACCTATGGGCATATATTGTTACAGGGTGATGCCTTTTGGCTTGAAGAATGCAGGGGCAACATATCAAAGGGCTATGACCAGAATATTTGATGATTTGATTCATAAGGTCGTCGAATGTTATGTTGATGATCTGGTAGTGAAAACAAATTCAAAAGATAAACATCTTGAAGATTTGAGAACCGTTTTCAGACGCATCAGAGAATATAAATTGAAGATGAACCCAATGAAATGCGCCTTCGGAGTCTTATCAGGAAAATTTTTGGGTTTCATTGTGAGATATCGTGGGATAGAAGTAGACCCTTCTAAGATAAAGGCAATTTTGGAAATGCCGCCACCACAGACATTGAAGCAGTTGCGGTCTTTTTAAGGGCGTTTAGCATATATCAGAAGATTCATTTCCAACTTATCAGGAAGATGCAAGCCTTTTTCCAAGCTGGTTAAGAAAAATATGCCTTTTAAGTGGGATGCTGAATGTCAAAAAGCTTTTGAAGATATTAAGCAGTATTTGCTGAATCCACCAGTATTAGCAGCACCAATTTCAGGAAAGCCACTAATCCTATATACTGCTGCTTTAGAAGGGTCATTGGGAGCTATGCTAGCTCAAAACAATGAAGATGGCAAAGAAAATGCATTGTATTACCTTAGCAGAATGTTGATAGGAGCTGAGAGTAAATATACACCCATTGAAAAGCATTGCTTGGCCTTAGTGTTTGCAGTGAAGAAATTGAGACATTATTTGCTGGCGCACAAAATTATTCTCATATCAAAAATTGATCCTCTAAAATATCTCATGACGAGGCCACTGCTCACAGGAAGACTTGCAAAATGGACATTGATCCTAATGGAGTTCGATATAACATACACTCCGCAAAAAGCTATTAAGGGGCAAGCGCTAGCAGATTTCTTGGCGGCACATCCTCTCTCTGATGATTCACCCCTAAATTATAATCTTCCTGATGAAGAGACGCTGACAGTAAAAGAAGCAGAATGGCGACTATACTTTGATGGAGCGTCATCCATAAAGCCAGCACTTAGATCTGAGATTCCACGAATCAAAGCTGGGATAGGGCTTGTGTTTGTTACACCAGAAGGAGGAATCCTTAGATATGCACTTTCTCTTACAGAGCCATGCACAAATAATGAAGCAGAATATGAAGCTCTAATAGCTGGTTTGGAATTGGCAATTAAAATGGAAATTCAACATATCCATATATTCGGCGACTCGCAACTCATTATCAAGCAAATTGAAGGAGAATACAAAATATACAAAGCTGAACTTCTTAAATACTATAGGAAGGTCAAAATGTTAATGAAGAAAATTCCTCAAGTGCAACTGGAGAGAGTTTCAAGATCAGAAAATGGAGAAGCTGATTCTTTGGCAAGAATAGCGAAGGAGCTGGCAAATCCAGATCATGATGAAGTTCAAATCACTATAAGAAATAGAAGACCCATAAGTACAATCCTCAACGATGTCGAAGAAGAAAATATTGAAGGAAGCAGGGAAGTCTTCACTCTCGAAATGCCAGAAGAAGATTGGAGGCAACCATTCATGGAATATTTGAAATATGATAAATTGCCTGGGGATAAATCAGAAAGCCTTCAAATAAAACGAAGAGCTCTAAGATTCACCCTTATTAATGACATGTTGTACCGCAGATCATATGATCAGCTGCTCCTGCGATGTCTTTCATATGAAGAAGCAAAAGAAGTCATGCATGATACACATTCCGGGATATGTGGTGCACACCAGTCGGGACCCAAGATGCGACTCAAGATTAAGCGCATGGGATATTATTGGCCAACCATGGTTAGAGATTGCATTGAATATGCTAAAAAATACCATCTATGTCAAATTCATGGGGATTTTATTCATCAACATCCGAATCCCTTGCATCCCACAGTCTCTTCATGGCCTTTTGAGATATGGGGGACAGATGTGATTGGCCCCATTGAGCCTCCATCATCTTCCGGGCATCGATTTATATTGGCTGCAACAGACTATTTCTCTAGATGGGCAGAGGCTATTCCTTTACGAGAAGTAAAGACTGAAAACATCATAAAATTTTTCAGAGAAAATATCCTATACAGGTTTGGAACTCCAAGAAGAATTATCTCAGATAATGGCCCTGCTTTCAAAAGCTTCAAAATTGGAAGATTTGCACAGCATCACAAAATAGACTGGAGGTATACCTCCATCTATAATGCGAGAGCAAATGGATTGGCGGAAGCATTTAACAAAACGCTCTCAAAATTGCTAAAGAAGGCTGTGTCCAAAAATAAAAAGGATTGGCATAACAGACTTTTTGAGATGCTATGGGCATATCGTACCACGTACAGGACTCCAACACAGTGTACACCATATTCTTTAGTGTTTGGAACTGAAGCAGTCCTACCCCTTGAAATTCAAATACCTTCATTAAGAATGGCGTTGCAGAATGAAATGTCAAATGAAGATAATGTTCGACTTCGCTTAGATGAGTTAGACTCTCTTGATGAAAAAAGGATAGAAGTACAACAAAATCTTGAAGTTTACAAAGCAAAGATGTCCCAAGCCTATAATAAGTTGGCTAGATTTCGCACATTTACAAAAGGAGAAATGGTTCTTGTCCTTAGAAGACCTATCATCACCAACAAGCGAGCCGGGGGCAAATTCAAAGCAAATTGGGAAGGCCCATATGTTGTGGAAATCGTTTACGAAGGAGGCGCATACCAACTCATTGATGCGAATGGAGAAAGACCCATGCCACCTATCAATGGTCGTTTTTTAAAGAAATATTATGTATGATGTAAAATGTTTGTCTATGACGGAATGTCTGGTCCCTTTAAATGTAAAAAGGGTTGACCGGTCATGTACGATTTGAATGTACTTCCTGAGGCAAAACATTGACCTTTGTATACTTTTGTCTATGATGAAATGAATGCCATGTTATCTCAAAGTTTTATTTTCATGAAGCAATAACATGTTTGGCCATGAAATATCAAAAAAAAATTTGGAGTTCCTACTTCTCTCACTCAATCACACTAAAATTCTTCATGAGAGAAGTATGAAGGGGGCATTTGTTTATATATAAAAAAAATAAAAAAATAAAAAAAAAATAAAATATATATATATATATAATAATAACAATACATGTCCTAATTTAAATCAAAATTATAAAATATTTAAATCTCACGGTCAGCCAAGAGTACAGATCTCGAGGCGATCTAAAAAAAATAAATAAATATATATCCAAATATCAAGATTATCCAAGAGCACAGATCTCGAGGCGATCTAAAGATTTTCAAATATCAAGATTGTCCAAGAGCACAGATCTCGAGGCAATCTAAAAGATCCAAATATCAAGATCAACCAAGAGCACAGATCTCGAGGTGATCTAAAAGATTCAAATATCAAAATCAGCCAAGAGCACAGATCTCAAGGCGATCTAAAATACACAAATTCTAAGATCAGCCAAGAGCACAGATCTCGAGGCAATCTAAAAGATCCAAATATCAAGATCAACCAAGAGCACAGATCTCGAGGTGATCTAAAAGATTCAAATATCAAAATCAGCCAAGAGCACAGATCTCAAGGCGATCTAAAATACACAAATCCTAAGATCAGCCAAGAGCACAGATCTCGAGGCGATCAAAATATTCAAATCCTAAGATCAACCGGGGGCACATATCTCAAGGCGATCAAAATATTTAAACCCCAAAGCGATTCCTGTCCCAAGATCAAACATGGGTACAAATCACGAGGCAAAAAAAAAAATTAAATTAAATTAAATTAAATAAAAAATATATCAATATCATACAACATAAAATATATATATATATATATATATATATATATATATATATATATATATATATATATATATATATATAATCAAATCAAATCAAATCAAATTAAATGTATAAAAATAAAAAAATAAAATAATAATAATAATAAATAAAATAATATAAATATAAAAAAAATCGATGAAGAATATATAAAATCAAATCAAATCAGATAAAAAAAATATATAGTAATACAAAATAAAATAAAATAATATTAAAAAAAATCGAATAAAATAATAATAAAACAAAATCAAATAAGATAATATATATATAAATAAAATCCGATAATATATAAAATAAAATAATAACCATAAAATAATAAATAAAATAAAACAATCAAAATAAATCAAATCGGATAAAGGTATAAAATAAATAAAATCAGATAATATGTATATATATATATAAAATAAAATAAAATAATAATATAATAAAACAAACAAATCAAATAAATATGTAATAATAATAAATAATAAAATAAAACGAAATAAACTTAATTATAATAATAATAATAATAATAATGATGATGATAATAAAGAATATAATATATATATATTTATATATAGATAACGATAAATATAATGGTAAACAAAATAATAATAATAATAATAATAATAATAATAATATAAAAAAATTATTAAAAAATAAATAAATAAATAAATAAATATATAAAAAAAATCGTCGTGGCGCGCCGTGGTTCCTCACGATCAGCACAACCGCCCGACCACGTTCGCCTCACCACCATGCAACCTCCCGGCCTCACGATCGCCTCTCCATCATGCAACCGCCCACGGGCTTTTAAAAGGAAGGAAGAATTGAAATGAGAAGGGACCGAACATACAGAAGACAAAGGAGAGCGAAGAAAAGAGAGAAAAGGAAGAAGAAACTGAAGAGAAGATTTGAAGAAGAAGAAGGTGCTTCTCCCCTCCTGTACCTACATAAATATCCATATATATATATATATAAAAGGAAAGGTCGCTGCCGTTGCCCGTCGCCGTGGCTGTTAACATGAGCGAGGGTGGAATACCCCTCGCTCGCCTGGCCTTTGATTTAAAGTCCTGTTGTTGCTGTCTGCCGAGGTTGCTGCCGTCGCCGTGGCTGCCAACGTGAGCGAGAGTGGAATACCCCTCGCTCACTTGATTTAAAGTCCTACTGCTGTTGTCAACGTTGCTGCCACCATCACTTGTTGCCGTTGTTGTCGTTGCTTGTCGAACGAGGGTGGAATATCCCTTGCTCGCAAGCCGCTGATGATGCTCATCCTTAGAGAAGGTAAAGGAATTGAGACGATGATGATTGCCTCTGATGCTGCCTTGCTAGATTAAAGAAGACGCCTGTGAATGTTTGGCTTGCATCTGAAATCGCTAGAGCTCGAGAAGATTGACAAGGCTCGGGCGAGTGTGCTTGTCGGGACAGCCATGGGTGATCTCACAAAGTCCTAGCTCTCATAAAAAAAAAATAAATAAATAAGAAATGACAGATAAGAGGTGGTGATCAAAGAGATAGCGGTGGTCCTGATCAAGTGCATATTACTGTGAGCACAGTATCATGGATGACACCCTACAAGAGGAAGAAGTATGGTCTCTGCTCAACATGGCTTGCCGGACTTGATTCTCATAGCAATACAGGAGTTTACATCCCTGCATGGATCCGCCGAGGACTCCTCCCACCTCCCCCACCATATGTTCCTCTAATACTTGTCGGACCAGGAACCGGCTGTGCACCATTTCGTGCATTTGTGGAAGAACGGGCGGTCCAAAGTTTGAAGGGTCCTACAGCTCCGGCTCTATTTTTTTTTTTTGGCTGTCGGAATGAGGACAAGGATTTCCTCTACAAAGATTTCTGGTTTTCTCATACTCAAGAACACGTTGTCCTCTCCGCACAGCACGGTGGAGGTTTCTCTGTTGCTTTCTCAAGAGACCAACCCCATAAGATCAAAGAAGAGAGTAAAAAGTTTTTTTTTCGACTCTTGGGTGAAGGAGCCTCTATCTATATAGCAGGATCTTTGACGAAAATGCCAGCAGGTGTGACATCAGCCATCGAAGAAATTATTTCTAAAGAAGCCGGAATCACAAACGAATCAGCTGTTCTGTGGCTGAGACGTTTGGAGAAGGCTGGAAGGTTTTACATTGAGGCATGGTCATAAGTTTTTTTTTCAAAATAAGGATATTTGTCTTTCTGGTTGAAAAGGTTTGCATTTCTCTGAGCAACCATGAAGAGGCCTTGAAAAGTGGGAAGCATATTATGGTGCTTTTAAGATCTTGTAACACTATCTGACTCAGTTTATTTTAGTTGGAGTAATGACTTAAGGTGTTGCATACTTCATGTATTATTTGAGTGTACTCAATAAAATTTCCTGTGTATACTCTTGAAGATGATTTAACGACAATCATCAATTCATCTTAAAAAAAAAAAAAAAAAAAAATCAGCTCATGATTGGCCAGCAACTTAAGACTTTCGAGTGACAAGCGTCAAGACATAGCTCATCACTGTGTTCAATCCATCTATCATTAGAAAGATTTGATTGCCTTTATTACTTCCATATATCAAAGCAAGAATTTCATGAAACTTATGAATTAATAAAGGCTACAAATTTCTAGTATGACTATAAATGCAATCAAGTTGATATATGTGTTGTTGGACTGCCTGGAAGAAACAAGTTACATTTCAACTAATCAAGAAGCTATCCATACCTGGCTGCCCATTATCTCATGGATATAAATTATCTGAGTGATGTTAAAGAGAAGAAGACTCCAATAGTGAAAGTAGAGTGAGAAGAGACACTATGTAAAATGAATAGTTTTGGAATGCAAGCATAGTTTTGGATAGATAAGCATACAAGCAAAGAATGCACATGGCATATGGTTTCATGTACAAGAGGGACCCGCCATTACCCATGCATGCATAGTTTTGGAATCAACTTTCATGCAAAAATAATAATAGTAAAAAATAAAAAAAAATAAAAAAATAAAAAAAAAAGCTAAAGGACATGGAGATAAGCATTGTGAATTGATGAAATCATGACATGTGTTGGATAGAGTTGTTCTCATATTAATGAGTTAAGGGTGATGGTGGAAATATGATATAAGAAGTAAATAAATAAAATAAAATGATGATGATCACGTATCATATGCTCACGTATACCAATAAATAAATAAATAAATAAAGCCCTATCATTAAAGGGAGGCATATTGGATAGATTTTTTTTTTTGGATTATCACAAAAGCTCAGGAAGGCAAAGTGCTAGCAGGTAAAAATTCATGGGTTAGAGCATAAAATTAAGTAACAATACAGTAGATGGTGCTTATTCAGTAACAAGTAAGAAATGGGTACTCTAGCATCCAAGCTTGAATATTAACTTGGTACAGAACAGTTTACAAGGTACGAACATGTGGTTGATCAATGAGGACTTGCGCAAATGTGTCAAGTTTGATATTCTTTAGGATTCAAACAGCCTTTCTTTTATTTGAAGTAGCATCACTGGCTAGTCAATAATTAAATACCCATCCTTGAGAAATGATGAAATATGCATTCTGAAGAAAACATAAGCGTGTTCATACTGAGGCGATACCAAGAATGTTTATCTCAAAGCAGCGACAAATTTCAAGGTGATAATGAGATATACATCTCAATGCAGCAACGAGGCAGGCAACATTGTGACGAGGCACAGGCAGCGACATATGAGTGATATAATTATATGTCTATATATATAAAAGTTATATATAATAAATAAATAATGGAATCTATAATTTTTTTTGTCTTTACTTGTACTCGAGCTCTTAATCGGAGGTTCCCAAGATTTTAATCTGGGGTAATTAATAATAGAGGCTTGCCTCTATTAGGAATGGAAGAGTCCACAAAAATAAAATAAAAATAAATAACATTTGTGATTCGATATATCACCTGGTGTCTCTTCACCGACACGATGCCAGGGTGCGTATTTTCGATCCCACAGTTACAAGGAATGATAAAGCTTCTGGGGCTTTCTTCTTGCTCGGCATATTCTTTTGCAACACAACAGAGCAAGTAGCATCTAAGATCACAGATGCACTCTCCTCCAACTTCCTCTTATTGGTCAAGAGGTCTTTTAGGAACTTGGCATACTGTGGCATTTGAGATAACGCCTCCACAAATGGGATGTTGATGTGCAACTGCTTGAATTACCCCAAGAACTTCTTGTATTTCTCATCATTTTGATCATTCCTCAACCTTGAAGGATAAGGGACTCTTGGCTTGTAAGCTAGGGGTGCCACCTTCTTCTCCTTAGGTATCTTCTCAACCTCCACTTCCTTGGGTGGTTCATTCCTTGACTTCTCACTAGGGAGGTGATGAGTGCATTTTATATCGTGTTTTCATGCCCATTATTTTATCTTTTCCGTTGTTCTTTGGCATATTTGTTGTGTAGATTTGGTGCTATTCATGGTATTATGTTCATTTCGTAGGATTTGTTGGCCTGAGTTAATTTGGAATGAAATTGAGTGTGTTTCCTGCGTGTGCATCGACTGGAGATTAGAACTCGCTAACATAGGCATGACATGGTCGTGTCTGATCCACTAAAAATCCCAGCCTGGAGAGCAAAATAGCAAAATCCTGATACGGGAGTGTCCTAGGCAGAACGCGGTCACCACACGCTTGTGCCTGCGCTGCTAAAAATCTCAAGAAAACCCCTCTTTGGAGCGACACGGGTGCAGTGCTAGGTACACTATCATGTGCCAGTTGACACGGGGATCGCATGCCTATGTCCGAGCTGCTGAAAATCTCAGGAGTTTCTCTCTCATATTCCCTAGAAAAGTACACGGTCTAGACACATCCGTGTATAGACCGTGTGAGGCCCCGAAACTGCCTTTTTAACTCCAGAACTTAGGGTTTCTTTCTCATCTTTGTTCAGGGATTCTTCTCTCCACCGGAAGGACATTGATGAGATCGAAGATCAAGCTTCACCATACCACTTAAGGAGACAAAAGATGAGTTAGAGGTACCACAAGAGATGGGGTTAGTGCAAGGTCTCGGCAAGGAAGATCATCCAACGCGTAGAAGGGAGTCATATCTTCCTCCTCTTATTCTTTCAATATTCTTTCCTTGTTGTACCTGCCCATGAGGGGCTAACTGGCCATAGTGCCCAGGGTTGTGGACTTTGACAAATTGTAATGCTTATGCACTTGTTTCCATTTGTTCTGCGAAGTTCTAATTGATTTTTTTTTTAATCTTATGTTTCATAACTTGTTGTATTGGACGTACACAGTTGTTAGGGTAAAACTCGGTGCGTAGCTTACTTGTGAGCAACGTGCAGTTATCTTAGCAAACCTTGGTGTATTTGAGAACCCATAGATGCAACATTGCTTGTCAGCACACACCTATATCTTTGGAATGTATCTGGTAGACATTTAGGGCAAGATAGCATGCACTAGTCTTAGGGATCGCTCTGAGGGATTACTCTTGTATCGCCGAATACTAGATTCTAATCTCCTCCATTTCCACCTTTTCTATCTTTACTTTAGTGTTTTATCATTCAATCCATTTTCAGCTTGTGTTCACTAGACATCAGACGATCAATCAGTACTTTGAGTACAGTTTCCTGTGGTTCGACAACCCTATCCCTTCCGGGGTACCATTATATTATTTGCGTGCGACCTGTACACTTGTGGAGAATGCATCAAGTTTTTGGTGCCATTACCGAGGATTCTTGTCACTCTTAGCAACATTAGGACTTTGGTGATCTAGTTTGTGAATATTTTACTTTATTGTGAATATTCATTTTTCTTAGTTATTTGTTTCATTATTCTTTTTTTCCATTTTATTCTTGTTCTTGACTGCCTTATGAGCTTACATCTAATTACCTTGTCCACAGGCACAATTGTATGACTCGTGGGAGCACATCATCCCCACTGCTGAGCCCTAATCATGAACTTGAGAGAAATTTCAGAAGAAGAGTTAGATAAGTTAATCTAAGTGAGACAGGGTCAGTTGAGGTCAGTATTGAGGTTGATCAAGGGGGAGAGATGGCTGAAAATCAACAACAACAGAGTATTTATGAGTTTGCCAGGCCAAATTTTGATGGAACGGGATCAAGTATTGTTAGACCGCCTATTGCAGCTAATAATTTTGAACTGAAACCGAACTTCATTCAATGGTTGCAATAGGAATGCTACTTTGATGGTTTTCAGGATGAAGACCCGTATGAGCACCTCCGAAAATTTTTGGAAATCTGTGATACTTGCAAGATGAACAACGTCACCGTGGATGCCATCCGTTTGAGGTTATTCTCTTTTACCTTACGAGGGAGACCCAAATTGCAAGTCACCGACAGTTTCCTAGCACGGTACTTCCCTCCGGTGAAAATTACAAAGTTGAGTTGATATATCCTATTATCAGCAATGTGAGTCGGAGTCCTTGTATGATACTTTAGTGAGATACAAGGAGTTGTTGAGGAAGTGCCCGCCTCACGGAATTGTAGAATGGATGCAGATTCAAATTTTCTATAATGGTTTGAGTAATGCCACCAAGCAAATGCTTGATGCCGCTGCGGGAGGATATTTGTGCAACAAGCAACCGAGTGCCGCCTTCACTCTCATTGAGGAGATGACGAACAATGGCTACCAATGGAGTGTCGAACATAGCAAGCCGGTGAAATCCGCCGGTATTTATCAAGTGAATGCCGTTACCACACTTGCGGCACAAGTTGTGGCGATTGTCAAGCGACTTGATGCCATGCACATGCATTCCTCTAGTTCTAGGTCCTCTTGTAGCAGTTGGGGTCCTTCTAGTGAGATTGTTTGTCCTTCATCAACCGATTCGGGTATAGGACAAATGGAGCAAGTTGACTATGTGGGACACAACCGCCGATTCCAAAACAACCCATATAGCAACACCTACAACCCGGGATGGAGTAGCCATCCTAACTTTTTGTGGTGTCAGTCTGGACAAGGGCAAGAAGCACCGTAACCGCAACATGCTCTTCCTCCGCCGCAAGCACATTAGCCATCCTTCTCATCATCTTCAGAACCAACCCCCGACCTCACTAGCATGATGGCGAGGTTTATCAAGAGCACGAAATCCCGTTTTGCTAGTAATAAGGAGATGACTAGGAACATGATTGCGACAGTGATGAATTTGGAGCACCAAATGGCTCAAATGTCCAAGTTGCTAAAGGAAAGGTTGCCCGGGTCACTCCCGAGCAACACAGTGGTGAATCTGATAAATGGCTAACTGTACGTATTATTTATGTATGTTCGCATATTAATCAAGTATTTTTATATGTGTGGATGCCCGTTTTCGGTCTAAATTGGTTTATTTCGTGTTACAGGCATAGAAGTTACCGTGGGGATCTCGTCAGTGAGATTTTTAGAAGAAATCGGCAGGAAAAGACCATTTTTGAGTGGGGGCACTGTAGCAGCTATGTAGGACGAGAACTTGGAGAAACGGCTAAGTTTGCAGGTCCATGCCGGTACTCATACGGGCGCATAACTGGCCGTATGCAGCACTGTAGCAGGGGGTGCTATAACATTTTTACTGTAGCACTCCACTGCAGCAACTTACACAAAATTCAGGGTGCTACAGTGCCCGTATGCTGACCGCATGCCAGGCCGCATGGCATCCCGAGAATGACTTTTTAAGGGTTGAAGTTCATTTTTTCTAAGGGAAGGAAGCCCTAGTTCTTGTTCTACTTGCTACCATCTTCAATTCCGAGCTACGAGCAACCATTGGAGGCCATTTCCAGGGAGAGAACAAACAGGAGAACGACATACGACGAGATCCACCTCCTTGATCCACAATTGAGAGGAAGATTGACAAGGGAAGCCACTCTTTGGGTGACATCTTTGGAAGCGTCATTCGGCCCCTATCTTTTGAGGGAGTGTTCTCTTTGTATTATTTAGTTGTTTCCATGTATTTTCTTGAGTATTTTGTATTCATGAGCAACTAAACCCCAAGGTCACCGGATGTAGGTGAACCTTGGGGGTGAACTTGTGTGGAATGTTTGCTTGATTAGCTTTATGCATTTGGGACTTGTTTGTGAACCTTGTTTGGTGTATTTGAATGCCTGGTATGCATGAGAACTCTGTGTATCAATGTTTAGAAAATGCTAGGAAGCATGACCATTGCCCTAGTATTAGGCTCACCAAGCTTGGTAGGGATACATGTATGAATACGCCATGACCATCGGGTATTTGTACCCCTCCATTGTTAGGGTTGACCTTGATTGTGTCTTCGCCCTAACTTGAGAAACCTATCATTCCCATTGCAATCATGCGAGGATTTGGGTGGAAGGAATTCCGTACTCGATACTTGTACCGGATTAGGGACCAATTTCCGTGACCATCGGGTTGGTCTAATTTAGGATTTCTCAGTCCAAACTACCCATTTGCATGCTAGTTAGGGCAACTTTCCCACTTTAGTTGCCCCCTTAGGAATCCTTATCCGTGACCCTTTCCTTATATTGTTCTTACCCTCCGACTATAGTCTCCGCCTTAGAGCACTTCATTTGCATGTTAATTGTCTTTTTACTTTTTTTTTCACCAAACTTGAATTGATCGGCCAAACAATCATACGAAGAGGAAGTAAGGGTAGATTCTCGGGCCCTTGGGAATACGACCCCCTCGCCCGTGCGTGAGGGGTATTACTTGGCGACCCCGTTTACTTGCGGGACACGTATCAGAATCCTAGGGAATCTTTAAAGGGTGTGCGATTGAGAAGTGGAAAGCATCTTTTGAACCCTATAGAGCAAGTACCACAGGAGAAACAAGCAAACCCCACTGTAGTTGTGAATTTGGAGGCCCATAATAAAAAAGAAAGTGCTAAGGAGCCGGGTAAAGAGAAAGACCCAGTGTTGGAATATGAACTGAAGCTCCCTTAGCCGGTGAAAATCAAGAAAAATAAGCAAGATGAGCAATACAAAAAGTTCCTTGACATGTTCAAGACCTTACATGTCAATGATCCATTTTGTTGAGGCTCTTGATCAAATGCCAAGGTATGCAAAATTTCTCAAAGAATTGCTCACAAACAAAATGAAATTGGAAGAAGTGTCTTTGGTGACACTTAGTGAGGAATGTTCAGCCTTAATTTGTAGCAAGCTCCCCAAGAAAGAGAAGGACCCTGGTGGGTTCATTGTTCCATGCACGATTGGGGGACTTGTGGATGAGAAGGCACTTACTGATCTTGAGGCAAGTATCAACCTATACCCTACAAGATTTTCCAGAAATTGGGGCTCGGGGAGCCCAAGGTAACTACCATGACATTACAACTTGCCGACAGATCTATTCGGTAACCAAGAGGAATCATAGAAGATGTGTTGGTCAAAGTGGACAAGTTCATCTTCCCGGTGGACTTTGTTATACTTGACATCGATGATAGAGTGTATGTGCCGTTAATTTTGGGACGGCCATTCCTTGCAACCTCGAAGGCATTGATTGATGTGAAGGATGGTCGGATGACACTTCGTGTGGGGGACGAGGAAGTCATCTTTAAACTCAAGGTCTCTATGCGGCACACAATGGACTTTGATGACACATGTTATTTTTTAGATGTCATGGATGATGTGGTAACTGACTTTGTGCAAGAGACATTTTTGAAGGATGAATTATCGAAACTCTTGGGGAACGATGCCGTGTGTGATGAAGTTGTTGAGGAAGAGCTACATTGTTTAAACGTCGTAGCGGTCAAGAGTGTATTACCTCCCTCATTCCCCTTGAAGAGGCTCTCTCATGCAGCGAGGAGATGGCATAAGGCATTCACTAAAGGGAAAAGGGCAAGAACACCACCTAAGGACCCCAACATACCAGGATTGACTCATCCTTGGACCTTTGGTGAGAGTAATTTAATTGATTCCTTGCATCCATATATTTGTTGTTTTTGCCCAGGTGACTCAGTGTGGCCTCAATTGTGCTAGCCTCCTTCAAGCGGAAACAAGTACGTCGAGCTAGAGATGTAAAACAAGTGTTTCTTGGGAGCCAACCCAAGTGTTTTTGTTTATGTGTGTTCATTTTTATTTTTCTTGTGACTCGAGGTTTTCCTTGTTTCTTTGTTTTCGTATTTGTTGTTTTTAGACTCTTGTGGTTGATTGTCAAGGGTGAAAGCTTTATCATGGCCTTTCAGATGATATTACTGGAATTGGGTTGACTTGTATATATTTAGACATATTTTCAGGAAAGGAGTTTTTCATTCTGGGCACTTTTAGGCTTGACACGGGCGCAAGACAACCATGCTCGAGCTGCTAATCTTTACAGGTTGTGCACTTTTTCTGTTTTCCAGGATGAACACGGGTCGAACACGGGTGTGTGCGAACCTTGATACGGCCATAGCGCGCATTACATGATTGTGTCATGATAAGTGCTTGATTATACATGTTTTACCTACTTGTTTTACATACATTGAGCATCATTTTACCATTGATTATGTCTCATAAAATGTATTTTGGTGTTCTTTTATGCAATTAGGTTGTGGAAGTGTTAAAGGAGGAAAAGGAAGCAAAGATGGGTTATAAAGACGTATTGTTGGGAGCTTTTGTACAACACAAGTGTCAAGGCACAAGAGGGGATCATGCACATGAGGGTGTGTGCCAACTTCCTTAAGAATTCAAGATGATTTGTGTGATGGAAGGGCACAAAGGCAGTCACACCTTCATGTCCCAACTTGTGTGAAGATAGTTAAAGCTCTCAAATGATGATTCGAAGAAGAAGAAATTTTATAACTCACCATATGGACGTGTGCCCGACCATGTGGCCTCAATATGAGAGAGTTTGGATCATGTTTATGAAGAGTACTGTAGCAAAACACTGTTCATTTCACTGTAGCAGTACTGTAGCAAAATTACTGTTCACGCGACCGCGTCAAAATCTCACGCGACCGCGTGGAAATTCTGCAGCCCACGCGACCGCGTGGGATCTCACGCGGTCGCGTGAAGACACGTGACTGGCGCGATTCAGACTTATAAATAGGCCGTTTCGCCGATTCTTTGGATATCTTTTGTGTGCCTTTTGAGAGAGGAAGCGGCTAGGGTTTGAGGAGGAGGTCTTTGCCGAATTGGAGGGCCGTTCTTCACCAACTTTGATAGTTCTTTCCTCCGTCATAGCATCGAGGGAGTCATCGGCAACCTAGCTTCGGAGAAGGATCCTTCAAGACGTTGAGCGACCCATCACGGCCATCATCACGAATTCAAGGGGGTTTATTTCCATGGTTTACATTGCTTTTCATTGTGTTATGTTTTGCTTTGTAATAAGCCCCATGGAGGGCTAAACCCTAGTAGATACTTGGGCATGTGAACCCTAGGTTTCGATTCATGTATTGACTTTCTTGATGCTTCCTTTTAATTCCGAGTTAATTTGAGTTTTAATCTTGTTTTATCATTGCTTGCATGCCTTATTGATTCGTATGGTTGTTTGGTATGCTTGATTTGTTGCCTTGGTGTGAGAGAGGTCTCCATTAGGGTTAGAACATATGAGATTGAAGAGGGTTGAGAGGGTGAGTCATGAGATAGTGGAGTGTCCCCTTTCCCTTCCGATTGAGTGTTTCCTATCTCCGTATTCCCTAAGTGTTATGCAACCATATGGGGTGTGAGGTGTGAGATTGATAGATTTCTCCACCGGGACCTTTGTAAGGGGTTAGGGATCTTTCGCCTAGAAGTAGGGTTAGATCTAATTTTAGGAATCGGTTTCACTTTTAGGTATCCTTAAAACTCATTGCGGTCATATAGGGTGTGAGGTGTTGAGATTGAGTGAATTCTCCGCCGGGACCTTGTAGGGGACTAGTATCGGTGGCCTGGAAGCAGGGATCGATTGTTCTTGGATTACCTCGACTCATAGAACTCGGTTTAGAAGCATTTAGTTAGTTTTGCACTTCATGATAGAACCTAGGGGAAGCATTGCCCGGGTATCTCATCTTCATTGATTGAGATCTCCCTTTATTTACCCTTCGTCTATTTGTCTCTGGTATTAATTTCTATGCACACTAGATCACCACAAAATCACATTAATCATTAGGCTAGATTGCAGAGAAGAAGTTAGTACTAGTAGCCCTGTTCCCTGTGGATTCGACTACCCTACTCACCGGGGTAATTATTACTTCGACAACCCGTGCACTTGCGGTACACACACGCAAAAGGGGTGTGTCATGTCACAACCTTCGCAAATTTATAAAATTTTTCCTGGAATCTTTAGCAGTTGTGGCACGGGAGTGACACGTGATTGTTCGCATCGAAACCGCTGTGAGTTTCGGGACACGGCGTGTCAGGGGCGTGTAAAGTCGCATCCCTTGGGAGACGCGGCCGTTACTTTTACCGATTGAGAAACCCTAACGCCATGCCCTTTTGTGCCCGAACGCCTCCTCACCGCTAGCCGTTCCCTTCTTCCTCCTCTCCTTTAAATCCTCGCGGATCATGGTGCATTCTTCGCAAATCTTTCGTTGTTGGCTTTCTCTTTCTCTCAACTTCTTCCAAACGAGGTATGGTTTGTTTTGATGCCCATTTTGTAGATTTAAAGCGTATATTGTCTCTCATGCTTGTATTTCATGGCTATTACACTTCTTTTTTTTCCTGAGTCTTCAATTTGTTCTTTGTTAACTGGCGATTTTGTAGTTTGAGGTCACTACGACCTCGGTGGAGACGATGACTGTTTATGACAGGGGCGTGTCACATGGACACGGCCATGTCATTCCCTTATTCAATTTTTCGCATTGTCGGGTGACACGGTCAGATCTATCTTGAGACGACCGTGTCCATTCCCTGTATCCTAGCTTTCTAACTTAGTTTGTCTCGTTTTCTTTTTTACAAATCATGCCTAGGAAATCCATTGTTGCCAGGCCCTCCAAGCGACCTAGGGGTGATTCACCCTCCGGCGACACTGATTCGAGACCTCGCTTCCATACTCCGGCACATCAGGAACGTTATGAGTAACTTTCTCACCCTCATTTCGGCGAGTCGAGAGAGATTGATAGGGATGTGCTTCGAGAGGTGGGTTTGGAGGCAGATGTCCAACATTTATTGCGCACTGGGGCAAGGAGGCAGTTGTTCATGATCACTGACACTACATTCGAGCAGCTGGCACTCGATATTCTGTCAACCTTTGAGCTATTCTGAGGCCTAATCACTTTTTATCAGGCCGACTTCATACAGTTCTAGGCCTTCGACGCCCTACACCGGATGAGCCTTACTGAGTTCTCTATCCATTTGGGACTGTATGACGCTGAGTTCACCCGGACCCCAGAATATGATGCCATGTTGACATCGCGACCAACTGGGGAGTCTATTGAGACTGCTTCCAGTTACATCTGGGCTACGAGGTCGCCTTGTCTATCTCTCGCTAGGGTATGAACCCCCGCGTTGGCGCGATTTTCGTCGACTCGTACATCACTCGTTTGGCGTGGCACATAGGTATCCTACCAAGCACTAGCACTAGCCGGATGCATGTGGTAGGCGATGTGGGTCCTATTTCTATTGAGACATTATGATCCATGGGGATGCTTTGCCGGATCCAGACAATTCGGGGGATTGAGTTCCAGGTTTGTCGCAGTTCTGATCCATCGGCCCCGCGCCTGCTGTCCCATCACCCTCTCAACCTGGCCCTTCCACTCGTCAGCAGGGATAAATCACGTATTCATCCGCAGCATTCCGCTCTCTTATCTCAGTATTCTCGGTTTATCTCCTGAGCCAGTATCCCCTAATCACTCATCTCAGTATCCTGTCACCGATACTCTCGTCCTTTTGCTCTATCTACTGAGGCTCCTACTGCCCTGCTTCTCCTGATACTGATTCAGGCAGCGAGTCTGTGTCGGGTGGTGGCTCTCAACGCAGGGACGGTGATGACTCCCAGGCCGGTAGTGATTCCTAGGATGACAGCGCCACTCCTTGAGTGTCGACCCCAGTGTCTACTGTTTTTACTTCTACTTTTAGTTTCAGTTGGTTGTTTATGTTTCTATGTTTGTACTCTGTACTCTTGAGTGCAGTAGCAAGGGGACCCCTCCTGCTTAACTGGCATTTTAGTTTGTTTACTTTTAGCATTTCTTTTGACCCTATTTTGTATGTGCTCTTCACTTGTGTGCCTTTATACATCTCAGGTGTGTGTTGGCTGTTGGGGGTTAAATTGGCAACACATTGAGAGCGGCCACATCACTCTCCATGTTCAAGGAAGGTTTTAGCACCCTTATCCTTTAATTGTATTCCCAATTATCATGTTGTGTATCATTCATTTCTACATTGGGGACAATGTAGGTTTCAAGTGTGGGGGAGGGTTGCATGCTTGCATGCTTGTATGCTTGTTATAGATGAGTGCTTTACTAGTGATTATCTATGAATTTTTTGCTTGGTTTGGCTTGAACCAAGGAAGACATTGGTGTGTTAGGAACCACTTGAGCTTATGTGTAGACTCTTTTCTATTTTTTTTAGACCAAACATCAATTCACTTTACTCGGAGTGTGGTGCCACTCGTCTTAGTCAATTTTTTGTTGCAAAAAAAAAAAAAAAACTGGAAAGTCGGATTTCGTTCTCGGGATGCCCTACTAATCAAAATTTTGGGTTGAGTTTTATGAAAAGATGGTAGAAAGAGTTATCGCTTTAGTAGTCAAATTTTGGGCATTACAAGTGTACATTTGATGACCTACCAAGAGAAAAGGCTACCACTAGGGTGTATGAAGCTACTACCCACTATTTTGCGTGTAAATAGAGTGTTTTAGTTAGGAGAATTCTTAAGATTGTGGGGCTCATACTCTTGGGTTCTTGCACACACACATGGTCTTTGAAGTAGAGGGGAGTCTTATATGAATTGACAATATTTTTCTAACCATCATTGTTCCTTCTTTGCTTTAAGGCTTACCAATCATGTGAGATCGGAAGTGGTGCACTCATCTGTATTTTCATTGTGCTTATGTGGATTGCTTGAGGACAAGCAAATGTTCAAGTGTGGGGGCATTTGATGAGTGCATTTTATATCGTGTTTTCATGCCCTTTATTTTATCCTTTCCGTTGTCCTTTGTCATATTTGTTGTGTAGATTTGGTTCTATTCATGGCATTATGTTCATTTCACAGTATTCGTAGCCCTGAGTCACTTTGGACTGAAATTGAGTGCGTTTCCTGCGTGTACATCGACCAAGGGATTAGAACTAGCTGACACGGGCAGGACATGGTCGTGTCTGATCCACTGAAAATCCCAGCCTAGAGAGCAAAATAGCAAAATAGTAAAATCCTGACCAAGGGATTAGAACTAACTGCAGAACTTAGGGTTTCTTTCTCATCTTTGTTCGGGGATTCTTCTCTCCGCCGGGAGGATGTTGATGAGATCTAAGATCAAGCTTCCCCATACCACTTAAGGAGACATAGGACAAGTTGGAGGCACCACAAAAGATGGGGTTAGCGCAAGGTCTCGGCATGGAAGGTCATCCAACTCGTAGAAGGGAGTCATATCTTCCCCCTCTTGTTCTTTCATTATTCTTTCCTTGTTGTAGCTGCCTACGAGGGGCTAACTGGCCATAGTGCCTAGGGTTATAGACTTTGACAAATTGTAATGCTTATACACTTGTTTCTATTTGTTCTGCGGAGTTCTAATTGATTTTCGTGTTTAATCTTGTGTTGCATAACTTGTTGTGTTTGATGTATACAGTTGTTAGGGTAAAACTTGGTGAGTAGCCTAGTTGTGAGCAACGTGCAATTATCTTAGCAAAACTCAGTGTATTTGAGAACCCATAGATGCAACATTGCTTGTGAGCACACATCTATACCTTTAGAATGTACCTGGTAGACATTTAGGGCAAGATAGCATGCAAGTCTTAGGGATCAACCTGACGGATTACTCTTGTATTGCTAAATACTCGACTCTAATCTCCTCCATTTCCACCATTTCTATCTTTACTTTAGTGTTTTATCATTCAATCCTTTTTCAACTTGTGTCCACTAGACATCAGACGATCAATCATTACTTTGAGTACAATTCCCTGTGGTTCGACAACCCTACCTCTTATGGGGTACCATTATATTATTTGCGTGCGACCCGTACACTTGCGGAGAATGCATCAGGAGGCTACTCTCAACTTCATGACCACTTCTCAAAGTGATCTCCATAACATGTTCTCTCTGGTTTATTTCTGTGTTGCTAGGCAAACTACCTTGAGGTATTTCTGAAAGAGACTTTGCAATTTGACCAACTTGGTTGTCCAAATTGTGCAACGATGCCATGTGATTGCGAAGTGTGCCTTCAACCAATTGAAATCTTATAAATGATGATTGAATGAACTTGGTTAAAGACTTTTCTAGATCCATCATCCGGTTCTCCAACCCTAAAACCCTATTCTCTATATTCGATGCTTGTTGTTGTTGGAAACCTGGTGGTGCATTTGTCTTTTGCTGCCCTTGATTGCTCCAAGACAAGTTTGGGTGATTCCTCCACCCTAGATTCTAAGTGCCACTATGTGGATTTCCTTGACCTCTCATCGTATTACCTACAAAATCAACTTGTTCCACTAAAGTAGTACCACCAATAGCAATAGGGAAATCACTAGAAGCATGCCCTCCCCCACATCCAGTACAACTCATAACAGCCGCCACTCTAGGAGAAGTTAAAGTGTCTAACTTCTTACTCAATGTCTCAACTTGGGAAGCTAATGAAGTAACTGCATCTATCTCATGATGTCCGGCTACCTTCTTCCTGTCTCATGTGTTCCATTGATAATTGTTCATGGCCATCTCTTCAATGAGGTGTCATTCTTCTTTGGGCGTCTTGTTTCCTAAGGTACCTTGATAAGTGCTTGTGTTATAGTACCGCGAAGCGTTATTATCTTACATTGAGCATATCTTTTATCAGGTTTTATCACTAAATAGCGTGCATTTGTGTATTCTTGTGCATTGAAGGTTTGTGGAGCTAAATTGGAGAAGAAAAACGAAATTAGGTCGTGTTCGCCGATGTTGGGAAGTTTTCGGACCAAGTACGGAACAAGGCACGAGCTTGGACTTGTGAGTGTGTGCCAACCTCCTTTGGAGGGGCACAAAGGCAGTCACATTCACAACAAGTCTAACTCGTGTAGCTTAGAAGAACTTTAACAAGAAGGAGACTTGAAGCAATCGACACGACCTACCATTGTTTGTGTGCCCAATCAATGGCCTCGATGAATAACAACGGATTCGGGAGCGTTTCGGCGAGTATTGTAGCAGCACTGTAGTTCGTTACTGCAGCGAAACACTGTAGCAAGCTACTGTTTAATTTCTGCCGAAAATCAGGGTTTTAGAGAATTCACACGGGCATGTGGAAATTCCACACGGCCGTGTGAATCGATTTTTCAGCCAGACAGAAACTTCACACGGGCGTGTGGAAATTCCACACGGCCGTGTAAAGCCCCCGATAAGTCTGATTTTAAAGCCGCAATTCAACATTATAAAAGGGGATTTTGGAGACCTTTTGGGATATCTTTTGACCTACCTTTCTCTTCAACTTGGGGAGTGCAGCTAGGGTTTCGGAGAGGATTTCGTGGAGGTTTAGCGTGCGTCATCGGCATCGTCACCGACGTTCGACCGCCGCACAAGACCACGGCTACACCATATACAAGGGGGTTTTCATCAATGTCTTTGATTTGTATTTTCTTTTCTAATTTGATGAACATGTATAGCTCCATGATGAGCTAAACCCCTTAAGGGTATTCGGACTTGTAAACTCTAGGGTTTTTATGTTTCTTTGACATTGTTATTATGCTTTTCCATTATTGATGAATAAAAATTGAGTTTCAATCTTAATTTCATCTTGCTAATGTTTTCTCTTAGATGTGACACTAGGATTGAGAATAATTTAGGTTACCCTTTGGAGGTGTGACAACTCCTTTAGGGTTAGACTACTTAAGATTGAAGAGGGTTGAGAGGGAGAGTTGTGAGGTAGCGATATACCCCTTTCCCCTTCGATGTGGTTTCTCCCTACCTCCGTTTCCATGATTTCATAGCGGTCGAAATAGAGTGAAGTGCTAGGCAGATAAACTCCCTTGGGGCTTAGTTACGCATGTAACAGAGTGAAAGGTTGAAGTGAATCCTACGCGCTGGGGCTTAATCTAGACTAGTGTTCTTCCACCTGGACCAAAGAGTTAGAACTACACATAGGAACAGGTTTTACCACTAGGAATCCCTAGAGCTTAAAGCAATCCCACGTAGTGTGAGGTTTAGGTAGATATACTCCCCTGGGGCTTAGTCTTGCGAGCGACAGAGTGAAGGGTGACGTGAATCCTAATACCGGGGCATAATGATTGGATTAGTCACGGTTGTCCTTAAGTTTGGGACCGTGAGTCTAAGGATTTCCTCGACTCAATTAACATCAATAGGGAAGTATAATAGCATAGTCCTGCACTAGAAGCATAGATCCTAGAGGTATCTTGTCCAGATATCCTATTTCATTCATTGCTAGACCTCTCTATTCTCTTTTACTTGCACTTTCTGATCTTCCATATTTCTATTTAATTCTTGTCTTTTATCCTATTTACTTCTACATTCATTCATTGATCCAGATATTGCTTTTCCATACACCACATAGCTTAATTAGTGAAATCTCGTATTCTAAATCCCTATTCCCTGTGGATTCGACTACCCTCTCACTAGGGTAACTTTTATTACTTCGACAACCCGTGCACTTGCGGGATACACGCAAGGGATCGTGTCATACCTCCTGCTGCAGCATCAAGTAGTTTCTTTGTGCTCGGATTCAACCCATTGTAGAAAGTGTGGATAATCATCCACCCAGGGAATCCATGCTGTGGACATCTCCACAGGAGATCCTTGAACCTATCCCACGTCTCAAAAAGAGACTCTAATTCCATCTGAACAAAGAAGGATATCTCATTCCTCAGCTTAGCAGATTTTTCGGGAGGGGAATATCGGGCCAAGAAAGTTTCTACCATCTCCTCCCAAGTAGTGATCAATGCTCTAGGCAATGAGTTTAACCAATGTCTCGCTTTTCCCTTCAAGGAAAATGGGAAGGTCCTCAATCTTATGGCATCATCCGTAACTCCATTAATCTTGAGCTCAAAATTATGAGCTGTAATCGGTGGGCTCATAATACTCGACTATGTGCCCAAAACTGCGGGTCTTGCAAAATCAGAGAGTGTCCTCAGCTACTCATGTTGTTCTGCCATAGTGTCAGACCCTTCAGCTTCTATCTTAGTTTTATTAGACTATTCTTGTTCAAGTTCCTTTCCTTGTCTATGAGTTCTTCTACCAATTTCCGGATCGCCTTCAACTAAAGTCAAAGGGTTGCCACTGGCCATAACCTGGAGCTGAAATCAAAGAAATAAAAACAAATTGGAACGATGAAAGAATAAGAAAGTGTGAAATAGAGTGAGTGATGAATAGCTAAAATAGCAAAGTGCAAATGTTTCCAAAATGCCTATTCCCCGGCAATGGCGCCAAAAACTTTGACACACCCCTTGCGTGAGTGTTTCGCACGTGCATGGGTCGTCGCAGTAATAAAATATACCCTGGTCATTGGGTATTCATATCCATAGGGAATAGTTTCTTAGAAACAAGGGATATCGCTATTTAGCTAAGATGAAAATCGGTGGTGAGTGAAATCAATGTAATAGTGCAAAACAAATAAAAGATGATAAAAAAGCAAACAAGAGTAAATAGAAGGGAAAATCAATGAGAAGATGGGTCACCTAGACAATGCTCACCCTAAGACTATTGTTTCAAGTGTAAGACTAATATTATGCCTCCTATTTTATGTTTAATGATTCATGGAAATCCAAAGACACACGGTACAAAACATAAAGTCAACCGTGACTAACCCTCTACACTATGCCCTGGCAGAAGGGGATACTCTCGATGCCTCACACTGTGTTGGACTGCATGGGGTTCTGTGGATTCCAAGTGATAAACCCTATTCTCTAGTATAGATCTAACCCTTTGGCCTAGGTGAAAGACCCCTAGTCACAATTAAGCCCCAGCACTAAGATTCACTTCAACACTTCACTCTGTTCTTCGAGCAACCAAGCCCCAGTGGAGTTCATCTCTTAGCACTTCACTCTATTGTGACCGCAAAGAACTCTTGGAACGTGGAGGTAGGATAAATCACGTCGGAAGGGAAAGGGGACGTTCCACTACCTCTCGACTCACCCTCTCGACCGTCTTCAATCTTCCTTAGTCTAATCCTAATGAAGTTGTCACACCTTCAATGGATTACCTAGAAGGATTCTCAACCCTAGTGTCACTCTAAGGGAAAATCAACACAATAAGCATTCAATGAAAGTAAATGAAACGAATTCATCCTAGGGTTTAGAAGTCCAACCACCCGCAAGGGGTTTAGCTCTCCATGGAGCAATACAAGATCAACAATGAAATCAAAGTCATGTGCAAGTAAACCATAACAATAACAATAAATTGCTACAGTATCAACCATAAACCATACAAGATCAAAATTGCTCCTGAGTTCATTTTCTTCATCGAGGCCGCCAAGTTGGGCACACAACTATGCGGTCAATCATGTCGCGTCTTGCTTTCAACACATTGATAAAGCTCTTCAATGTTACATAAGTTTGACTATATTAGTGTGACTGCCTTTGTGCTCCTTCAATTTATATAATCACTTGAACACTTTTGGAGGTTGCCACACACTCAAATGTCTACAACTTGTGCCTTGGCTCTTGCTTAGTCTAAGAGTCTCCTCAACCATTGCGTCCATGATCTATTTTTGCTTCTTTTCTTCCAACTCATCTCCACAACCCTAAATACACCCTAAATGACAAAAGAACACAAATACACATGAATGAGTGACAAAATCTGAGAAAAAATGATACTCAATGCAAGAAAAGTATACTTCATCTCACTTATATACGAGCACTTATCACGAATACACTAAGAGTTGTAGATAATAGAAATAACCCAATGACTAGGCTTTAAAGTATAAACAATCAAATGTAAAGAGAATCAATTATAAACCAGGGAAGTAACTTTATCAATAGTATGATTCCATAAGATAATCATACCTCCAGAGTAGTTGCAAGTGAGAACAACTACCCATTCCTAATTTGATTTAAATTTTTTACAAAATTTGAGATGTCTTGGAGGGGCAGCTCTTGTTTCAACTAGGCGCATGAACATAGGCTTGCGCTTGCTCAGAAGCTCTTTTATCCTATTGAGTGTATTATGCTTAGCAATCCCTCTTTAATTTTGACACAAAATATTAGCTTTGTCTATATAAAAAACTAGAGATAAGACCAAAACAAAGGGAAGAAAAAAAAAGAAGGAAGAATTAAGGGTGTGATGCTGATTTGGGGCCATTTTTAGGGAGAGCTGATCTTTGGCTTTGCCTCTATGAGCCAAAGCTTCAAGTTTAATGTCATTTTGGTATTGAGCCAAGGTTATGTCTTCGTCTCCTTCCTCAAAGAAGTCTTCTTCCATGTTTTCATGTCCGCTAGGATCGCTCCCATCTCGGCTAGAAAGGATGTTGGACACCTTATCCACTAGATTGATGTGGCGATCACTAAGATCCAATAATCCCTATGAGGGAGGAGGTGGTTGGAAAAAGTGAGTATCAAGGTAGGATCATCAAACCCTATGATACCCCTGCACCTAGTCTCTATAGAGTAGGAAGGGTCTCGAAACCTTGTGGAGGGGTCTATCCTCCTAGGATTAGTTGGACGATATAAGGAAGGGGGTCCAATGGTCAGATTACGTTTCTTGTTAAGCACACCATCAACATGCACATTAGATTCATATAGATTAGTCTCAGTATAGACAAGGAATGTTGACCACTCTATATGCCTCTCATTAGCATCAATTACTATTTTGTTAAGAGAGTTGGGTCTAAGAAGAGGCAATCCTACACAAGTTCCTCGAGGAGCTCTGTGAACTCCACATGTCTCTTAGGGAGGGGCACAAGGCTCTATGTGGCAGTCCTCACTCGGAAGGACCACCATGTAGAGAGATGCCATTACCTTCGTTGTGACCATGGCTATAGCGAAATGAAAGTTTCACCTATGTATGATAGTTAGCTTCAGAGTCCAGAGGTAGCTCCAACCTAGTAGAAGGAGACTAAAAAGTAATAGTCTTATAGTCTTCTTTGAAATAGAGACCACTTGTTAGCTTGAATTCTATTATGAATTAACTTCATGATGATATTAATACAACCTTAATTCAAACAGCATAAAGTAGTCCATGACTTTATCTAATGGAATCCAAAGTAAACTCTAATTTGCACTTTGGATAATGACATACTTATTAAGTGTAGTTAATCCTTTGATGGTAAGGATTATACATAGGATAGCACCATTGGTCCCCAATCTATCGTTCTTACAAATACCAGGCTTCATCGGTGGGAGAGGACGGGATAGATTGAAAGAGTCTCTGGTTAATCCTATATGTTGATGAAATTTTTCTTGCAAACTATGACAAGGCTATGTTGCATGAGGTTAAATGATTTTTCTCCAAGAATTTTGATATGAAAGATATAGGCGAGGCATCTTATATCCTTGGCACTAACATATATAGAGACAGATCTCATGGTGTTTTGGGTTTGTCTCAGGAAGCCTATATTAATAAAATTCTTGAGAGATTCTGGATGGAAAATTGTTCACCTAGTGTTGTTGTGGAGTTTCGGTCTCTTTGCCCTTTTTTGTTGTTTCGATTGTCTAAAGTGTTGTTGATAAATGCTTGTGTTGTAGTAACGCGAAGCGTTATTATCTTACAAATGAACATACTTTTATCAGATTTTATCACTAAATAGTGTGCATTTGTGTATTCTTGAGCATTGTAGGTTTCGTGGAGCTAAGTTGGAAAAGAAGAACGAAGTTAGGTCGTGTTCGCCGTTGTTGGGAGGTTTTCAGACCAAGCAAGGAACAAGGCACGAGGTTAGACTTGTGAGTGTGTGCCAACCTCCTTTGGAGGGGCACAAAGGCAGTCACATTCACAACAAGTCTAACTCGTGTAGCTTAGGAAAACTTCACCAAGAAGGAGACTCGAAGCAATAGGTACGATCTACCATTGATTGTGTGCCCAATTCAATGGCCTCGATGAAGAAACAACATATTCGGGAGCATTTCGGAGAGTACTGTAGCAACACTGCAGCTTGTTACTGTAGCGAATCACTGTAGCAAGTTACTGTGCACTTCTGCCGAAGAGTCAAGGTTGCAGAGAATTCACACGGGCGTGTGGAATTAACACACGGCCGTGTGAACTAATTTTCCAGCAAACCAGAGACGTCACACGGGCGTGTGGAATTAACACACGGCCGTGTTGATTGATTTTTCAACAAGCCAGAAACTTCACACGGGCGTGTGGAATTAACACACGCCCGTGTGAAGTAATTTTCAGGAAAGACAGAAACTTCACACGGGCGTGTGGAAATTCCCGATAACTTCAAATTTAAAGCCGCACTCAGCCTATTTAAAGCCGATTTGGAGACTTTTTGAAGAATCTTTTGACCTATCTTTCTCCCCAACTTCTGGAGAGGGCGGCTAGGGTTTCGGAGAGGACTTTGTGGAGGATTAGAGCGCGTCATCGGCATCGTCACCGACGTTCGACGGCCGCACAAGACCACGGCCACACCATACGCGAGGGGGTTTTGATTGATGTCTTTAGTTTGTTCTTTCTTTCATAAATTGATGAACATGTATAGCTCCATGAGAAGCTAAACCCCTCGTGGGTATTCGGACTTGTAAAACTCTAGGATAATTATGTTTCTTTGACATTGTTATTATGCTTTTCCATTAATTGATGAATAAATTCGAGTTTCAATTTTAGATTTCTTGTGCTATTGTTTTCTCTTAGCCGTGACACTAAGGATTGAGAACAATCTAGGTTATCCTTTGGAGGTGTGACAACTCCTATAGGATTAGACTACTTAAAATTGAAGAGGGTTGAGAGGGAGAGTTGTGAGGTAGCACCGTACCCCTTTCCCTTCCGTTGTGATTTCTCCCTACCTCCGATTCCTTGAGTCATTGATAAGTGCTTGAATATACATGTTTTACCGACTTGTTTTACATACATTGAGCATCATTTTACCATTGATTATGTCTCATAAAGTGTATTTTGGTGTTCTTTTATGCAATTAGGTTGTGGAAGTGTTAAAGGAGGAAAAGGAAGCAAAGATGGGTTATAAAGACGTATTGTTGGGAGCTTTTGTACAACACAAGTGTCAAGGCACAAGAGGGGATCATGCACATGAGGGTGTGTGCCAACTTCCTGAAGAATTCAAGATAATTTATGTGATGGAAGGGCACAAGGGCAGTCACACCTTCATGTCCCAACTTGTGTGAAGATAGTTCAAGCTCTCAAATGATGGTTCGAAGGAGGAGAAGTCTTATAACTCACCATATGGACGTGTGCCCGACCATGTGGCCTCAAGATGAGAGAGTTTGGATCATGGTTATGAAGAGACTGTAGCAAAAACACTATTTATTCCACTGCAGCAGCACTGTAGCGGAATTACTGTTCATGCGACCGCGTCAAAATCCCACGCGACCGCGTGGGAATTCTGCAGCTCACGCGATTGCGTGGGATCTCACGCGGTCGCGTGAAGACACGTGACTGGCGCGATTCAGACTTATAAATAGGCCGTTTCGCCGATTCTTTTGATATCTTTTGTGTGCCTTTTGAGAGAGGAAGCGGCTAGGGTTTGAGGAGGAGGTCTTTGCCGAATTGGAGGGCCGTTCTTCACCAACTTTGATAGTTCTTTCCTCCGTCATAGCATCGAGGGAGTCATTGGCAACCTAGCTTCGGAGAAGGATCCTTCAAGACGTTGAGCGACCCATCAAGGCCATCATCACGAATTCAAGGGGGTTTATTTCCATGGTTTACATTGCTTTTCATTGTGTTATGTTTTGCTTTGTAATAAGCCCCATGGAGGGCTAAACCCTAGTAGATACTTGGGCATGTGAACCCTAGGTTTCGATTCATGTATTGACTTTCTTTATGCTTTCTTTTAAATCCGAGTTTATTTGAGTTTCAATCTTGTTTTATCATTGCTTGCATGCCTTATTGATTCGTATGGTTGTTTGGTATGCTTGATTTGTTGCCTTGGTGAGAGAGAGATCTCCATTAGGGTTAGAACATATGAGATTGAAGAGGGTTGAGAGGGTGAGTCATGAGATAGTGGAGCGTCCCCTTTCCCTTCCGATTAAGTGTTTCCTATCTCCGTATTCTCTAAGATCTATGCAACCATATTTGGTGTGAGGTGTGAGTTTGAGAGATTTCTCCGCCGGGACCTTGTAGGGGGTTAGGGATCTTCCGCCTAGAAGTAGGGTTAGATCTAATTTTAGGAATCGGTTTCACTTTTAGGTATCCGCCTAGATCACCACAAAATCACATTGGTCATTAGGCTAGATTGCAGAGAAGAAGTTAGTACTAGTAGCCCTGTTCCCTGTGGATTCGACTACCCTACTCACCAGGGTAATTATTACTTCGACAACCCGTGCACTTGCGGTACACACACGCAAAGGGGTGTGTCAAGTTTTTGGCGCCGTTGCTGATAGCTTCGCCGCAAGTGTACGGGATCGCCAAGTAATACCCTGTGAGTGACACAGGGGTCGTATTCCACTGGGTCCAAGGAAGTACTATTACTCACCCTTCATCTATTTTCTAGCCTACCATTCAATATGAGTTGATAAGAAATAAAGCAAACAAATTAATTTAAACTAATCCTAGCCTGGTAACTAGCACACGGATGTGAACAAACAAGGGAGTAACAAGCATGAGAAGGGAGTGTTTGGACAAGGAATCCACCTAGGGTTGTCGTTAAGGCCTGAACTAGGATGATCTAAAGATGTAATGATGATAGTTGAGACCTAGAGACTTCGAGAGTAGATTAGCCCCGATCTCTCGGCGACTAACCCCTAATCCCGTACGAGTGTCAATCGGAATTTCTTCCGGATTAATACACCTACGATCGCAATGAGTTCAAGGAAATCTCAAATAGGAGTAAACCTACTATCCTTCGGCTTAAACCTAGCAATGGAGGGCTACCAACACCCAATTTCTCGGCAATGTCGGCACAAGAATCCCCTTTCAATCTCTCCTAGATCTAGTGCGCGTGAGTAGGTCACGTCTACGTGCACAACTCATAAAAGAATTACGGATTTCTCCATGGATGTAATTCTAGACATGAAAGCATCAAAGATTGAACCTCAAACAACCATCAAACTAGATTAAAAGCAACAATCCAAAGTTCATACACAAGATAAACCCTAGGGTTCATCCAAATCCAAACACAACAATAAGTTAATCCCTCATGATAAGGGACACTTAAACAACATACAAGGAAGAAAGAAACATAAAAGAAGCAATGAAAACTCCATCTAGGTCTTGATCCCCTTGAATGGATGAAGCTTCAAAGGTTTATCAATGGTGGCTTAGATCTTCACTCCAACTCCTTCTCCTTTGCTCTTCTCCCTCTTGGTGATGATGTGTGCTTGTTTCCCACTTGGATCCCCGCCGAAAGGTGGCCGGAAAGCCTCAAGATGAAGTGGTAGCGGCGGCCCAAAAGGCCAAGGAAAAGTTCTCTCTAAAAAGCCCTAAAAATGCTCTTAAATATTCCCGCAGTATCCCGGGGTGGATAGATTGATCCCGGGGTGGATAGGTAGGCAAAGATAAGGCAAAACATGGCTCATGTGGGGGTGTATCCCGGGGTGGATGGATGGATCCCGGGGTGGATAGGGGGCCGTGAACCCTAGTACAAAATCACTGTCTTTTGATGCTCACGGCCCCTTATACGGCCCCGTATGCTGCACTGTTTACTCTTATGCACTTCCATCATTTCCAGCCCAAAACTCCTCAGGTGCAACAGCAACTGCTACAGTAAGAATGCTACAGTGCTTCAGCTACAGTAAATACGCTACAGTGCTGCGACGCCTGAATTTCATCCTTTTTTCGCCCAAATTGTATTCTCGTGCACCTCATGGCTCCCCCGTGCCCTACAACATAAATGATACTCAATTAAGTATAAAACGGGCATCCATTCATATAAAAATACATGCTAAGTGTATAAAATACATATACTAAAACATATACATTTAGACACTTATCAAACATCCCCACACCTAAGCGTTTGCTTGTCCCCAAGCAAACAAATCATGAAAAACAAAGGGAATGATAAGTGGCTAAATGTACATCTCTGGCTCAAATGAATACAAGATTATACAAGTATAGAATAATGATATACAAATGTTGAGTTACAGTCAATACGTACAACAAATAGATCCTGTCTCACCTCTTATATGTCTGTACAGTGTAAGTGAATCTTTCATCTCATTTGCCCTGACATGGCCTAGCCCTATGACTTCAATTAGTACAGCTCTAGATGCTAATCACTCCACAAGTACAGAGTACCAAGTCTTAAAATGCTAAGCGCCACTTCAATGAACAAATAAGATCCTTCTAAGTCTATACTTGAAACTAAATTCCATTTCCACTCACGAACTCAAGTAGGCAGTCTGAGAGATCACTAGGGTTTTATTTACATGTATATACATTTTTTTTTTTTTTTTTTTTTAAGTCCGACTAACGTAGACTGCAAAAAAATAATCTTTCAGACGGATGCACATGCTGGCCAGGCACAAGAGCCACCCATCCTACTTGATTACAGTCTACATAGACGCATTCGTGCTATACTAGCAGAGGAATACTGTCATAGACTCATTTTCTCCTTTTTTTTTTTTTTTTTTTTTTTATATTCACCCTAGACTGCACTACAAGTTACAAAATTAGGACTAGCTCAAAAAGACTTAGAAGTTCTTAAGAGTTCATTGAAGGATAGAACTTAGTAGTCTAAGGCTAAGTACTCAAAATTGTGTGTTAAGCATACAAGAGAGTTAAGAAAGTCAAGCAGGCTATTCCCAGGGCATCAACAAAAGACTCAGTGCACAGAATAATACTAGAGGTGAAACAGGATTCAATAGAGCACAACAAAAGAAATGTAACTCACATCAATCATTAATTCATACTTGAAGAATCTAACAAGAATGAACAAAGCCATCATTGATAACACTAGCATGTAGATATGGCCACTAAACATGTAATACACCCATCCCCACACTTAGTGTTGTACATTGCCCTCAATGTACGCTATTCATGAAAATAGAGGCAATATACACAATAATAACAAAGGAGGAGGGTGAAAATGAACTTCCCCGCTTCTTGTTGCGCAGACGGCGATGTGTGACCCGAACATAGAGTACGGCGAGCGATACATGTCGGGTCCAATCTCCATTGAATGTGAAGAAGCTCACCAAACTTCCCTTAATGCCCTACAAGGCAAAAAGGGCACAACATCATTCCACAAAATTCACAAAGGAGAGATGGGGAGTAATCATGCAAAAACTAATACAAAACACAAAAACAACACAAAAGCTGAAAAAAATAAAGACTAAAACAACAAAACAAAGTGTCCATGCTAGTCCTTGTCTTTAGAATTGGGTTCGTCGAAATTGTGGTTCCATGTGGTGCAAACATAACTTCATGGTCGCTAGCTGATTTCTTCATCCTTGACATGCCTACAAACCATGAAGAACCCAATCAAGTATAGAGGAATCCAATACAACTCAAAATGTGGTGCAAAAGATGGGGAAAAATTTGGTAAAATGATGAATAGTAACCATACGGCCGTATGGGGGGCCGTATGGGTACTGTTCACTCTGAAAGAACCTCCCCAAAAACATGAAAATCCAAAAATTTTTACATAAAATCAATTGAAACCATATCCATAACCATCACACCACCAAAATCAAGCAAAATTCTTGAAAACATCCACACAAAAGCTCCAAGAATGCAAGAAAAATGAAAAATATAAAGTTAGGGCACGAAAGAGCTTACCGATGAAAACTTGAGAAAACTAGAGTTAAGCTCGAAGAAAACCATTAGATCGACTTCTCAAAGAGGTTAGGAAGTGATCTAGGAGAAGAAATGAGAAGATTTGGCCAAGATTCGGTGGAGAAAGAAAAGAAAAAATCGTGTGGGAAGAAGGAGAAATGAAGAGAGAGAGAGAGAGAGAGAGGGAGAGATAATATGATGAGGATGAACAGTGTCTATCCCCCCCCCCTCATGGGCCGTATGGGGGGCCGTATACCCTAGGCAAATCTCACTGGTTTTTGCAAAATGGCCTTCCATACGGCCCCATTGAGGCCGTGAGAACCTGGGAAGCTTCAAAAACTCAGAAATTACTTCTCCAATTGACTAAGTAAGGCAATGAAGTGATTTAGAACACCTCCAACTTGAAAGAAATGCTTAAAAACACGATCTAAAACATGACATAACATCAAAAATATGCTTCTCAAGATGGTTAATAATTAAAACACAAAAACGATGATGAGAAAAATGTACAAGGCAAACAAGCATGGGCTTATTCAAACAAATAAAGACATGAAAGAAACACAAGCATACATAACAAATACACAATATTACACTCAACTAGAAACACAAAAAGAAGAAAATGAAGAAATTTAAAGCTTGGGTTGCCTCCCAAGAAGCGCTTGTTTAACGTCATTAGCTCGACCTACCTTATTCTTACCTAAGGAGGCTTGAAAATAGTGTGTTCATCCCTGCTAGAAGTGGCATAAGAACTACCAAGAAATACGAAATTTACCTTCCGGGATGATGAAAATTTGGAGGTCAAGAATGAGTCACCTTTTGGCCTCCATGGAAAAAGCTTGGGCCGGGAGTTGTGCAATTTAAACTTGGGCGGATCCTTAGATGGCTTGAACATCCTCTCCGCTTCAACTTTGTTCCCGGCAAGAATTCCTTTGAGTAACCCACCACAAAGTTGCTTGGGCCTCCATGGAAAAAGTTTCGGTCGAGAACAATTCAAGCTAGTCATGGGTGGGTCCTTGGACGGTTTCCATCTCCTACCCACATCTTCTTCCTCGACCCATGTAGAATTGCCTTGAACTACCCATAAGTGTTGCTTGGGTCTCCAAGGGAACAAATTTGGTTGAGAACTTGTCAAGCCTTGCATAGGTGGATCAAATGGAGGCTTCAACATCCTATCCACAATTTTTTTCTCAACCTTGTTGTGATAAACTTCAATTGCCCATAAAATTTGTTTGGGCCGCCATGGAAAAATTTTTGGTTGGGAATTGTCCAAGCCCGGCATTGGTGGGTTCAAGGATGGCCTTAGCTTCCTTCCCACGTCTTCAAATACAATTCCCGAAGTTTCTTTTCTGTACTTGAAGATTATCGATTGATTCATGGAATGGTTCATGTTGAGGCAAGTAGTGTCTTCAAATATGGTCGATGGAGATTCTTCCACTTCCTCACATGTTTCCATGGCCATGATGACATCCTCCTCTCTTTCTTCTTCAACTTCACCTTGAGATGGAACATCTATCATTTGCTCACAAGGTATTGATGCAACATCATTTGCTTTAATGTCCAATACCTCAAAATACACTTCCACCTCAAGTTCACCTTTGTGCTCTTCCCTTCTAGTGTCATTCTCAGATAGGTCTTCTAAAATGTGTGGCAACTTGGTTGATGTACTAGAAGACACTCCTATCTGGCTTTCCATGCTTTGAAGAGATGGTTGGGCATTAAAATTTGCGGCAGTCAAGGCTTCAGGTTCAGCATCCGCATTCATCATGAATCTCTCAAGCACATCTTGTGTATTGAGATCCCATCCAATAAATGGTTTACTTTGAAATACTGGAAGGGGGTGATGCCATGGTTCTTGAAAGGAGGGCTCTTGTGGCAATCCTTGGTAAAGGTGCTCCCATTGTTGAGTATGATGATGTGTCGAAAAATTTTGGTACCCTTGCCAATATGGATTGTAGTCATTTTGGGGTGGATTGCATTGGCGTGCTTTCAAGGCAAGGAACTTTTCTACCTTCTCTTCAAGTGCAAAGATTTTGGCGGCCAAAAGCTTTTCTTGGAAATCCATGGCCCTGTGTCAATAATCAAAAAAAATAAAAACAATAAGCTACCAAAGAAAATAAGCAAGAAGTAAAATAAATAAATATGCACAAAACGGTAAAAGACACATACAAAGACAAATATTTACAAAGCAAATGACTAGAGCAATAGACTACAAGCTTTCCTAGTATTCCTTGATGTCCCCGGCAACGGCGCCAAAAACTTGATAGCTTCCCCGCAAGTGTACGGGATCGCCAAGTAATACCCTGTGAGTGACACAGGGGTCGTATTCCACTGGGTCCAAGGAAGTACTATTACTCACCCTTCATCTATTTTCTAGCCTACCATTCAATATGAGTTGATAAGAAATAAAGCAAACAAATTAATTTAAACTAATCCTAGCCTGGTAACTAGCACACGGATGTGAACAAACAAGGGAGTAACAAGCATGAGAAGGGAGTGTTTGGACAAGGAATCCACCTAGGGTTGTCGTTAAGGCCCGAACTAGGATGATCTAAAGATGTAATGATGATAGTTGAGACCTAGAGACTTCGAGAGTAGATTAGCCCCGATCTCTCGGCGACTAACCCCTAATCCCGTACGAGTGTCAATCGGAATTTCTTCCGGATTAACACACCTACGATCGCAATGAGTTCAAGGAAATCTCAAATAGGAGTAAACCTACTATCCTTCGGCTTAAACCTAGCAATGGAGGGCTACCAACACCCAATTTCTCGGCAATGTCGGCACAAGAATCCCCTTTCAATCTCTCCTAGATCTAGTGCGCGTGAGTAGGTCACGTCTACGTGCACAACTCATAAAAGAATTATGGATTTCTCCATGGATGTAATTCTAGACATGAAAGCATCAAAGATTGAACCTCAAACAACCATCAAACTAGATTAAAAGCAACAATCCAAAGTTCATACACAAGATAAACCCTAGGGTTCATCCAAATCCAAACACAACAATAAGTTAATCCCTCATGATAAGGGACACTTAAACAACATACAAGGAAGAAAGAAACATAAAAGAAGCAATGAAAACTCCCTCTAGGTCTTGATCCCCTTGAATGGATGAAGCTTCAAAGGTTTATCAATGGTGGCTTAGATCTTCACTCCAACTCCTTCTCCTTTGCTCTTCTCCCTCTTGGTGATGATGTGTGCTTGTTTCCCACTTGGATCCCCACCGAAAGATGGCCGGAAAGCCTCAAGATGAAGTGGTGGCGGCGGCCCAAAAGGCCAAGGAAAAGTTCTCTCTAAAAAGCCCTAAAAATGCTCTTAAATATTCCCGCAGTATCCCGGGGTGGATAGATTGATCCCGGGGTGGATAGGTAGGCAAAGATAAGGCAAAACATGGCTCATGTGGGGGTGTATCCCGGGGTGGATGGATGGATCCCGGGGTGGATAGGGGGCCGTGAACCCTAGTACAAAATCACTGTCTTTTGATGCTCACGGCCCCTTATACGGCCCCGTATGCTGCACTGTTTACTCTTATGCACTTCCATCATTTCCAGCCCAAAACTCCTCAGGTGCAACAGCAACTGCTACAGTAAGAATGCTACAG